>JAZEWU010000007.1:1629987-1649895 GCA_036362915.1 Geotria australis | reverse complement strand
GGGGTCAAGGTAGAAGCGTTTACGTCGCGATCCCTGTCAGGTAATACTTGGAATTGCCTGGGAATTCTACCAAACACTTCGAGGCCGAGCTGAAAGACAACTATTATGTCCATCGTGCTTCGAAGAATCGCAAAGAAGAAGAAGATATATTTAATTTAAATGCAATTCATATCCTATGATTGCAGATAATTGTGTGTGAGCTTAGTTTCAGGTGAAGTGGTGTTTTAATGCAATATTAATTTGAACAAAACGCAATTATTTTAATTGCTTAATGCGTGCTGAAAAAAAAATTCGAGGTAAATCAGACTGTCATTAGATCAATTGTAATAGAATTACGTAGCTATTTGGTTTTTAGAACAATTATGGGTTAGAAAAAAATATCTATTCCTGGACGGTATTTTAGAAGTATTTCACATAAAGTTATTAGATTTCAGGCCCATACCAATACCTTGGAAGCCAAACAACCGGTAATGGATTCAGAACATGTTTATATAGAACGTGGGTGGTCTTTTTTCCTGATAATGTAATTTCCGAATCAGCAGGATTGATCTCTTCTCCGTTTTAAAGTATTCTTTTTAATTTTACGATATTTAGGTAACACCAGCTTTCATGTGTTGAACAGTGCTAAAATGAAGAAACGAGTCGTGCAGCCAACACTTAGCTTACTCCCTTTAGATGGACAGTTTGGGATTGCATAACCGATTCGAGCCTCCGAGTAATTCTCTCTTTGAACGAATACCTTCAACGTTAAACGAATACTATGCCCATTGTAAAATAGAAAATTGTTATTAAATGAAATCACTATTATTATATTGTTCACGACACATTGTACCGCATGGCTTCATATATAATATAACAATGGCAATATCATATAATCCATTGACAAGCATACAGCTACACATTTATCCCAATCCATATTTATTGCAAGATTATGTGAATATTCTTTAATGGCATTGAAAGGCAGCCCTTATCCCTTACCTTCAAAACAATCTGGCTATCTAAACTCCTGATGTCGTGCAAAGAGTATTCTGAGTCAATTGGATATGGCAACAAAGACTTATTGGTCTTGGGCAGCTGTATGACCTTGTAGGATTTGCTTTTGTTACATTCACATTACATGGGAATAAAATTAAACTTTAGATTTTCAGTTCCCATTTGGCTGCAATGTGTTAAATATGCCCGTAGCATTTCATTGCATGCATTGACAGGGTCCTTCATCCATTTATACTGTATTTGGCATCCAAAGAAATGGGGGCGGTTTGGGCCCGTTTGGCAGTTTCTGGGCTGAGTAGATGTATTCATTTTTAAGATATATTCTCCCATTATTTACCTAAACCATATGCTTCTGTGACATTTGAGTATGTTTCCAATTAAAAGGACAACATTCATTGCTTTAACGCGACATTACAGACAGCTGCAAAACCATAATTTTGAGCCCCTTGTCAGTCCACTGAAGATGATAGCCTACCGCCAAAGCTGTGTTGTTCATTAGGGTTGCTTGACCATTCTTGACCGTGTTACCACCGTGCTGGTCAGTGTGCAGTCAATTAAATTCAGGTCACCAGGTTTCTAGTGCAGTTTCACCAGGTATATAGTGCAGTGTGCTCACTGCAGTGCCCATTTACCAGAAAAAATCTACAAATTAACATGCGAATGTGCCTAACAGTGGTTTGTGGAACAATGTAATTTATGCTGATATATTGTAAGGCTCTTCCTAACTATTATGATAGTCTTTTCAGTGATGGTTGCTCTTCAGAGCTGTTCTGTCGGGATAGCCATGTCAAGCAATCTCTCTCTCACCCTCGCGACGTTTCGCGTTCCACGTTGAAAGCATCATCAGGCGTTCCATCATAAATCGAGCCGTGAAAACTTACATCAGTATAGTCTTTTCAATACCTTACAACAGCATAATAAATATTTGCATTAGGTGACAACTGTAATTGGCTTTCAAAAAACACCAATATATTACGCTTTCTGACAATGGAAATAGAACGTACATAACAAGGCAGCAACATTTGTATACTTTCTGAAACAGTTGATGTTGCCATCTGAAAGCTGTGTTTGTTGTGTTCGAAGTACCCATAAAGCTAAAAAAGAATCCCCGTCTTGAACAGTCACGGTTGTCGTGATGGGATTGTTTTCCCTTCTTCAAATTCATCATCCTCGGGCACTATTTCAAGTCAGGAAACACGGACGAAGAATATTTTGCTCTTCAGCTGATGTAACTATCATGTGGGCAATGAAAGCAATAAATACATACATAAAACATATGCACATCTGGTGTTTGAATTTGCTTTTGTGCTGCATGTTGCAGCACTGCAGGAGACGTGCGTTGATGATGGGCAGATTTGCACGCACTATATGTATGATGTTTCCAAGGCGTTTGAACATTGAGAATCCCCTGGAGTATACATCATTCGTGACGGTGTGCCCTCCACAGTGACATCACTGACAAAATCATTATAAAAGAGCCCATGTTTTTATGAGCGGCATGCTGCTGTGCATGCTGTAACGGTTAGCACACCAGACTTGCAGGCCAGAGGTCGCCGATTTGACTCGATCTCTCGGCGCGGCTGTTTAAACAATGTTGCAGGTTATTTTAAATCTCACCCCGCCCTAGCACCTCTGTCCACCCAGGAGAATGAACGGGCATCGAGCATACCCGATTGGCAGGTCGCGTGCGGCGGGTTAATTGTGCGCGCATTCCTCCTCTTCAAAGACATCTGGTCAGCGTGGAAAAGTAAGCCAAAATACCCTCCAGAGGGGCTCTATAGGACTCCCACTAGTGGAAGTCCTTCTGTCAGCAATGGCCAGAGCAACGAATTGCAGTCTGCACCTTTACATTTTTCCTGTTAACAAACAACGCCTACACCACAGAATGTTTGGCCAAATGCCAGCAGTGCAGAAAACCATGTGCTTGGGTAGCTAAAGAGCCAAACGGGTGGAACGATGCCATTGTCCCTTTGCCTCACTACCATCGATTGACTTCTGTCTTACCGAAAGTGCAACCTTTTACTTGCAGTTATAGCAGCCGTCAAGCCAATACCAACTGTCAGGCCATTGCAGCATGCTAGCGACAGATACGTGCATTCGGTGGGATTTGCAATCTCGTTGTTTTACCAACACCCATGCGAGCACCATTCTTCGTCTGAAATATATATATTGGTTAGGCTTGCAGCTGATGACATGTACATAAGAGAACGCAGCTATGAGGTGTTTTTGTTTTATAAATGCAAGCAATTCTGATATGCATATAATTACTAAATAGAAGGCACTCCTTTTAAATTGGATTAAAGCAAGGTCCTGCTTCCATTTAAGCTATACCCAATAACAGATATGCCTGCTAAGCAAATTAGTGCTGCAACATATACCTGCTATATATCTACAATTCATTAAGAGATACCCAAAGATATTGATTATTTGACTCTGCAGTTAATATATCAAAGTTCTAACATGTTCTTTGGGAGGGTGGGGGGGGGCAATCTGAAACAAACGATTACATAGGTCAAATGTGAAGCCGGATAAGCGAAGGGTTATACCATATATAATCTAAATATTCTTAAAAGCTTTGTCAAGCGTCTTATAATGAAATAAAAATATAAAAAATATGGAAAATCTATGCGTAACATAACCTTTTTAGTACAACACACCAGCATATCAGCACCATGGTAAAGAACTTGCCCTGCCTTTTATTCAAATGAGATGTTATATCTTTCAGCAGTTGTCAAGAGGTCCCTTATGTTATATAAGAGGATGTTACTGTGTTTGCATAAGAGATGTTATAGATCAGCAGGCTTTTTTATCAGTTTCTAAGTGAATGATGTTTGTTAAAAGGTTGTGCCGCTAAATATTGATGGTCACATTAATGGGAGAGATTGCGAAACGGTGTTCACATGGAGATACGTCTGTGAGCAGATTAAAGATTTATCCTGATTAACTGAAACAAATGATAGTTAAAGAGCTTCAGTTAGTGTAATGCGCTACTTGCAATGTATCGCGTCCCAAAGCTGATCATTTATTTAATTTAATCTAATTGAAAACGTTGTAAGTTTATCACACATTTTGGCATCTGACATAATTTATGACGTATAAACTATTCACAGAATTTTGTCAATCAACATGCCTCATTAGTCATGGAAGTTTTTTGACCATACTTCACCAGGCTGGTGAATACCGTGTGGAATTCACATTATTTAATTTTAAAGCACATGGACAACTATTCCAAAGTGTTAATCTTTTAATAAAAAGCATGAGCTCTAGCCAAAACGGCCATTATGCTTTATTTATTAGCTTATCTCCAGCCTGTCATAGAATATTTAAGACTCCCTCTAAAGTGATTTTGCAATTTAGTGGACAGTCCACCATAGATAAAGCCACAAGCCCCACAGGGCCACACCATAAAATGCGGCAACAGATATATTAATCACAGTGTTATGAAGCAGTGTTAGATTAATATATTTTAATTTATTCTCTATACTGCTTCCTTTAAAGGATTAACTTCACCCATTGGAGATGATGATTAAAACCCCACTATAAAGGGCCGCAGCCTAATGACAAAAATAAACTTAGGATGTCAGAATAATTTTGCTTAACAGTTTTTACAATAAAATATAGTCCTACAGCAATGTACATTCTTTTCATTTGACCGACTTTTCTTCCGTATATTTAGATCGTGTATTAAAATATCTAAATTATGGGCGTGCAGCAGTAATACAGTACAGTAGCTATTAACTACACTATAATCCTGGACACTTCAGTTTGATTCCGAGCCACGGTTAACACAAGTGTCGTGTGACGTCATGGGCTACTCCTTTTAACAACCCACAATGATGAGCATGGTCAAGTACTCAAAAAAGCACACGATGACTGACACAGCATGGAGAGGCCTTCATCTTGTAGTGCGATTGATAAGGAGCTGTAATAATTTACTAACATGACACGATTAAAATGTAAGATACAATGACATATTCTTGACTAATATGAACTAAATGCCACATAAATATTGCAAGATTTAGCTCGAAAGCTACATCTATTGTTTATTCCAGTGTACACAGATACAGTGCTGCGGATCATTCACATTTAAAAGCATAGAGCGTAGCTGATGGCAAGATGAAATGATCGTAGCTAAATAACGTGTCACTCCGCTTTGAAAGGGTTACACTCTAGTGACTGCAAATGTCAAAGATTGGCTGACGTATCTATTTGTCAATTTACGACAAGGACTGTACAAACGGCTGGCATGTAAGACACTTGCATGAAACATTGTACAACATGTTACATTGTAATTCCGTGCTGGAAACTACCAAAGGCAAAACCAAAAAAACTTGTCAAGTAATGTGCATGTTATGTCAGTGATAATGAATTCCAGGTGAAATACGACAGCAACCCTATTAATTAATCTGATTTTTGCTAATTGAAAGTGAATAATTGTGCAATTAAGAATACAGCTCGGTCATATTTCACGGCTTAAGAAATCACGACTGAATGGGCCCAATGTGAAAGGATGACTGCATACAAATATGCTGCAGTTTATCTAAAGGGGCACGAGGGGGGGTGTAGTCACTCGTGAAACCGCGACTTTAAGTAAAGGGATATACATGGCACTTTTTAAAAGTGATTGTTTTTTTCACACGTAACTCTTGACACTCATTTAGTTGTTACATAATGGAACCAATGATTAAAGTTGTACAAAGATCCTATTTTCCATGTCAAGCAAAGCATCGTGTTATCAGCTTTGCCAATTGCTATCAATAATTCCTGTCCATCACATTGATCTGGTCACATCCTTTTTACCATTAAATGTTGTAAAAATAACAATGTATTGGAGCTATTAAACCGGAACATCCCGCCTTACACGGGAGATCTACTCAATACATTATTTTATGTTGGCCCATCAAATGTGAATTAAAAAATTTAACACAATACACATACAATTTTGGAGACATATACATGGCATCTAAACGCAACTATATTCGAAGACATGGTAAAGACCAGTTCGGTATATTTATTAAATACAGTACAGAGAAAAAGATTGTCAAAAGCAGGGGGAATATGAAGTCTGGATCGTGGACTTGAACAAGCCTGCGCTTGTTCAAGTCCACGATGTGGATGTTTGGGGTGGGGGGAAGAGTTTACCAGAAACTATCAGAGGCAGTGGAGAAGGATGAACGACCAGGCCCTGAGTGGAGGTGACTGGGGGACTTCAAACAAGAAACCTTGGTTGCTGGAGCGGAGGAGAGTAAAGTTAGATGAGAGGGGAGAGGTAGGCATGGGGGATCTTGAAGACGGTAAGTGATATCTTGGAATTTATAACGGGATATAGGATTGGGAGCGAATGGAGAGCCTGGGGCATTGGGGTGATGTTTACAGGTGCAGCGGGTAAGACGTCTGGCAGAAGGCTTTTGGCCAGCTGGAGTTTGGAGAAGAGAGATTTAAGGAGGCCATTGAAACTTGCAATAGTCAAGGCGGGATGTGATGGAGGGAGGGTGGCAGTGGCACTTGTGGTATGGAAATGGTGGATGCAGAACATGTGCAGCTTCTATAGACTGCTATATTGGCAAGATAAGTGGGAAGAGAATTAGAGTTTTCGATCAATGATAACTCGAGTGTTCTCTTTGGCAGAGTGATGTCAGAGTTCAGTGGGTGCATGCTCGCACAGGTGCACGCTAAAATATAACATTGGTTACCGTTGGCCTATGACCGATTGGAATTGTCCATCTATAATACATCGCCTCTTCTTGGCCAAAACACTACGCCCATAACTAATATCACCACAGCATATGGGCTATAAACTCATGAACGTTCCTAAGGAAAATATAAGAATCATCATAACGACACATTAGCTGGAGAAAGCTAACATAATGAAGCATTACTATGTTAAAACTATACCCAAGCCCTCAGAGGCTGCGGTACACCACTGACATGATGGCTTTAACAGCTGAGCTGAAGTGCATGTTAATGCTCACAAATTAACCTCATGTAGGCTACGTGGCAAATGACTTACAGTATTTAGTCATCTTTCAGTGTATTAAGGTGGCGTTTCTTTACCTTCGTAGGCCACGTTACCAGAAGGGGTAAACAACGAGGGTATAATGTGCGTGTTGTTATATACAAGCCTCATTATATAATGCAATTTAAAAGGCGAGAGATTGCTGACCACATGCTACGAACAGGTGTGCATTACAGATATAAAATTACGACATGGGGTTTTAACATTTTTATACCTCACCGTTGAATATACACAACCAATAATGTAAGGTTTGTCGCGTCCTTCTTTATAAACCATCTCCAGTTGCAATAGCATCGCCGCAAACATTCGATGGCTGTACTTATGAACATTACCCGTTGTCTCCGAGATTATCTTGTGGTTTGTTGCACGCGTGAGATCAAGTAAAGCGTTTCACAACAGCATAACTGAAGCTGTGAATACCACACACACATTCACGTGGACTTTGAAATACTACCAATAATAATATAGTAACCATCCATAAAGGAGCCACATGCATGAAGCACAACAAATGTGTAAATAATCACATACATATTTTAAGGAAGTAATACACATGCACATCCAATTTTTACGTGCAGGTCTAACGATAAACTGTAATTCATGGTCAAAATATTAAGTTCCTATAATTAAAAAAAACACGTTACTAAAATTCATCAAACCTTTTCCATCAATTTCCAAACAACTGCCATCCTAAACCCTTTATTTGCCTGAAATGTTTTTCAATTAAAGTAGATTCCATCACAGGTAATAAAGTTGTCCATCAAATATATTGCCACGGAGCATATTATCACAGCTGTTTATTACAAGCGTTTCATTAATTTCTAAAACTCACAGCACATGAATGCAAAAGCATTTTAAAATGGCTCTTGGTGGAACTTTGTAACAACTTAACGTATCTTGGCTGTTCTGTTGTTTTTGTAATGACATAAGTCACTTTATTTACACTCATTAAGATATTTTTTTTGAAAATCTAATCCTTCTAGCGTGCTAAGAAACTACCGTTGTGCAAGCATTGAAGTGTGAAAAAAATGCAAAACAAACTCTTCAGTATATGCCATTTTTACAATGGTTTGAGTTTTTTCAGTTTCATTTCAGTCATTACAACACGTGGTTATCAACACTATAAAGAGCGAGTGGTGAGTTATGGATGAATCAGCGATTAATTAGTCCACTTTATTTTCTATGCACAAGCCTTTTGAGACGTAAAGAATGCGATTCATGTTCAGTTTGGTTTAGCATTTTGTGAACGTTGAGACTACCGCCAGAAATTCCAGTTTTTGTCCCATTGTCCTGTTCAGAATTGGTGGAGCCCATTTCACACAAAAAACTCCGTAACCAATCAGTTACTGGGCGAATGCCAATGGAATCAGGGCCCTGTGTGCTACTGCAGTATTGACACACTCCCCACCTAAGGCCGGAGCCAACCAATCAGGCTCTGTCTATCTCACGACTTCAGACACACAGGCCAATGTGTGTGTGCGGCCTTCCCTGGCCTCTACCAAGGGACAGAATTGTAGTGTTCAGCCAAAGAGGTCTTAGCACTTTGTAAACACGATGAGGCTGATGACAGTGGTTGACATGATAATACTAATAATAATCCATCCATTGTCAGAAACCGCTTGATCCTGTACAGGGTCGCGGTGAGCCGGAGCCTATCCCGGCAGACACAGGACGCAAGGCAGGACTATACCCAGGATGGGACGCCAGTCCATCACAGGGCACAATACTTATAATAAGGATGACGATAAATGAAGATGTACTGATCTAGGTATCACAGCTCGATGCATGAGAATTGCTTTCCAAAGCTGGGGCTTTTTTTCGGAATAGCGATGTCGAGCGCACCCCAGATCTCCTTCGCTCAGAGAGGGGGAGCACTCGACACAGCTATCCCGAAAGGACAGTATTGTTTATATCTCTTGCAATGTGGTTGCTATGATCTGCTTTACTCTTAAATTCCTTACTTTATTTAGTTGTATTGCTTTTTGCTATTTTCGTGACATGTCACTCGTGAATGAGACAGTCCTGGTCTCTTGAGCTCTCAACTGGTTAAATTGAATAAATTAAATGTGAAACAAGAACATGATTTGGTTTTTATCCAAATACACTACAGAGGGGGTGGTAGTGCAGCGTGCACATATGGAAAAGTGAGATCCATTTAATCAAAAACAAAACTTAAGGAGAGCACATATGTACGGAACACATGTTCACGCACAGAAAGTGTGTTTTTTCTTTATGTCGACAAAAAGAACACGGAAACAGAAACAGTCAACAATCTGACAATTGTGGACAATCAGGTAGCATGACCAAAAGCGTGGAGCACGAGTGAACATAGACTGGCAGCTAGAAATGGGCACCATTTGAAAGCAGACACGTGGACAGTGAGAGTGAATGACAGCTAAGAGCAACCATAGAAAAAGAGGGCATCCAGCCACAAAATACATACTCCTTGCTCAACTAAACTAAATGCTGAGACCTTACACCAAATCCTACTAATGCATTTTTCGAATTGTCCTTCCGACCAAAAAAATATATATACATCTAGGTTTGAGTTTTTACGGTTTAAAGGGATGTAGCAGCTACTGGGACACTGCACTGTGATCTCAGCGACTTGAGTTTCATCCCAAACCACAGCTACCATGAGTGGTGAGTGATATTTGAAGTTGCTCTGAGCACTCATTCACCACCATGATTAGTGCGAGCACCAGCTCGCACTAATCATGGTGGTGAAGTATGGTAAAACAAGCACCATGATTTCCTTTATCTGATAGTGAATTGACAAACCGTAATACAGGTCGATGAAATAAAAATGATAAACGGAACGTTTAAAAAAAATATCGCATTAAATAATATACTTTTATGACAACATATTACAACGTATGAAAAAAGTAGCCAACCTAATGGACATGTACCGAATCGTATAAATTGTTCATAAAATGTGCACTGATGTACAGTACACTATAATCTCGACTGAGACCATTGAATATAAATTGTTTTGTTACCACACAATCAATAAAAGGCCTCATGTATATAAAGTCAAGTGAAATGATTTATTTCATTTTTGGAAATCCAACAAAGCTGCATTAGTAACACTGAAATTAAAGTCCATTCAAAAAGTATTGTTCGTCAGTAGTTCCCAGGGTACAAACTCCCATCATCGTAGTCGTGTCCTTGTATAGAAAAAGCCAACAATGTACCCTATGCTACAATTGTGTGATGCCATCTGTTCCACTGGTAATATATGTTGAAGATTATATGAAGGCATATGCTTTTGTAATGATGTACGGTGATTACTTATGTGTATTTGTAATATATGCAGAAGCAATATACGTTATTATATGCATTTGAGCACCTTTTGAAGCAATACATTGTTTTTAATAATTTCCAAAGTTCAAGCCTGATACAGATTGAGTAGATGGTGGTAATTTAAATTATCTACCGACTTAAAAAAAACCTGAAAGTAAAACAAATGTTGCAATTGAACATTTTAAACACAAAATTTTAATTGCATTTTATTTGGAACACCTCTTTTTTCTTCCACTAACTGGTTATGTAGTGCTTAATTTAATCAATGTATTATAATTTACAGTCCTCCTGGATGAAGCCCTCCCCACGGCCATGGGGCTGTAATTTACTAAACTGGTCAACGCCTGAAGATGCCTCCAACGTGGGAGGCAAAACGTCGTAAAGGAGAGCGCTCGACACGGCTATCCTGAAAGAGCTTTGAAAAGCAAGCATCATGAATCGAGCCGTGAAAACCTTTATCAATAAAATACATGCAATAGCTTTTTAATTTTAACTGGGAAACGAAGGATGCTGCCACATTGGTAGAACACTTGCAATACAGGCTCGCTGGTTCGTTTCCCTCTCCCAGTGTAGTAAATGAAAACCTCTTAATTTTATCTGACCACCTCAATCCACACAACAGTATAAATACTTAGAGCATAAGTTGATTGCGATGAGGTAAAAGTGTAAGTATACTCGCCACTTTAAAAAATGCCTCCTTATCGTGGAAGAGTAGACCAAATAAGTTCAAAGCTCCCTCTAGTAGAGACCCTTCCAGTCAACAGTGGTGGGAGCAAGAAAGTCAGTCATCAGTCATTTTCTGAAACCACTTAATCCAATACAGGGTCGCGGTAAGCCGGAGCCTATCCCGGCAGGCAAAGGGCGCAAGGCAGCGGATCACCCAGGATGGGACGCCAGTCCATCGCAGGGAGCAAGAAAGTGATTCCTTTTAACTGAGAAATGAGGGCAAACCTACCACACTCTGATTTAGGCCACCGTGCCACGTGTCCGTTTATGCATGCCAATCAATGCAATCATTACAAAAGTTCCACTGAAAACAATTACCCGTTGCTGACCTTCGAAACTGATAGTCAATTATTATCAATCGATTATTGTTAGCAATTTGTCATTTAACCCAAGTTTATTGCGGAAAGTGCAATTCACTGCACTAGCACACCCAGCTGCCTAGTTTACTATATTACCATTTTAAATCTTAACTTTAGAAATGCTAAACACAGCCATAAAAATAATTAGTTCACTACAACTGAATTTATAAGGGCTATACCACATGTCAAGAAACGGCTTCCACGCAATACAATTTTCAGTTATTTTGAATATATTTAAAGCAATATCCATCCTTTACAAAGCGTGTAGATTGCATCAGCTTTTTTTTAAACAAATCTATCCATCACATACCGCTTCAATATGGATACAGTGTCACAACAAGAGACAAAAGGCTCTCCGGCATTGCTCAAACCTGTCTAGTCAGCCAAACGACACAAGCAGGTCACTGCATTCACGTCGATCTGCGCAGGGCAGACACTTCCAATCAATAGAACAGATACTGGGGGCATCTGAGGGACACACGTTTAACGGATATCATTAGTATGGTCCCCATTGGCATTTCTCACTTTGCAAATTCCAAGTTTGTCTTTGGTAGAGATATGTATAATACATGTCTTCTGTACAATGCAATTAATCCTTTTGCCTTATTTATAGGCAATGTTTTTGGCATAGTGCAATTGTATGACTTCTGTAAATTAATTGCCGGTTACTATTACGTCTAATGCACAACATAGCATATGTTTTATTGTTTTCAGATTTACCTGTGCAATACATCATTACGTATAATAAAATGACCTTGATCAGTTTATCATAATTTTATACCATCTCTGAAGGACTTCACAGAAACTGTGATAAAGCGTAATCATAATGAACAGCTATATGCTGTGTGACCTAAGATTTATATATAATGCACTGATCACACAGCCACAACACAAAATCATATCGTTAACACTGAACACACATTCACAAAGTGCAGTATTCTGGCATGCCTTTGTTAATTAAACATACAAGCAAGGGTTGCACGTCAACATGGCAATTTCAGAGATTTTGCGACCCAAAAAGCCCCCCACATAAATCTTAATCTGACGATACAAAACAAGTACAGACACACACACACACTAAACTTTCCTCCAAGAATTATAAATGTGGGGGTGAGAAAAAATATTCTGCATGACACAGAAACCGTGGTCCTATCCTAGCTGGAGGTCAGCACTGCGCAAGGTCCACCCACGCACCAAATGAGAACAAGGGAGCGCTTTCTTCACAGCACCATGTAGAATAGTGTGGCGCGCACGCCCTGCACAACACTGCCTCCGGCTGGCTGCCGGGTAAGAGGCGGCGTTTGAAGCTTGCAGCTCAGAGGGCTTCGGAGAAGAGAGCTGTGTATGGTCAAACCCAGCGAGTGAGCAAGCGAGCAGGCAGGCGTGTCCACACTCACACAGGCGCATATGCTCGCACGCTTTTACTCTCTAGTGCCGGGCGCTCTTGAAAGGCAGGTCTCTCTCTCTTCTCTACGGTTGCAAGCTGTGGCTGATACGCACGGCTACTGCTGCAAAGGAGTTTAAAGAAGAGGGACAACAAACCGGGCCTGTTCGGTGTTTTGACGCGGGACAGCAAAATGTGCGGTAGAGAGATTGTTTGCAACCGCTCTCTTTCTCCGATTTCAAATCAAATACATTCCTGAACTCCTTTATGCGAGGTGATGTGAGCAAGAAATGTTTGCTCCTTTGCCGGAGCAGTGGGATGCGTTGCTGAGAAGGCGATGTAAAATAAGAAAACGAGTGCATGGAATAGTAGCTAATCTTGTTAAGTTTAAATAGGTGCGTTTTATAAGACGATTTAATGGATGTAATCTGCGCTCTTGTGTGGTATGGGAATTCGCAGTTGCATTCGACCACTGACTGCTCTTGAGGCTAACTGATAAAAGTTTACAAAAAGGAAATCAAATTTCACATACAAGCAAGGCGACTCGTTGCGATGTGATGCGCACAGGACAAGTACTGCAGTACAGCTCCAGAGAAATGTCTTACGGGCTGTAATCGGGCATCACAAGAAGGAAGAAATGGGTAAGTTCTCGTTCAACAATTACGCCATTCAGTGTTTTTTAAGAGGATTTCCCCCACCCCCCATCGTCTCTTGGCCTTTTCAGCATCTCGCATTCGCATGCATGTCATGCTTAGACTGGTAAGATATTATCGCAGGCAAAGCAAAAATCTAGACTCGCTGTCTCTACCGTCAATGCAGCAAAATATAGAGTGGAGGGGGAAAAAACATGTTTTCCGATTGGCCTGCATACAACTAAAAAGTAAACCTTAAAAAAATTGCAACATTTACAATTGTTGATTTTAACGAAATGTACATTTACCAGACTTGCGTGTTCTCGGCAGATATCTGCTAAATGGGCATCAATATAAATGAGTTTTCGTAATTTGCATTTCGTGTGTATAATTAAATAACACAAAGCTGTGTCCATTATGCATTTTTCTGGCAGTAGTTGTACACACAGTACCCTCCTTGATATGACGAACATTAAGGATGCCACCTCTTTCTTTAGGGTATTTGCTTAATATGCACATTTTATAAATGGTAAAAATAAATGGTGCATGTAACTGCTTTTTCTTTGAAAATCGTACAAATTGAAGAAAAAATGCCCAACACCACATGACAAATGTTGCTCTGTACGTTGTTTACTTCTCGCTATACTGCGTTAAGAAAGCAAATAATGAAAACATAATGTGTCTACCTATAGATTTCATTACGTGTTTGTGTATTGCCACAGTTCTGAAACAGCATCTTAAAGCATAACAATAATATTAAAACATGTAACTTTCCACGTTCACAATGTGCTATATTTAATTGCCAGACTGTATAAGGATGTGGCGTGGACATCTGAAACATTTCTTTAGTCTGATGTGATGGTTAAAACTAAGGAGTGACTCGACAGCTCTAACGATTAGTTTCTTGTAATTTTAGGGCTACGCGTGTTTAGGCTGTGGATCGGACCGTTTGCAGTGCTGGCCCGGTCTCTCCTGCTAATCACGCTGCACAGCGGTGAATGCGCTTGTCCCAGGAGTTGCCGCTGCGAGGGAAAGATTGTGTACTGCGAGTCCAGGGCTCTGAGAGAGATCCCAATGAACATCTCGACCGGTTCCCTTGGACTATCTCTGCGCTACAACAGCCTTAAGAGTCTTCCGGAGAATCACTTCTCCGGGCTGAAGCAACTGACGTGGCTTTACCTCGACCACAATCACATCCAGCTGGTGGCTGAAGGAGCTTTCGTTGGGGCTCGCCGCCTCAAAGAGCTCATCCTGAGTTCGAACAAACTGATCCGCCTCCCCAATGCCACCTTCCACCCACTTGTCAACATGCGCAGCTTGGACATCTCCTACAATCAGTTGCAATCGTTGGAGGCCGGCCAGTTCCGAGGGCTGCGCAAGCTCCAGTACCTCCACATGCGATCCAACCAACTGCGAACTGTGCCCGTGCGAATATTCCAAGACTGCCGCTCGATAGAGCTTCTGGACCTGGGCTACAACCGGCTGAGGGTGTTAGCGCGCAACGCTTTCACGGGCCTAGGAAGGCTCACGGAGCTTCATTTGGAGCACAACCAGTTTGCAAAGCTTAACCTGGCCCACTTCCCACGCTTAATAAGCCTGAGGACGCTATATCTGCAATGGAATCGCATTAGCGTGCTAATGCAGGGAATGGCATGGACCTGGAGCTCACTCCAAACCCTGGATCTTTCGGGTAATGAGATACAATTGATTGGGCCAGGTTTTTTCCAGGGACTGTCAAAACTACATAACCTTCGGTTAGACTCCAATAGGCTGGCTGCTGTCAGCTCAGAGACCATGTCGGCCTGGACAGGACTGAGCTCACTCAATCTGGCTGGAAACTCGTGGGAATGCAATCAAAATATTTGTTCCATTGCGTTTTGGCTGAATTCCTTTCAAGGAACTCAGGAAGGCGTAATGCGGTGTGCCAGCCCTCAAAATTTTCAGGGGCAAAGTATAACTGATGTAGCCTTCAAGGATGGCATATGTAGGACATCAACGGCCGAGATACCCAAAGTCTCAACTACAATAACCATTGCTCCTCAAACAGACCAGGCAGCGACCAGCGAACCAGGGAACACCAAGACGACTCTCTCCACTCCCATGCCGACCTCTGCATCCCCACTTCCATCTCAAAGCTGGGAATCGGGCTCAGATTCCGAGCACACGTCGCTTTACAAAATTCTGGCGGGCAGCGTCGCGTTGGTGCTGTCAGTGCTGGTGATGCTGCTGGTGGTCTATGTGACGTGGAAGCGCTACCCGGCCAGCCTCGGAGAGCAACTGCAGCCACAGGGTTCACTGGCAGGGCAGGAGCAGCGCGAGCAGCATCAGCAGCATCAGACATCGCAAGGGCGGCGGGGTAGGCGACCTGCCAGGAAGATCGAGGGAAAGGCTACCCGGCAACATGATGGGGCCATCCTTGCGCAGGAGTACTACGTTGATTACAAGCCATCCAACTCCGAGGCTGGGGACTTGCTGGGAAATGGCAATGCAGCATTCATGATGCAGACCATGGGCAACAAGGATTGTCAGGTATGATTGCCTTGCAATTCACTTGTGATTTTTTTTCCATCAATTTTTACTTTATGGACCTTTCAATTATTTTGTAGATTTTAATGGCACGGTTTTTTTTTCATTCACGTGGGATTTTTCATCCCATTCTTGTCACGCATTGTAAGCATTAAGGAATGCTATTTGTGCATTCAAGATTAGAGCAACATTATTATGGTAAATATATTAGAAACTGTAACACCACATTAATATGCATGCAATAACATGTTTGCACTGGGCATACATGTTAAGTGTAAAATAGTTGTGTCTGTTCCATGCATTTGCACCAGAGCTTGGTGAGTCAGCCACGCATGGATTTTTTTGGCAGCATCGTTAGTTATTACTATATTATAACTTTTGACCGTTGGGCTGTGTACAAACCGTTGCTGCCTGTCCACACGTGTAAGTATGAACTGCCATTTTTCTTCACGCTGCATTTGTAACGCATTTGGAGTGGACGTTTCTAAGAAATAACAGTGGAAACATTCTGTTTAACAACTGCATTGTTAAAAATCAAGCTATACGTTTCTAACTACGACTTGCATGAAATATCAAGCAAGCAATGCAAACATTTGGAAGCCTATACAAACACATTTAGGTGTAAAAAAAATACGATTTGATGAAACCTGTTGATTAGAATGTTGAAACACAGGGTGGACAAAGGTCAGAATTTGTTAGAAATGAAAATGGTGGTAATTTTACTTTCATTGATTACTAGGTGCCCCAACAGCTGCAAATATCTCTGGGTAGATATTGTTATTCACAGAATCTATGTCTAAAAGCTACTCATGACAATCATGCAAACTGACCATACTTTGCTAATTGAGTATGAATTTCTGAAAATGTATATCCTCTGAGCCATTTTGGCATTGTGCTTCAGATCAATGCTGGTATATTCAATACAGTGTTCCCACACATGCCGCTTTGCCAAAGGCATTAATTATTAAATTATTTGCGTATATTAATAAGCCTTACTCTATTTAATTTGCTGATATTTAATCCATTTTATATAGTCCCTTTAAGTAATAATTTCAATATTAATGGTAAACGCTGAATTGATTCATATATGCACACTATTGTTTTTAATGTTTACACATGACAAACAAAATCAGTGATATCCTGAGGGTTGTGACTGAAGCATCCATGCACCACTCATCTTTAACTTAAATATAATTGTTCTCCCCGTGTCCGCGTGGGTTTTCGCCGGGCGCTCCGGTTTCCTCCCACAGTCCAAAAACATGCATAGGTTAATTGGCCTGCGGACTAAATTGCCCCCGGTGCCCTGTGATGGACTGGCGTCCCGTCCTTGGTATAGCCATGCCTTGCGCCCTATGTCTGCCGGGATAGGCTCCGGCTCACCGCGACCCTGTACAGGATTAAGCGGTTTCTGAAAATGAATGAATGAATGAATAATTGCCCGGCTGTTAATTATCCCCACACTTTCATTGTGCCTCACCTGATAGCAAACCTACATAATTAAATGATTTGCAACATGGTGGGTAGTGAGCTTAAAATGCAGGGAGTATCCCTCGCATACCTATGATTGATTATGAGTGGGCCAAGAGAGATGTACTAATCCAGATACGTGCCAAAAATGCAATGCTTAGTAATTAATTCACCCCATTTCCCTTCACACAGTACACATTTCATGCATGCGTGGAACACACAAAATGGTGTTTCAGAAACGCCTGATTCCCATGGAAAAAAAAAACCTGACTTGACTTGTGCACAGTATATATAGATTGTGAAAAAAAGCATCCGTTTAAAATATACACGGCTTTTTTGTAACATTGATCTCTGGTGATGATTTAACGTATTGCTTTCATACGTATTGCTTTATACTACCGGATAGTCAATCGGAACACAATGTGTGGTGGGGTAAAGTGTGGGTATAACCACCGCTGCCAAGACGTATTAACAGTTAGTGTGACAGAGCAGGCCATATAGAGGCCCTTCCACCAGCGGTACCGTAAGCAAGCTTTGTGACCCTCGGGTGAAAGGCGCTATATAAATGCTATTATTATTATTATAAAGTATAAATGCTTCAATTCTATTGGTAAAGATAGTTGCTCGCAAACATAAGGTTGCATTTTCAAATCCTGGGTGTGGATTTAATAAGTGCACCATCCCTCCGAGGTCAATGAAATGAGTATCATTTTGTGGGCATATTGTGGCCAACAACGCTTGTCCTATAGACAGACTCGTCGACACAATAGCAATGTGGAATTTCCACCACTGGCTCAGTGGCTGTAAACAATGGGGAGGCCCTAATCTAACAGTGGAGTAACAAATATTACTGCACATGTACAAAAGAGGGGCAAAACAAGCAATTACGTTTTTAAATATTCTCACACGAATAAGTTATCTATTCACTGTCTCCAGAAATGTATTTAAAACAAATTGGTCTACACTATAAATGTCAGCTCTTAATAATTTACAATAAATTGACTATCTTTTTCTAAGTACACAGCTTTCTTCAGCTTTAATTAAACCTTCTCCAACTAAGCCTCACCAGCCTGTTCACTTCAGACCATTTCAACTGACAAAGCATATCCGTCATCTCGCCGTTATATTTTTATTTACAAGTTGTTCCTTACCTATGTCATTGAACATCTTGTGCACATTATAAGATATCTTGTCACAATGTAGCTGTGCCTTCACCCCGGCTATGTCTAATGTATTGTTCACCTACATAAATCAACACAGCCTCACTTTAGCATTGCCTTCGTGTCTCCATGTACGTATTTGCATGCATATTGTAGAAGAAGGCAGCTCAAACGCAGTGCTGCCTGAATGCAAATCTGTGCACGTGTCGGAATTTGTGTATTATTCATGTTGGGTTTGTCTTGAATGAATACGTATAAAAACGCAACAACACAGATTACACAACAGCTTCGAACCATGTTTGCTTTATAATACAAAGCATGTTTGCACAGAGGAATTAACATCAATGTGAAACTACTGAGAGAAAAAAACCTTTCACCTGAATATGCTCAAGAGGTAAATCTGGTTCCCTGCTCAAATGAGCATCAACCTGGCGCTCAGATCCTATTCACACCCAGTCGTGAAAATTCCCCATTCCTATGGCAGAGATGCGAGTCTCTCCATAGAAGAACCACAGTTTATATGCCACAAAATTGTACTAATTTTATCAACCCCAGAGGCATGATAGGCTTTGTCAACCCCCAACTAGGTAATGAACTTGACAACCCTCCAATTGAGAGCTGCCTTGCTCTACCACTCTGCCACCTGGCCGGATTAAGCTGTAATGTCTATCTTTGATTTGCATCAAGTATGTTTATGCTACACACGGGCAAGCATAAATGGAAAAAAGAAACACCGTTAAATATCACTCGAGATTAATATCTCTGCCAATTTTACTTCACAAATAAAGAACCACACACTGGCACCTAACCACACTGCATTGACTCCATTTAATGTCAGGTCCCATTTTTATCTTGCATTTTTGAGATCCAACAGCATGAAATTAAGTGGATTCCACTGTATGTACGGTGAATGAAAACCACTGTACCATGCATTTAGCATGAGTGGACCGAGAGAAATTACCCTTTGCTAGTTTCTCTGTGATGGATGAGGATTATACGTGCTAATATGCAGACCAAGAGGATTCCTTCAAATATCTTCTACTTAAAGTTCGGATAACCACTTGAATTTCTTAACAAGCTTCATCACATTATTTCTGATAATCCCATTCATTTTCTGTTACAAATCATTGTGCTTTAAATATTTCACTTAGCATCTAGGTCAGACATTTCAATTACATACTTGAAGGGGGAACAAATTTCCTTTTGTAATTCCAAAATTATAACGGCAATATTGGATAGCGGGTATCGATGGAGGTTTTCACGGTTCAATGTATGGGAATTGCTTCCTACGTGGGATGTGAAACATCACGAGGGAGACAGGAGGAACACTCGACACGGCTATCCC
>JAZEWU010000007.1:1568687-1614695 GCA_036362915.1 Geotria australis | reverse complement strand
CGAAGTGTTTGGTAGAGTCCGCAGGTATTACCAAGTATTACTTGACAGAGATCGCGACGTGAACGCCTCTACCTTGATCCCCAATAACATATTAAAAGTACACATATATCAAGCACACGCTTTCTATGCTAGTAATGTGTAAGAATTAGATGTGCTGAATACATTCATTCATTATCAGTACCCGCTTAGATGTGTCGCGGTAAGCTGAAGCTTATCCCGGCAGACAAAGGGTGCAACGCAGGGATATACCTAGGATTCTATGCAGGGCCAAATATAGTCTGGGTGCCATGCCCGGAACAGGAAAAAAAACTTAAAATAAGAGCACACACAATGCCATGTTGCCATGTTACACGAACCACGATCTGAAATTTAGTATTTCGACATACACAGCAATATATCTTTGTTACAATTAATGTTGACCTTTAAGAAAAAGGTAATTACTGAATCCCCACTGAAACAATTCCGATACTGTACTAATGAAAGGTGTGCAGCCATTATCCATATTTGTTTTGTTCTTTAAGACTACCGCATATATACAAAACTAATTTAGAGCCAAATGTAGATTATAATTCCAAAACTCCCTGGTTAGAAAAAAAAGACACTGTTTAGTATAAGACTACGGATAAGAATTAGCAACATGTTTACTGCTGAATTGTTTTTTATGCCGACACCTATCTTCTTCCAACCCAATGAAGCAATTATCTTGTCGGACATTTCAGGCCACAGCAAGAGAGCATAAAATATAAAGTGCCAATCATTGCATCAGAATTGTTGTGATCTGGGTGCAGTGTTGCTAACGTTCTTTTATTTAAGTAATGTTGCCGAGGACAGACAAATCTGTTAGTCCACTGTCTAAAGACTTTGCACTAAAAGACCAATCCAAGAACAGATAAACTACAAGAACACTCCCGAGTATAGAGGTATGCTTTGAATTTGAAAATGATGTGTTGTATTACTTTCATCCTGTATGCGCCTTGATTTCTCTTCTTCCACTTATGTCAATGCAATTATGGGCTCAAAATCATTGTGTTTTGTAAAAGTATATATAAGCACGTACGTTTTTTTTTTATAGACGTGTGATAGTGCACTGGTTAATAGGACAGCTGGAGGACCTGTTCACATGGGGTCAGTGGTTCAATTTCTAGTGCCACTGAGTAATGCTGCAGGGCATTACTAAGGCATGCTATCTGTTGTAAAGTGGACATTAAAACCATCATTAAATCATGTGCATGGTGGCACCATTCAAATTGTATAAATATTGAAATGACATACAGCAGATAATTGTGAAAATAAATCTCTTTCGCTGTGGAGGAGTATATTCCTGATTTCACTGATACAGAAGTAGTCTAATCAATAAGATTTACAATGTCTTTCATAGCTTCAAAAAGTTCAAATCTAATGTTTAACTTTGGCTAAAAATGCCTCAAGCTCATATAAATTAAGCGTTCGTGCTATTGCACACCACTTACAAGCAAAATATTCCTTTTCACAGATAGGCAACATCACTCTGAATACATCACATTTTAAATCAGCCAATGAGCCAATTATTTCCAGTAGTCTGAATATCTAAAAGAAAAAAAATACATTTTACATTTAAAAGAAACTGAAAAATTATTCCTACCTAACATACCTACACAGTTCATGCAATGTCACTGTGATTATTTAGAAAATACAATGTCATGGACCAATTACTTGTGTAGGCCTTAATCCAGCAGTGGATTACCCATGACTGACTATGATAAACTTTATTTCTACGTAAGATTATAAAAACAATACGACTTTGTGGACTTATCATGTATTGCTGAACCTCAACACAGCGTTTCCTATTGAATATGCAGTGGAAACATTGCTCCAACTTTTAAATGGACTGTGAAAGAAAGGCAATGCTTTAAGTGCCTATATTTTAAAAGAAAACCCCTTTGGGACTTTAATGTCAGTGGAAAAATCAATCAAAGTATATGCAACACTTTATAACATTGCACTTAAGCGGGCATGTGATGTGCATTTACATGCTCATTAGTCACAAACAATGGGCATGCAGTAGCAGGGTGTACAGACAAATAATTGGGTTTCCAGTCTGTGCCATATTGCAATTATTAATTGGGCTGTAGTGATTGCTTACAGGCTACAACAGGCTCGGCATCTTCCCATTCATTGAACGTGCAATTCAATCAGGAAGAGTGTGTGTCTGGCTAGGTTGAGAATATGTATACATCAATCCAAATGAATACTCCACAACGAACGACCACGTGTCCACTTGCAGATGCTGCAAAGCAAACACTCTAGGAATGCTCTATTCTGAAACGTGAATCAATGCGTTTTGCTTGCGAACATATCTAACACTGCAAAAGACTCCTTACATACAAAATTAGAACTGTTCGTGTAACATTTGCCTTTTTATTTTGAAAGTGGGATGTTGCAAAAATCTCCGGAATGGGAAGGCACGGTGACGATATGTAAATGAGCGCGTTGCTAAAAAAATGCACAATTTTGTTTTTAAATGGGGTAAAAGGAGGTGGGGGTGAGGTGGATGGTGAGAAATCAATAACCATTCAGATTCATGCAGGCCATGGCATACGCTTGCCCTCAACAATAACTCTCCCTGTTGTGCAACAGTTTCACGGTGTCCACAAATAGGCGGAAAGAAACCCCTGAAATCGATCGCGCACAAGCAGCCACTCTGGACAAATTACTTGTCTAATTATAAGCACAGATACCGTTAACCCCTACCAGCTCTGACAATACGAGCAACAAGCACACATTTGTACCAGCTCCATTTAATGTCTGTCAGGGGATTCGAAATCCCACGAACACAATAGCATTCATTGTCAAGCCTTTTTTTTCTCTCAAATGTGAAGGAGTTTCGTTGTAATACATTGCTAAAAGCAAATGTATATGTTTTAAATACAAAGATTTCCTAATTTCTACAACCGTGAATATGATGTCCCGCTGCTTTATTACCAATACATGGGCAAATCTTGGCTAAAGATAGAGTCGAAAAAGTGCCGTTAAAATGTTGTTGCCATGTTAATATGCACGAGCATAGAGCACATACACAAAACCTTAGTACCAACTGGAACAATGTGTGCATTGGTACAAGGAAGTGTTACATCACAGTATGTGAGATAGCAGCGGCTTGGCGAGTCCTTCATTCAGCAATTGATCGACCATGGCTGATGCTTGCTGATGAAGATAATGGTGACAACGATGATGATGATAATGCGCATATCAGCAAAGGTAAAAGGCAGGTGGAGTTGGAATTATGGAGATGCAAGGGGATTGGCTATAGGACATAGGACCACGCGAATATTCCTCACCCGTGAGAGTCTGAAGAAGGCTTGTTCCTGTGTCCACGTCTCCGAGGATGGTGGTTGCGGAGTGGAGTTGGCATTTTGGTGACGGATGTGGTGCACACGCTCCATTTCATGCTCCGCACTGATGTTTTTCTATCTGGCAGTTGGCAGGAACTTGTTGTTTGGTGAGCCAGAAAGGCCCTACAGGTCCCTACACACTGACACACACAATATAATAACCAAGGTTAGAAATGCAAGGCGTGCGTCTATACAAGGATGTGCGTTGAATATTATAAAGGCTATTATACATAGAGTAGTGTTTAATAGGCATGTAAAGATGCACTCATTCATTGATTAAAAACGTATTGCCATGTTCGTGACACGTGCATCAAATCATGCATTTGGAAATCGATTACTGCAGCTTTAATATGCAATTAACGCCTGCGACCAAATAATACGCAGAATGCACATGAGCGCATTAGATCTCAGGAGCTTGGTAGGGATGATCCTGTAGAGCACTTCAATGGGTAACCACTGCCATCGGCAACAGCCAGGTGCAGTAGAGCTGCTATTCGCAACCGATGGGTCGCGACCCATGAGTAGGCCTTGAGCACGACCTAGCAGTCTGTGGAGACCAGACCAGAGTGGGCCAAGTGGGCCTTGAGGTGCAAAGGGTTGAAAACCCCTGCAGTAGAGTGCATTGCTGCAAACCCAATTTTTGTTCCGTACCCCACCTCAACCTCACCTTCGCAAACCCACACGGACCAGTGCGGTGAAGTATGGTCAAATATCCCTCAAAGGATAGGGAAGCCATCATTCAGCAGTGGATCGACAAAATGTACATATCGCATAATAGGCTGTCACATTTAGGATGATGGACTAAAATCAACAAACCAAAACAATTGTAAAACAATACAAAGTAGATGATAAACTTGATACAAAGGAAATTATTATTTAATGGCATCATGACTCAATCATGTCAATTCACTGAATTGCTGTGAAGAATAATTATAACAAATTTAGCATTTAACACTGATCACATGACACTTTCCTCAAACCAAATGACATGTAGAATAAATGTCTCTGATAAGCCACAAACTATAGCTACATTGCACTAATTGAATATATTCCAGCTCTAATCTGTTGTAGAAATAAACCATCGCTTGGCTACGTGAGTGCATGACCTTTTCGTCTGTTTTGTGGCAGATGTAGGGAGATACCAGCAGCCGTACAAGCAGATAACAAAGTCGAAACCGAAATGAAGTTGACCCATTATTTGTTAAGGAAAGGAAATTTGATAAGGCAGCGTTTGGATAACATTAATTTTAAAAATGTCGATATTGCACGTAAGTGCTTTGCAAAACTGGATTGGTTAGAAGAAATGTCCCCTGTGGGAGTTCCCTTCAGACTTATTACCAGTTGTAATCACAAGCCGATCATGAGGCTTCAATGCACGTGTGTGGCAAATCGACTATAAATCCCATGTCTCCTAATGCATACAGTACGATATAAGAGGGGGGGAAAGCCCAGTACCCTTGCGAATTAAAATATGGCAGAGCTTGCCAATACGTCTTAACCTAATGCTTCAAATTAAATAATCTACAAGGCACATTATGAAGAGAATTCATGTGGGGAAAATTCAAGTTAACATCTTTTTTTATTTCTAAATTATAACAATAGGCGCCTAAGGGTTACGTTCGCCACCTGCTGTTTTCCGTTATGCCCTACACCCTTGTAAACCCGAATTCAAACCCAGGAGCTGTGACCTCCCAGCAGGCGAAACGAGTGCACAGATGTCATTGGGCAGGCAAGCACAAATAAACAGGACATTTTAAATGGAACGGTTGCAGGTAATGAAAAATTAAAGTAATATGGGCGCAGTACCTCGTATAATAACAGTATTGATTTTACGTCGAATATTTTTTTTACCAACATTAAGCATTGACGTTTACAGCAATCGGCTCAATGTCACCCGGATTCATTAAAACGCGATTTTAAAATACGTGTGTTATTAAACCACACATCCTATAAACAATAGTTCCAAATATTTCTAATATATTTTACTGTTTGGTTTATATGATAATATATATTTAGTTTCATTACAAACACACACGAACTGCTCTAAAGAAGTTGGGAGTATCTCACCTAACATCTCTATATAATAATAATAGCATTTATATAGCGCCTTTCACCCGAGGGTCACAAAGCGCTGCACAAAGCTGCAGAGAGAACGACATGTCAACGACGACAGAGCACGGAAAATCAACAACAATTTTTTTTGGGGTTTTTTTTTTTTATAATCCGAGCTGTGGAGAGAACGGCATAACAATAACGGGGAGACAGAAAACTGAGAGTCAAGCGATAGCAACGAATTATAAGACAAAGGACAAAAGAAAATACAACAGGGAAACAATAATAATTATTCTACAACAAGCAAGGAGGGAACAAATGTCCCCGAGCAGACGCAGATCGGAAGAGAGAGAGAGAGCCAACATCTCGGCACGGCACCGATAACCCACTCCAACAATCCAAGCCAGAGGAAGGAACGAATGCTCCCAAAAAGGTGCAGGTATGAAGAGAGCCAAGAACCTGGCACGACAGCGCCGAGCCGCATCAGAAGTCCTGACAGGACGGCTTGAAGGCTTTACGGAACAAATAAGTCTTAAGACTAGATTTGAAGATGTTCAAGGACTGCGCCGAACGAATTTCCAGTGGAAGAGCATTCCAGAGTCTTGGGGCAACGCGCGAGAAGGCTCTGTCACCTATATAGAGATATATAACAATATATATCTCTATATAGGTGATATAGCGCGTTGCGCTATATAGAGATGTATATTGTTATATATATCTCTATATAACAATACTCTTTAACCATCTAATTCATGTTTGAGAAATCATGTTTGTGCCAATATTTAAGCATTTTACACAGTACTTTTGGACCCAAAAATGTGAAATTACTTTTTACTTTTAACATGGCGTTAATAAGAAAAACAACTTACAATACATTCTTGCACACGTATATATTTTAACACATTGCAAAACAATGAAGAATGTATGTTTTTGGACAATTAGACATTTTAGATTCCTAGGAGGAACAGTGGTTCCATACTGGATTATAACCAGATTCTAATTTTGAATCCTGGTCACGGACATATATCTGTGTCTCGTCCGTGACCAGGTGTGGAATTCACGCACGTTATAAAGTATTATTATTGTAAGTGATATTTCTCTGGGCTCCCACTCTTTCACCAACAAACACTGACCAGCATAGTAAAGTATGGTCATAACCCAGTGATCAACACAATGTGGGTAGGGCCTTCCACCAGCAGTAGGATTAACAAAGGGGGGAAATAATCTTTAATAATTTAAATTTCTTGGTACCTTCCATATTCCCTGACGTATTTTCGAGCGGCTAGTTCGTTTTATTGGCTGCCACTGCCGTTCTAAACCCTTGAGACCAAGGCCTGATACTTTGATTACCTGCTTAAAAGGACTCATTAGGCTTACATGACCCTTTTAAAAATCCCAATTGCTAAATGAGCATTTTGCACAATTCCATGGTTTGTAAAATTGATGCTATTAGCATGAAGCATTCTCCTGAGTTTTAAATGCCTCTTTTGCAGAGCGCTGCAGTTTATAATTACCTCCGATACTTCCAAGCATTCTTACTTCATCTCCTCGTTAAATAATATTTGATAACTTGTGCATCCCACAGACAACTCCTGGAGGCAATGTTAATGTGTTGATATGCTCTACACTGCACTTAGCAGTGTATTTGCCTGAATTATTTACTTGTATGTAATCTTGCACACAAAACTATTAATCCTGTGGGAAGAAACTGGAGTACTTGGCAACAACCCACGCGGACACAGGGAGAACATGCAAGTTGCACCCAGAAAGGCAGCACCCGAGCTGCCTTTCTGAGTGGGCAGCACTACTCACTGCACCACCGTGCCCCCAGTTTTAGTGCCGTTTCAATTGTCTCCAGCATTCTAGAACACATTAGCATTCCTCAAATTAAGAGGCTTACTTTTGCATCTTGTGCACAAAATGCAAGATTTAGGTAATCTTAAAGCAAATGTATTCGTGAACATTACCAAAAATGCCTTTTATTTTAATATATGCATGTTTCAGAACGTGCAAAGATGGTGGCTATGCACAACGATTATCTTCTTGTGTACGGCAAATGTTCCTGAGCTAAATGCCATGTCGAGGTCTGCTAGTCATGAGAGGGCTTCTGGAGAGGTCGTGTAGTTTGGGTTTCATATTATTATTAATCTGTAATAGCAGACAGTCTTGAGTAACCTTCTGGGACAACTTGTTTCCGTGCCAATAAAAACATATTTATGGACGAATAAAAACGAGATATTCTAGACACTCAAAAACAAAACATTACATGGATGTATAATTTACTTCGTGAAATAAATGGAACTATTTTCTGTAATAATGACAAGTTTTACACATACAAAATTAAAGAAAAAAACTGAAATGAGAATATTTCAAAACGTAACTCAACATTTCTAGATTTTATGTTAGAAACATTTTTTCCAGTAAACACTAATATCATGATACTCGCCACTAGGAGGCAGCTTTCAACTTAACTTGCAAAGCATCCCTTTGATTCAGGGATCTTAATTTTAAATCAGACTTTAATTTGCAATCAGATTCAAATATTTTTTATTTTCATGTGCTTTTAATGTCTTCAATTTGTAATTAACATGCAGGGTTCAACTTATTTCATTCCAACCTTGTGAACTAAAGATTGTGTTTTTGTAAAGGACCAACATAAGTTTTAGCAGACGTAATCAAATCGTACGAGATTTCATGCTATAAAGTCTTAATTCAGTTAGTCGTGCCTCAATTTATCACTGTAAAATTGAGATTTTACCTTGCAGGCAGCACTAATCGAGGGATTATTTCATCCAAATGCAACGGCGTTTTGCCAAGGAGTGGGGATTTGATTTGTGTAAATACCACTAAATTTTGCAATGTTTACAGAACATATCCGTGTTATCCGAGGCATCAGAATATATTACACGTAATTCACTCCATACGTGTGACCTAAGCATGAGAAATACATTGACATTTGTTAATTTTCGGCCACGTCTGCCATCAACATTCTTTTAGCACCCCTCGAGATGAAACCTAATTTGACCTGCTTCTGCCTCAGGATGCGACCTGCATAAGCAAGGGGCACTTTATCCATGGGCTATCACTTTTAGCATATAAAGAGCTTTGTGTGCTCCTGAACGACATGAGAACACCCCCACCGCCCCCCGATAAATGTGACCAGTGCCTCATTCCAAATGAAGTCAGAGGTAAACTATTTGTCAACACTCACAGCTCACTAAAAATAAAATCACGCTAAGACGCCAACATTTTCAAGTGTTACAGACTGCATATGGCATTGTGTTTAACGTGTAATTTACATTAAGATGACACCATAAACATGTGTAAAATATTTCATGGCGAATTAAATTGTGCAAAAATGTAAATTTCGTAACACAAAATACCTAACATTTTTAACTACTGTAAAAAATAGTAGACCTTTCAAATATTTAGACCATTAAATGTCAGAAAGAATAAAAATATACCATATTGGCAAGTTGCAAACTGTGACTTTTTTTAGCTCCGTTTCACCCATGCCAATGTAAACTTGTGTTTTATTTATAACCCTTGCAATCAATTCACAACTATTAATAACCTCAATCACTCCATTTCCCAAGCATATCTCAGTCTCATTCACCAAGTGAAAGTTTAAACTGCAGTATTACTTTAAACAAACTCTGACCCTACTATTTTAAGTTGTGTAGGACTTTAAAATAATAATCATACAGTATATATAAATACATATTTGTATGTTTAATATAATAATGGTATCCGCGTATGCTATTAAGCTATAAAGAGAACGATAGTGCTGTGTACTTGATGTAGGTTTTCACGGCAAATAGAACTAATATAGTGCAGATATAGATGAACAGATGTGCAAGTAATATGCCATCTACAGGACGAGTAGTTAGCAGCAGATTTGGAGTGTTCTGGACAAAGTGGTTAGTGCTGAGTGTATGTGTGTTATGTTTAAAGTGATGTTAGCCATGGCCAACATTAGTGGTGAGTGGTATCTGAATCTATTCCTTTATATCTCCTTCCTCAACCTGCACTAACTAGCATCTACAAATATTTATATAATGGAGTGAGTGTTTGTTTCATGTATGTCCGTACTGAGGATACAAGGTTCTCATTCTACATAAGCGCACATTTTTTCTGCACAATGCTTTTATGTCTCAAACTTCAGAGAGCCAGCAATATTTCCAAAAGGACATCAGGTGGAAATCCCACTCATGGCAGTCATGTCAGCAGAAAACCTATTACATGCTCGTGGTAAAATATAGTGGAAAACGCCCCTGGCTTACATTGCGTGGGAGGGCCTTCAGCCAACATTGAATTGACAAAGGACTGTAATTAATACGTAATTATTACTCCAACAGATGTTTATGCAATTATTCATATTAAAGTCACATCCCTGTTTTATACAGTTCCTATGGTTCTTATGATGAGATTGGGTTGCATAAGCTTTAACTTAGTACATCGGACACATGCAATACTTAAGCCAAGATGGTTCACAGGAGGGGAGGCATTGGCTGTGTCTGGCTGACCCTTTCCTCCCCACATCTACAACATGTCCTTTAGTAGTGAGTGGTTCTCGCCAATTGCTGGACGGTCGCCCACACAGTACCATTACCCAAAAAGGAGGCCGCAAACGCATGAGACCAACGGTGCTCCATCCCTCTCATGGCAGCGTTTAGCAAGCTGTTGGGAGGACTTGGTGGAGTCGTACTGTGGAGAACATTTAAAAACAACATTCACCAATAAAAGTTTGGCAACATCGAACTGCTCCTCAACACTCAATTATACCCCGGGATCATCCTTGACAAAGCTCTCAAAGGAATTGATACCAAGTGCTGCAACTATTAAATAACTTTTTTCCTGCCTCTATAATTTCTGTGAATTCAAAATTATACGTACCGCATAATCATCCTGGGTTTCTAAATTGTTTGTAAATTGGTTTCTTGGAATGAAAGCATAATGACTCGCACTGCAAACTTTTTCATAGACCTCATTAACAATATACGTCCCACCATTTTTATCACTAGTCTCACATTTCTGTTAGATGTTTGGGTATTCAAGTGTAATACATGTTATGCAAATTGCAATGTTGACAAAACCCCGATTACATTGCTCTTAATAGACACGTTTATGTAAATTTGGACCTATTTGTTAATCCACTCTCAGATGAAGGATGCTCCACACAACAAGGTTTTCTTTTTACTGTACTTTAGGTAATAACATGTAGTCGAATTAATAAAATGAAAGACTGAAACAATTTATAACGCGCCGCTCAGCTCAAATGCATAGGACGAGACAGACGGATAGGAAGGCACGAGGAAACTGCGGGGGGGTGGGGGGAAGTCAGCCAGGTGCTCAGCCGGCGCCAACCCGCCAGACACTGCTTCCTACATATTATGATGCTATTGGCCAATTAATTAAGAAGTGCTTTTCACTTGTAGGAGGAAACCAGAGAACCCGGAGGAAACCTAACAGAATAGTGGAGCGCACACAAACTCCACACAGAAAGGCGCCTTAGGCATGAATCGAACTGCCTCGGACGCAACTTACACTTTCTTTGAGGCGCAGATGTTACCACTGCGCTACCGTGCCGCCCAAATGCATAGGTTTTCTGTTACTATTATATTTTAAGCATGATTACAATTGAAAAACACGACATTATTATTCTTATTATTCTTTGGGCACATGTACAAAGCTGTGCAGTGTGACACAATGCGTCTGCTTTGAGCTCCAACACAGGACGTCTAATAATAAACACTTCATGGGAATGCTGCCCCCAGGAAAGGAGATCGTGGGTCAGTAAGTAGAAGCATGGAAACAGTCCAGTGAGCCCATTTTGGAACATCACTGAAAGCTAGTTTCCGTATAATTGAAGCAATATGCCAAACTAGTAAACGTACTGAAGCGCATGGGTGAAGAAAGGAACGATATTGTTTCTCGATGAAGCGTGCCGTAACATGTTATATATTCTGGCAGGTGAATGGCAATGCACATTCAGAAGGTAAAGATGGAGCCCTGCAGCTAGCTTGTCGCTGGAGGGAACTCTAGAGAATCGCTCCAGAAGTAATTTTGGCCTACTCTTCCAGACTGACCAGACATCTTGGAAGAGGTGACTACCAACCACATGCGACCTGCCGATCGACCAATTAATATAAGGACATACGTGGTACAACATTTGAAATAGGATACTCCAATATCGATCGTGGCGCGGTGAGTAGCGCTGCTGACTTACAGCAAGAAGGTCCCGGGTTCGAATCTCGGCTCGGGTGCCTTTCTGTGTGGAGTTTGCATGTTCTCCCCTTGTCCGCGTGGGTTTTCGCCAGTCGCACTGGTTTCCTCCCACAGTCCAAAAGCATGCTGCTGCATAGGTTAATTGGCCTGCAGACTAAATTGCCCTCAGTGCCCTGTGATGGACTGGCATCCCATCCTGTGTATAGCCCTGCCTTGCGCCTTGTTTCTGCCGGGATAGACTCCGCCTCACCACGACCCTGTACAGGATAAAGCGGTTTCTGACAATTAGATGAGACTAAGTTAAGGAAGTTAATACATCAATCGTCATAGATGTGCTGCATTGGAGAAAAACTGCAATGGAATGCAAGCTTTACATGCCCCCTTGCTGGTTCACTAAAGCTGCCTACCCAAGTTAATTCTTGACGTAGAAGATAAATATATCAGCTCATGTGGCTTCACTTCTCTCCTAGGTTTATCCCCCGAAGCCATTGCACAGTACATGTTGCACACATAACTTGATAATTGTACTCTGTATATGAAACTAGCTCAAATAATTACTTTCAATCTGAATTGTTATTGCATAACAGTGTGTTGAAGGGAATAGAGATATTTTAAGGTGGGAATTGCTCTTATAAGCTGCTCTATCTGGATAGCCGTATCAAACGTTACTCATCTCTCCTTCGCTACCTTTCGATAAAGAGCACCCCTCTCAAGAGCAATTCTCATACTTCGAGCAACGAAAACGGTCATCAATACATATTATAAGGTATTCGTTCATTGTCAGAAAACGCTTAATCCTGTATCGGGTTGCGGTGAGCCGGAGCCTATCCCGGCAGACACAGGGCGCCAGGCAGGGCTATAGGACCTTCTTGCTGTGAGGTGGCAGTGCTGCTCACCGTACCGTCCCTATTATCAATGTTGCACTTTATTATCGGGACAACATAAGAGGACCAGGTCATGTTAAAACACCAAGTATTGCTGGTATGTGGTGGGGGCATCCTCCGGAGTGACTCCCATGACTTGCCATGATTCATGGTCACTATTCGATTCAACAATCAATTTATTCTTTAACACAACGCTACAGTTTCCTTTGGTTTTACAACATTTGCACAGCTTTGTGTTGCTCCATTAGCCAACATTTATCATTATAGTATCGTATCGATATCATTTCCCATATATTACAGTCATTAATTCTTACGTGCACAATTTGACGCATGAAACAATGCGTCATTACATGCCTTTTATTTTTCCAGAAATCAAACCATGAATCACACACGTGTCACCGGAACTGCAGCGAATTATGCCAGCAACTCCCACAGATCCCTGCCTGTTATGTACACAGTCCTAATCTCAGACGATCGTATAAACAGTGTTTTTTTTGTTAGCACAGTATTTCTACTTTTACCGCGACTACCCTGCTCAGCTCAGTAACACGGTGTGGTTAAACGAAAACGCTACGCAGTAATTCCATAATGAGAGTTTTACAAGTCGTCGGATTCAAAGTGAGTTTGTGTTAACATAAAGTCAAGACTGCCACATTTAAACGGAGTATAACTGGACAACAAATGGATGTGACATCCGCACATTTGCCTCTTTTTACGCTACTTTTTGAGATGAGCCAAAGCTTGAGCCTTTAATGTGTAAGGAACACCTAGTCACTGCAAGCAAAGAGCTTCCATTATTATTATGCTTAATGTAGTGGTGATTTGATTATAGTCATACTCGTCACAGCTCTCGATCTTTAAGGCCTAACACTTATAAGAACCTATTTGGATTTCAGTCTATCAACATCATCATCAGCCGTGGTCAATCCACTGCTGGATGAAGGCCTCTCCAAGTCACCACCGTTTATAGTTATGTAATAATCCTCCCAGCACCTGCATAAGAGCTGATTTCATTGCTCCATCTCCTTGGGGTAACATGCTGTCCGATGCATTCCTTGGCTGCCACTCCATCGGTATTCTTGACAATCGGCCATCATCCTTCCGAATGACATTCTACCCAAGCCCAGTTACATTTCTTACCGGTTCTAATTGTGTGCTTAACCTGCGTATCGTCACTAATCCATGCATTCGTCTCTTTCTCAACGTAAATCCAAGGCATGCATCCTAAAATCACCGTCTCTAACACGTTTCAATCGTATGCAACCGTACATCGTTTTTCTGAACAATTGCAGCGCTTTGTGACCCTCGGGTGAAAGGCGCTATATAAATGCTATTATTATTAATTTTAAAACCAACACCCATATTTGTTCTCGGAAAAACGACACGATTTCTTCACAACAAAAAAATATATCTCATTCCAACGGTGTTTTGAAAGCAGGTTATTTTTTAATGCTCATTTTCTAGCCATATTGTTTTACCTTATAGTGTGTCACGAGTGTAATGAGAGGCATGGTAGCATTTAGAGTTTATGCAATTACCAGATATGCAAGCTCCCACTCCCACGTGCTGGCCCAGCCGGGCTGTCCTGTTATAGAGATGAGCTCCACCGACTCTCAAGCACATCTTGCCACGCATCGCAATTAAAAAACTTCCCTCATTTCTCTCACCGGTACAAATGAACTGCCAAATACCACCCCCCTACCTCATGCTGACGCTGATCCTAGAGGCAATCTTGAGCTCCCCATATGTTTTAAATGTCCAAAGACTCTCCCCCCCCATATAATTATGTACCTTTAATGCATTGAATATGTGGTAAGGTAACAATCTACAAGTAGAAGCGTGGCGTTACATTATTTATCACAACAATCCGTCTAGGGTTCTTGTATGAATATTGGCCACAGAGTAAGTAAAACATCACATATACTGCACGTTACAGTTGGAATTGATGTATGTTTTCACGGCTTGTTGTATGACAATTGCTCTGAAAGAGCTGCTCTTCCATAGTGAAGGAGAAATGCGGAACGCTCGACACAGCTATCCCGAAAGAGAAGCTTTTGCGAGCAAGACTCATTGCAGTATCATTTTGTATGTTATATGCAAAGGTAAGTTTTCTTACCGGCAATTTGGAACCCATTTACTGTATAAGTCGCAAATTAAATTCAGCCGAGGTGGCAATGTAGCCGAATGCCCAACTTGGGCTCGCAAGCATGCAGTGATAAGTTCAAATTCTGGCCAGTGACTGACTTTGGCTCTCACCAATCAGAAGTCAATAATGAGGATGGAAGTGGGCAGACAGGCACTCCGTTTCCTCCCACAGTCCAAAGCATGCTGCTGCCACTCACCCACCCACTCATCAACTCACTCACCCATCCACCCTCTCCGGTTTCCTCCCAGTCCAAAGACATGCTGCTGCATAGGTTAATTGACCTGCTGACTAAATTTCCCCCGGTGCCCTATGATGGACTGGCGTCCCATCCGGGGAATAACCCTGCCTTGCGCCCTGCGTCTGCCGGGATAGGCTCTGGCTCACCACAATCCAGTACAAGATTAAGCGGTTTCTGACGATGATAATGAGGAAGTGGGCAGAGCAGCTCAACAGTCGGTGCAAGCACGACTGAGACCTTGAGATCGAATCCAAATGTCTGCTGCATGTGATTCAAACTCGTTTCTCAACCGTAGTGAGTTGATGACCTTTGCCTGGCCACCAATGACTGCCCACAAAATAAATTACGTGAAATGTGGTATGTTTAACAATGTGTCTGCATTCTAGCACCAATCCTATATTATAGTATGAGAAAAGTAACCCCCTATTCTGTAAGGATAAAGAAGCTCTAAGAAAATGCGCAAATCAGTTTCACAAACACAGGGTCAAATGGATTATTTATCTAGTTATGTAACACCAATAAAACGCTGAAGGGGAAAATAACTGGAATAAACAAATTCGTATTGCATCATTGTGTAGGTCAACAGTTGCTTTACTGCAGATGGGTCCGCGGCAAATAAATGCAAACCCCTGCCACCAAGTCAGGACAACAATTTTCTTCCGTTTGTGACCCAAGTGTGGGATGTACACGTGTGATAAACAGCATCATAGCTCTTCGGGTGCTTCCAGCTTAAATCAAATATCTGTGTCTATGACAACCGACGTTGCACGACACATGTGGAGATGTGATATTTGAAAGTAAGATTAACCTCAAACAGACTCTGGAATATATCATTGTTTACATATTACTGAAGATTGGTTTCATCCACTGATGGGCTACAGAACTGTACATGCAAAATGCAATCTTTTTTATGAGACAGTGTCATGGTATTATGGGAAATCCTCATGGTGGATAATTTATGTTATATACGCATTAAACAATGGGTGGTTTTCACATAGAGTGAAAGTGTCACAGTAATAAATCATATTTTTAGCTGCACCAATTTGGTGGCGTACACACGAACAAACACTGAACCAAAACAGCTTTAAAACTATTGACGTTTGAATCATTCATATTGCCCTTTAACGCATGTTGTGCACAATGGACTTGGAGATTATTGACACTTAAATCATTTATACTGTCCTTCAACAGTGTATAAAATGGGCTTGGAAAAGTTAGTCACAGTAATAGAGGCAAACGTCTAAATAAATAATATCAAAGGGGAGTCACATTGGATAGATCTCAACCGTAATGAATTAGATTAGAAGGGTTCACTTATCGAGTAATATGCATCGCAAGTGACGGAAAAAATAAAAACACAGCATAGAATTAGGAAGGGAAAGCGAGCATAAACATACTGTAAACTGAGAAAAATCTGGAAACAGTTTCTCCACCAGGATTAAGGTGAGGTGTGAGGTTGTGTAACGCGATGGTGAGAACGCGAGTGTTAAGGGTGGCAGCTGACATTGCAAGCAGCTGGATTTATATGAAAGCAAGCAGGAATAGGGCATATCGAGAGCGTCGTGGACTGAACAACCTGTGCATAGAGAACGTGGAAGCACAGCATGCAGACCAAGAGTATATGACTTGGTCTGATAGAGGACATTCACGTGGGTTGTGCACATCATCCGAACGCATGAGGGGAGAGAGAGAGATTCCAGCGTGGTACTACTCCTACTATGTAGGTTCATTGTGAGTGCAGTTTAGCTCTCTGCTATGATTCCTAATCAGATTCCTGCAGACGCTCCAAGCACGTGGAGTGAAATGTCGAACAAGATGCAGTACAAACAGAAAACTCATTGGAGAAATCTCCCAGGGTGCTGTTGGCCTGAAAGCCACAATGGGGAAGAATTGTGCAGACCAGAAACAGACTGTCCTGGAGGAAGACAGTCGAGAAAGATCACTGGCCACATGGTTTTGTAATGGATACAAGAAGTGCTGAACAGCAGAGATGGACATTGCAGACTGGCACGGATATCACTTGGTACACCATACCAGTACCTTGATGTGCCCCAAGTGCATCACAATATTGAATAACATCGTTCTGTCCATATTATCCCAGATGTGATGCACGATATAAAACTATTGGAAATTCCATCCATCCATTGTCATTAACCGTTAATCCTATACAGGGTCGTGGTGAGCCGGAACTTATCCCGGCAGACACAGGGCTATACCCAGGATGGTACGCAGTCCATCACAGGGCACCAGGGGCAATTTAGTCCGCAGGCCAATTAACCTATGTAGCAGCATGTCTTTGGACTTTGGGAGGAAACAGCAAATTGACCGACATATGCAGCTACATCCATCCATTTTCTAAACCGCTTGTCCTAGTGAGGGTCACGGTGGCAGCAGTTACATAATTATTATATACATCGTAAGGATTTTTGTACATGCTCTTTAATATGACATGCATACAGCCCTTTGTCTATGCATTGCTGGACGACAGCCTTCTCATCGGGAGTTGTTTGACCATACTTCACCATGCTGATCAGTATGTATGGGTTGGTGAAGGGGGGTGCAGTCATCTCAGCTATCACTCGCCACTGATGTTAGCCATGGGCAGGAATTAAATTAAAATCGCCAGTATCATCGCACTGTGTGTTAGCCGCTGCGGTACAACTCCACTCCACTCCCTACCATTGTATAAAATAATGTATGACAATACTGAGTTATTATATAGTGGAATTTCTGCAAATTACATCACAACACTGTGCAATCCGTGACACTGACGCACGTACAGATTAATATACAAGCATGCCCCCGCATAACGTCCATTCGGGCAACGTCCAAATCACATAACATCCTCTTTCACAGAACGTATCGTGGACGTTAAGCGACGATTGAGCGTATTTTCAGCCAATTACTACTGAGTCCGCGCACACACACGTCGGAGGACATCGGAGACAACTCTCACACGTAAGAAGACAACTCTTCCCAAAACAACTACTCCTTCCCATACAAATGATATTTGTCTACAATTTCTGTCCGCCTTCTCGTGGCTCCTCAAAGCCCACGGGAAAGGAGTTTCACATCATTTGCGTGATCCACCAACCCTAGCCTCCACAGTGCTGCAGGTAGAGTCAGGTATAGCCACCATCGCCTGATGTTTAGGCCCTACTATACCGAAACCAAACTATGGATGAAGGCAGAGGCTTAGATTTATAGACACACTGCAATCCGAAAATGGATTGTCGCATTTTTCCTGCACCATGTTTAAGAAAACTGAAGTGTGGTGAGCTGTGTCAGAGTGCTGTGTGAAACGAATCCAAGCATTCCATGCGCAAGCACGGGCCACAAACAAATACTGTGCTTGTTGTGGTAAAATATGCAATGTTCACAACAACGCCTTCACTTCCTTTAAGGTGGAATCATGGTGAAAATCTAGTGTTTAAAGTAGACACCGTGAGTATCGTCACATAAATGTAACATTCGAGCAGAACATTTAAATCAACTTGAAACAAATGTTGTCAATAACACTGCAGCCGTAAAAGGAAAATACAGAATGGATGACGTTTCAAACAATGACTCTTCTTCATCGCACATAAATCATTCATAGTACACAAATTATCGTATATATACTATGTAAGATGTCGGAGTCATTGTATTGCTAATGCTGTTCGGTTCAGTTTTAAATTTTTACTTCTGAACAATGCATTATTAATTACAAAACCCTATTTCTAAATGCATAATATACATGAGACTAGAAACACTGGCACTAAAATAAAGGCTAGGCATGATGCAGTATATTCACAAAAAGGCTCATTAATTTGATGATACTACGTCAGCAGTGGTGCACAGAGAAGAAACCACCCAACACGTTCGTCAAATATATATTTCTATACATTCTATTCCATCTCGCCAAGATGGCGAAAAATACTAAACTATTTTGCAAAACAATGCAAAGCCAGAGAGACAAAAAACCAACCAATTACAAATGTAGTACACATGGACAAAAAATGTACAGTGACATACGCTTTAAACGAAGCAAAGTCATTTCTATCATGCAATACTGAATGTCAAATAGTAGTGCATGCCTCTAATGTATTTGCAGGTCTACTAATCAATCACAATCATTTACCACCCATATGTGTAAATTACTGGCCGTGACACATCGAACCTCTTGGTGTGACCTGTATTAACTCTCTTAATGCCTTTTTATAGAAGTCTTAAATAAACATGAGCTTAGTTACCAAAACAACCGTGCAAGAACAATTTGTCAGTGTCAGCTTTCTTTGGTATGCTAGGTGCATATGACCGGCTATCGCTGTGGTCTGCTGCCAGCAATATAAAATGGACTGTGTTCTAAACCCATTTCATTTCTAGAAGGCCAAATACGTCTCACGTATTCATAAAAAGAACACCGTGCCACAATTAGTATATTGTGACGTTATCACATGTCACTGTTATTTTAATAACGATATATGATTACTTATGGTACAGCCATGGTGAGCTTTAACATAAGTATACCAAACCGCAAAATATACATTGAAACGATAATCCGATGGATGCTTTTGAGTTAGTTACATTTGTAGATATATCAAGTGTTTAAAGGGTTGCTGTGCTTTCAGTGTAATTAAACAAATGTGTGATGACAAGAAATCTCACCAATGTGGCCTTTACACCCATGGTCTAGATCTGTCAAGCAAACAGACTGAGCATAAATCATTTCTAATAATATAACAATTAACAGCCCTTTGTCAATCCACTACTGTATAAGGGCCTCCTCCACATGTTGTGTTCGGTCAGATGTGTTGTTTGCTTGTACATCTGGGTTTAGAGAGACAGATGTTTATGATTGGAGCAGAACACACGCAGTGGGTTTGCAAGCTCTGGAAGCGAGATTCCTGTTATATAACAAACCAGCGCAAATATATAAAATCACAAGGAAATGTAACGGATTTACAGAATTAATTTGTGCAAGGATGAAACATTAGCCGGTATTGCACAGGTCAAAAAAACCCAAAAGTTCCACTAAATTAAGAAGAGACAAAGACGTGCAACAGTGTAATGGTACGATGGGAATGAATTGAAGACGCTTATTGCATAATTAAAGAAAGAGCATATGCAGCCCTTGAAACCAATCATTTTTTACAATTACAGCTACCCAGAAATGTTAAGTATGGGTTGATTTGTAGATATGGTTTGGTGTTGGGGGGGGGGGGCAAAATGGTTTCAGCTACCACTCACCCGTGATATGAGCCGTGGCTCGAAACCAAACCCAGGTCCTTGGGCTTATAGCACAGTACACTAACGAGTACATCACCATTCCCACCCCACCCACCCCGTAGGTGAACGTAGAATGAATTCACTAACATGCTTCTTGGCCAAATTGAGTTTATTTGCCCAAATCGACATTCGATATATTAAACTGTTTCATTGTGGTCTACAATTGTCCAAACACACATTGAGGCTTTCTTTAACATCTGTATTTTATCGGCCCAACACACACACACACACTTGCCCGATATAGTGCATCTGGTTATATTTTAAGATAACAAACAGAAACAAAGTAGTGCATTTAGGAGAAGCAACGTGCAATTTCATATCAGTAAAAGCGTATATCTCCTCTTGTGGGTTTCGTTCCTTCACTGCACCTGACCTCAATGCATTAGACATTCAAGTTACATCCACCACAACATGCTCCTTTTTGGTGTTTACAAGTGCCCTCATCCCAAGGGTAAAGGATGTAGTTGCTTTTGCTGATAAACTGCTTGTTGTCCCAAGAGGGGTCTTCCCTTTCAATGAAACCATCGTCGGCAAACAATCAGTGATGTAATGCCCCGTAAGCAATACCTAAACTGGCTTCAGATATAAGGACAATATGTATAATGGGTGTTTTTTTATGTAAGCCAAAATGTGTCATCTAAAGAACATTGAAGATAATTGTATATGCACCATATGCCGTGGATTATATGGGTCTTTGAAACTATTGTAAGATGAACCCTAATTATGTGCCAAGTTCTAACAATGTTACACAAATTTGGGCACATACCAACCGGATTTGAACATGCACACCCAATTTTACAGGTCTCCTTCATTGCGATTCTTCGAAGCACGATGGTTAGCTTCTGGACATCGAAGTGTTTGGTAGAATTCGCAGGTAATACCAAGTATTACTTGACAGGGATCGCGACGTGAACGCTTCTACCTTCACCCCCATTTTATAGGTGAAGAGTGCGCATCATAATCAATACTATCTCTCTCCAAACCATATCCAACTTCCAAGCGTCTCTACACCCACCCAAAGCTCTTTTACAATAAATGGAATGTTAAACACAATGTGAAGACACTTAAAGATGGCTGCCTCATGTTCAAAGTAACACAAAAATGTACGACGCATTTATAATGTGTTCATTTAAGTGTAATGCCGAAAATTTTGAACGTAACAGTGATGGCGTGCATTAAACCGTAGGTGGAGTTTAAAAAGAACAAACATCTAACCTAATCTTGTAAGCTTACCACGAAGTAAAACATAGTTAAGATAACAATACTTGATTGAGTTCATGCAAACGATTTTACGCATAATTTTGCACTTATTAGATCTTTTCATGCCATTCCATTAGGACTACTTTAATACGCATAGTTGAAATGTTTAATTGCTCAACGTGTTTCTGCACTGCTTGACAAAGCAACTCAAGCTGAACATTCTGTGCACTATAATTATAGAGCTGTTAATATGGTCCTTGACGAGGAACATTTAATTTTCTTTATAGAGACACCTACCGCATTAAAACCATGTGCCAATAGTGCCTCAAGCCAATAAGTGACTATACGATATCCTGCCACGTATTGTGAACATGCTTCTTTTAATAGTCCACTGGCCGTTGCCAAAATATGTGCGGCTACACCCAACTATTTAAGTAAGCGTTCATCCTAATTTCATAACCTGGATGTTAAACAGACGTGGAAGACTATTTACGTCTGGAAAAATGTGTTTTTCACGGAAACTGTTCTAATCTTCTCATTTTAAAAATCGTGTGCACATCTTACGAGTGTGTTTAATAACCTGACGAAAAAATATTAATACATTAATAATTGCACTTATTAAAATACCTTCACAGGATCTTGAGACATTTACCGTGGCTTTAACCATCACTGATAATGCTGATGATACTTAAAATGAGTACTTATAGTACTTAGCTTTAAGTTGACTCTTCATTGTTATGAAAATTAGGTTTAGTCCGAGGACACATTTAAACATGGATAAATACATTTCAATACTAGTTTAACTTTAAATACACACACTTGGTCGGAGCTGGCTAAGACGGCCATCTTACGGATGGCGTCTAAGATGGCCGTCTTAGCACAACCTTCGCACAATGCCGATTCTCGGTCGCGGCACCCACAACCTGGAACAGCCTGGCACATCTATTACGCCTAACACAGTCCCCCACAACCTTCAAAAAACGTTTACAATGTAACCTCTTCACTGACTCACAACAAACCGACTGAGCCAGGCTCCACGCCTGCGAAACAACGGGTCCAACGCGCCGAGAATATGCGCGCGTTACAAATATCTATTAGTATCATATTATTATTACTGCATCTTCAGACGTTCCAATATTTATACGTTTACTTAATTAAATTATTACAAAAGTTCTGAAAAACACAACCTGTACAATGCAATGCTGAGCAGAGAAAATGCCAACCTGCATGGAACATCTTAAATTAAATCACATCCCCAAACAAACAAAAATTACATATTTAGGCACAAGATTCAAATGTTTTTTTCCTAAAGGAATTGTGAGACTTTTCTCCAGGGTTTGCCGATGCCAGAGGAACATTCCACTGGAGGCTTCAGCAATAACCAGTGAGCCTGGGAAAGATGCATCTTTTCCCACTGCGATTTGCATCCCTGCACAGCAGTAGCACTGCCTCCTTCAAATGTAAACACTATTGCAGTTACACGTGTGTAAAACTAAGTTTAATGCCACCGTTACAGTTTTATGTTATTCAATTTAAGTTCATGGTTGTTATTTTTACATTTAAAGCCCTGTTGCGCAATCAACCGCAAGATACGGGCCCCCACATTTCACCAGGCCCATTATTGTGGGTCGGTGAAGGTGGGGAGCAAAGACGTTGGAGTATAGTACAATTTAACAACGTGACAGAATATTAAACCTGCAGTTTTTGGTTTAAAAAGGGGCGCAAACGTTTGCAAATAAAACATTGTTTAAGCCAAATATGATTCGATGTATTACATCCATCCATTTTCTAAACCGCTTGTCCTGGTGAGGGTCGATTTATCACATGCAATATTTTATGATTTCTAAATAACAATTAGATCGCTATTATCCGTATGGCAAATTATAGACATGGCACAAAATACTCTGAAATGTATCATAAATAAAATGTAGGCTGAACAATACTCAACCCACTGTAGATAACCTTCTTCTTCTTTGCGATTCTTCGAAGCACGATGGCTAGCTTCTGGACATCGTCGTCTTTCAGCTTGGCTTCGAAGTGTTTGGTAGAATTCGCAGGCAATACCAAGTACTACCTGACAGGGATCGCGACGTGAACGCTTCTACCTTGACCCCCTGTAGATAACCTGATAGCTGATATAATGACAATGCTATTAAAAGGCAGCGTCTACTTAAAAGTTTCATAATTACCTTTGGAGAACACCGTTAAAACACTCAGTACCACCAGAATAACATAGCATAAAGCACGCAATGTGATGAGCCTATAACTACAGATACAATTCTAATCTACCTCTTCTTCTCCACGGGTAAAGTGTAATAAGCCCTTTTTTTTACATACTGTGGTGAGCTGAAGGAAATGTCCTCTGTAAAATCTGCAGCAAACGGCTACCTTCAAGAATAGAACTCCTATTTATAGGATTACAGTTTCAGCAGCTGTAGCCATCGCGCGATTTCACAACATCTTATAACGTTGTTTGTACAAACAAAAACGTGATCGTGTTTGCATCAAATCCACACACGTGCCCCTGTACCACAGTGGGGAATCAGCCGTCTTTATCTAAGAGAATGTAAAATATATTATGCTTAAATGACACACACAAATGTTAACACAGACGGGGCTTCTCCATACAACATATGAAGTATTAAATGAGACCAAAATAAAGCAACTCACTTGGGTATTTGCCACGTGTTTCCAAGGCCCCAACCACTGGAACACAACACGGACCGTCGGGCCACGTTTTGCTCCTGCACGCTGAGGCACAATCACCTGTAAAATAAGCTATTACTGCAGTTTGTGATTGACTAAGCCATTCCAAATAGCCCAGTTGTGCAAACAAACAAGCTGGCTGCACAGTGATTGCACACGGCTACTGTGTGGCAGGAAAATAAACTGGGCACGCTGGGATCGACACGCAGGAAGAAGCAGTGGTGAGGAGGCGAGATCAAGCGCTTGCTTTGTGGTAAATTGGCCCCACGGTCCGAAAGCTCTCCACACCGTTCCTCCATTGTGTTCAATTCTCAAGTAACCCGTTTTACGAGTTTGTTGCCAGATATACAAGTGACGTAAAGCAAACCACCCCAGGCAATATCACGTGCCCTCCCAGGGCGAAGTGTAGCTGTCCAACGCCATAACCGCTTATTGTCATAATGAAAGGAACTGATTGCCTGCATTTATAAAATAACATGACCTAAACTCATAAACAGAGCTTCACTGAAAATAACAAAGTCATGATTCATAAGAAGAAAAGCGTGCATTTCCATGATTTGAAATGTACGTAAAAACAGTTTTTTTGTGAATTATTAAGCATGGCAAAAACAAATGTGGCTTTATTACATTATTGATCGGCATGCTTTATATATTAACATATCGGATTAACATCAGCTGATCAAAAAGGAGCTGGCAGAGACAATGGACCGCAAATACATCCGAATCGACTAATTAATTGAAAACAGATGTTAGTGGCAAGCTCAATTATGTCCTGCAAGAAATCTCATATAATTAAATTAGCAAATACATGTATTTGCTTGAGTCTCTGCATTTGTAATGTGAAGATGCATACACAACATTCCATGTTGGTTTTGAGAACTTTTATCTCGTCTTCATAAATGTTCACCAAGGAGAGAGGTCAAAGTTATGTAAGTAAATATTAACCCAAAAACAGCTGTCCGAGTGAAACAACAGGTTATATTACTTTGTCCAAAATAATAGATGCCATTCATCGGTTACGCTTGAAACTTTTGGAGAGCCTCTGGATGAGGAACACATGGGAGGGCCTCTGTGCAAACCGACGGGATGAACGCATGTTCATTAAATGAATACAACTTGAAACGAGAACATAAATGAATAAAATATGCGCACTGTCCAGCGCTTACGATGTAGGCATGCTGATTTTCAGAGATAATCACACGGTTCTGTACAAATTTGCTTTGAAAATTAGCATGCTGCATAAAGGGTTTAATTACTTGTTTTTTTAGCCGGCAACTTTTAATCGGTGGGAGTTGGCAAGCGTAACTTACACATGTGTCAAGATCAAATACAAAGTACCAACACCTCTGTGAAACCCTTAAACACCTTAAAGAATATCTCGGGCTAAATGTAACCCAGTTGGCGTGATTGCTTTGTGGGTGTTCTTTGTTTCAAATCATAATTAGTTCACGGCAGGTGTTATACAGGAGGAACCCCACGCACAACAGGGGGAGAACACACAAACTCCACACAGAAAGGCGCCTCTTTCTGTGAGGCACAGATGTTACCACTGCGCCACCCTGCCACTATTATTGATATGATGTTCCAATGCAACCCGTAACAGAATGTTATATTTTTTGAGTACTCGACTATAGCTTTGCACGGAAGAACTCATTTAAAATGTTCGAAACATTCTTATCTAAACGTAATTACTTTTCTCACTCATGTACCAAGCATAGCATAGAAACTTCTTCAGTCAGCAATCAGGCAAGGATGCATCAGGATTATTCATTAACTCATGTAATTTTCAAATGTTTGCTTACGGCTCGGGCCATCAACACAGTGACACATTCCTTTGCATGGACTTAATAAGGAAACAATTCTTTTCCGTTTTAGAACTCGGTTGTTTATTAGGTGGGTGCTCGTGCACAGTATGCTGTATATCCATGGTGATAATACTTGTTCTGGTCCTTTCCCAATCAATTTACCCTAATTGTGCTATATGCGTCGTGTCATGATGTGAAGAATCAATTCATTACATTTCTGAGAGCGGTGCATTCTGCGCCTCAAAAACAATCAACGCAGGCAATGTTTCACGGGACGCAAAAAAATCCTTCATGTGGTGCGTTTTACCCTTTACAGTTTACACGGTAGGGGGGCGCTTTCCCACAGGCTCTACTATGATATTGTTCCAAGACACTCAAAGCAATGTTATTCTTTCAATTATCAGAGATGGAATTTTGGCAAATTGAGTGCGAATTCAAGTTAATATGATGGGTTTATATGTGCATTCATTAGTGACCGGGCTGAGAGCATCAACTAGTTACACTTGAAATATCTGTTTAATCGCCAGTTGCTTTGAGTCAGTCAGCCAGTATTTTTTTTTAAATTAAAGTTGGAAGGAACCGTAGAGCTATGCAGCTCTTTTTAAAGGTTGTCCAGCAGTGAAGGGTAAGCAAGTTACAACATAACCAAGTGAAGATTGAGACCAGGATCTGGGCAGGACCGGCTCAGCATTTCAGCCACCTAATTATATTTGTAGGTGGCAGCGTGGCACAATGGTAATATTTGTCCCTCACAGTAAAGAAGGGCCTGGGTACGATTCTCGACTCGGGCGACTTTTGGTGTTTGTATATTCTCCCCATGGTCTCAGAGTTTTCTCTGAGTTCTCTGGTTTCCTTACAAACAGTAACTGGTATCGGCCAACCATGCCATTGCTAAAAGTATACCTGCAAAGTACTAATTTACACTTTACAACATTGCCTCCTAATGTGTAAACTTGGCAGAACCATCCTGAAAAACAATCTTAAGTGAGAATTTCCTGGGCGAACAAGCATAATCATAAAATAATATAGCGTTATCACAGATATTTCAACTTACCTTTTCTATATAGTTAATGTCAATAGCACCAAATATACCATTTATAGCACTGCTTGCGCTCTGTTGAATATTTTCCTAAGTGCCGTGGTAAAGCCCGCGACATTCTCATGAAATGTTTTTATAGTGTTCACAGCAGCGGTTAAACATCAGCTTTAGAGTTTAAAACAAATTCACAAGTTGCCTAGAAACCGTATCCAAATACACAACAAAATCGCTTTATAAAGTAAATCAAAGTCAACTTTTCTGGTCCTCCCCATTTTGTCTGTTAATTGATTAATTCATTCAGCCATTGCCAATGCCTGTCGTAATGATTGGTTAAGTTAAGATTTCGGAACAGATTAATTTAAAGTGTTCTTTCTGCAAGGAGGCCGCAATAATGTAAATGCTTGGTTTGTCACTTTCAACTATTTTCCTTAATATCAATGATTGTCCATGCAGCAATTTAAATCAAAAAGCACTTTTCATAGAGTGATGTTGTCACGTTATTTCGATTCTGTTATTACGCCTTTAGAATGAATTGTAACCTTTAACATATTCATGACAAATGTTGGGGGTTTCTCTCTTCAAAATACTGTAATAGGATATAGATTACATCTTACATTTATTAATGACTCAAATGGGATCCGTTTCGTATGCATAGGTTTCACGGCATGCGTGACCATCCATGATAACCAGCGGATGAGTTCACCACTCTTTTCTAAATAATTCATATCTGCCTATGGCATTACGTAATCATATATATTCTGCCTATTGTTTTCGTTTACCTTCTATTGCATAACTCTTCCATATAGACGTATATAGCACTTCGTATTCCGCCCAAACTACGGGACAAAGGGGGGCTAACACTAAAGCAATCTGTTCCGTTTCTATCTGTCGTCAATCTGAAAGCTGGCCGCGAGTTGGATGCCGCAGGACTCCATCTTTCGACAGTTATTGTGAGACGTCCCACACTCTGCCCTCTCCAAGCCACTGTGTCATTAGACCAAGCTCTTCAGGGTCTGCCTCTAGCGATGAACGCCACCTCCTTCATGGACGTCAACCCCCGGCCCAACGACTGAAGTCAAGAAAAAGCTTCCTCAGCCATGTGCAGCCCCTAACAACATCTCGAGGGGAAGCCAGACTCCAGCTCTGGACGGAAAAGCTTGAGAGTGACCCTCCTGCAACTGGCATGGGAATCCCACCTGCTGAAGACTTCCCTCCTGGCTCAGATGCACCATGGATTCAGTGGAAGACACTCAACCACCTGAGAACTAGAACGGGACGATCAAAAGATGCTTTGGTCAGATGGGGCTACAAGACCGGCCCAACCACCTGTGAATGTGGAGAAGCAGACTATACTATGGAACACTGCCTTGTCTGTGCTCTGCTACCCAACCTCTGCAGCTCAAAAGACCTTGCGGAGTTCAATGAAAATGCAAGGGGCTGTGTAAGAAAATGGGAAACTGTAATTTGACCATCGCGCTGCTTCGAAGAATCGCTAAGAAGAAGAGGGTCTGCCTTAGCCTCACTTTTCTGGGACCGAAGTTATAGAACAAATAGTATCAAATGTAATCACAAAAAGTGAAGGCGGAAATTCATTTTGGCTTTGTGAGTTTTTGATACTTCTGCTGAAGCCCACAATTCCTAATTTGGTATTGAAACATTTTCCACAAGATTTCTAGATGGCTCAGGGTTTTAAAGTCCATGTCTCAAGGAATATTGTACAGTAGGTAAAGTGGAATGCTGGCAAGAGCTGTAAAGTAAAATCTTCTCAACTCAAAACGTGTGTTCAACAACAGGACCTGGGAAAAGCGTGTACTGGAAAACTAACTGCCTCAGTATTTGCTGTCATGGGTGAATTCATATTCGACTGTTGTATTTTATGCAACACATTGGCCAAACACATCTTGGCCAGAAAGCGTAAATAAATATCTAGAGCAACCGCTCAGAAAACCAAACCAAATGATAGTTAAACATACCAGGTTATTGGAAAAATTAGAAGAAAAAAATCTGGGTATCATGATTTAACTTGTCAGCTTCCTATTCAGAATTCGGGGTTTCTGTAGTTATTTAAAAAAAACACCTTAATCTCAAGCACCAACTGGAAAATTCGTAGGCATGTAAACACGTCGGTTCTTAAGTAGGCATATATACGCTATCAATGATGTGATCTAAAATTGTATAATCTCCGTCAGTTATAGGCTCTAATAATGAATTGGCTGATATAGTCTAATTAGTCTGCTTCACACATCCTTCTGGAAAACAGTGGTCCATTAGTCACACGGGCCTAATGAGCAACAAATACATTTGGTTGGTTTTATGTAGAGATATGGACTTCCTGTTCGTTCATTGCCTATTCATAATACCAATATGGCCTATGACCAGGGGTGGAATTGGAAAACATTCACCCTGGGAACACACCCGGGTCAGGGTCTCCTTTAGAACGGGAGTCTAGGAGTCCCCCCCAAGAAAATGTTGAGTATATGACAACATACTGAAGTAGATTTGTCACGGCTCGATGTATAATAATTGATCTCCATAGCTGCTCTTGCGGGATAGCCGTGTCGAGCGATCTCCCTCTCGCCCTCGCGACGTTTCACCTCACAGGAAGCCTGATGATGCTTCCAACGTGGAAGAACAACCATCATGAATCGAGCCGTGAAAACCTACATCAGTACAGTTCCCAGTTTCTCATTATTGTTTCAATGGAGTAACCATCCATTTTCAGAAAGCGCTTACTCCTCTACAGGGTCGCAGTGAGCCGGAGCCTATCCCGGCAGACACAGGGCGCAAGGCAGGGGACACACCGAGGCTGGGACGCCAGTCCATCGCCGGGCGCCTGGGGAACTTAAGACAGTACACCAATTAACCTGGCAGCATGTCACTGGACGGTGGGAGGAAACCGGAGTGGCCGGAGAAAACCCACGCGGACACGGGGAGAACATGCAAACTCCACATAGAAAGGCCCCCAGCCGAGATTCGAACCCGGGTCTTGTGCTGTGAGGCGGGAGCGCTACCCAGTACGCCACCGTGCCGCCCCTCAATGGAGTAAAGAAAAATGATAATCACATGATGAAAAGGTAAACTTGTTGCTATTGAACCTGGACAATAAGCAATCAATGGTGCTATGAATAAAGTGTATCAACTGCAGTATCAGACTAGGAGAACGTTGCCAGCTCCACAGGATTTGGAGTTGTAATAATAATAATATCAATTTATATATCAATTTATATAGCGCCTTTCACCCGAGGGTCACAAAGCGCTGCAAATAAAGTAAAATTAATTCCCAATTAACAGGCCTCTAGTTCTGCCAGATTCCTGCTGTAGAGTTATTACAAACCGTGGGTTGTGCTTTTGTTCAGGCGCTAGCTATAAATTGATTTCCAAAAATACAACCACAATCACGGGAGAAGAAAATCCCATTAAGTACAGCTTGCTCAATAACGTCTTTCAACCTTGTCGCATTAAAGAACGGGACGCAGCATGCAGACTTGAAATGCAAAGAGCAGTGTAACAACATCAACGAGGCTTTATTGCCATGTCGCAGCTTGGAAATGTTACGTTCTACATTTAGTACAACAAAGGAAAACATCGATGCAGATTTACATTTGCTGTTTTATGCTTCAAAGATATATCTCTTGGGAGAATTGTTTCTGAACTTGCTTCTACCCATTTCTGTGATCTAATCTCCCTTGCTCTTAAACTCCCTCCATCTCAGGAAGAACTGCTTCTTCTCTAAACCTTCCAATCTCATCGTGATAAAAGTCGGAATATGCAACTTTCCTGCGTCCACTGCTCGGACCACGGAAATTTAATTTTTGCTTTATATTTACAACCAACCTCACGCAAACTATATATCCTGACGACAGCTGTGTTTTAACGCAGCGTACAATCAAATAGTAACATTTAATGGAATCAGGAACGAAAAGAGCGAAAATAACGTGTTTACTCTCCTTTTTAGGCCAAACTGTTTGTATGGTCTGGATTATAAAATTAGTGGTAAGCCTGTTTTTTTTAATGTTTTGTATATGTCCTGCCAGCAGTTTATGCCTACTCAGACGGCATGCGTGCAAGTAGGAGTGGCTCCCAAAGTGCTTCCATGCACGCATGATAACAGCAGAGTTTTGGGCTCCTTTCAAGCACATAATTGAGAGGGAGATAAAAAAAACGTTTATATTATTAAAGGGCACAGAGAGAATTTTCTGGCTTAAATTATCTGCGTATTGATAGCAAGAAATGAAAAGGGCGCGTTTCATTTACATCTTTAGCGTGCGACTACTGTGTGCTCAGAATTGTTTAAGTAAACGCACAAACAGCATCATACCATTTGTCAGCTCAAATCGCAAAAGCATCATAAGCTACATTCTACAATATGCCTTTTCTTACGTAACCATATACAAGCACTGTATCATGTTGCCGTTAAGGTTAATGACTATGTTATATAACACTATAATCAGAAGCAGCAGCCATGATCTGTCCACTGCTGGATGAAGGACTCTGCAAGGTATGGCTATCCCTCATGGCCTCACAATGCAACAACAATCCAGCCAGCTCCAAATTAGAGTCTCCCTGTTGAATCTAGCAATGGTGTCACCCAGAAGGTTTTCACGGCTCGATATATGAGAATTGCTTTTCAAAGCATCCCAAAATAACAGCTTTGGAAAGCAACTTCTCACTCATAGGGGTTTCTTGTTCATAGCAAGTAATTCATAACACTCCACCGGTGTAGTGTTTGGGGAAACCAGAGTTGCATACGTGACCTAAGACTATGTTTCAGCTACCAGTGAGAGAAAGTATGTACCCATTCTATTTCACGTGTGTCAGTGTGGATTTGTGAAGACACCTAACTACCTACCTGTTATGCGGGAGTGCACTAATTTGCAAGCAGGCGACTCCCACCCACTGCTTCGAATATTACGGTGTGGTGCACTTGTTTGCGCCCTTGCCGGGGTGGACTCCAGGGTGTCCGGGGACATTGCGTCGGAGATCTCGTCGTCCAGCGGAGCAAGGCCGCCTCTGCCCGCTCCTCAGCAGCTGCCGGCATCCTCACTTGCACCTCCACACTCTCCTCGTCGCTCATATCACGGTTCGGGCGAGGGCTCTCAACTCAAGAACTCTATTATCAACACCGCTAAGCACCAACGCCGTTGAACAGAATACGCTCACCGGGATTCGCAGCGTGTGTTCCACCACAAGAGAGAGAGAGACCCCCCCTCGAGCTCGGAGATTCCCTTTATATACCTGCCCGTTCACGTGGCCAATAACACGATTTGCGGATCAATCATTTACCCGACGCTGGTTGAAAACACCTCGTGCTCTTCAACAATATCACGACACGCTCGTTTTCGAAAACATCACGTCACCGTTGGGCGAGGGGTCACTGGACCACGGGCCTCGCTTCCTCCCCCCTTCCCTTACTCCGTAACCCTACAAAGGAATTGAGTTAGTGAGGCCACACTTCGTATAGTCCACACAGGACACCCTAAATATCTACTCCGGCCACTCGCCCCAACACAATCCCGCAGTCTACGCAGTTCATCACAGCACCTACTCCACACACCGCGCTCACGCACAACCTTCGCACAACGCCGATTCTCGGTCGCGGCACCCACAACCTGGAACAGCCTGCCACATCTATTACGCCTAACACAATCCCCCACAACCTTCAAAACACTTTTAAAAAGTCACCTCTTCACCGACTCACAACGACTGAGCCAGGCTCCGTGCATCCGAATCAACGGGCGCGAAGCGCCCGGAGAATATGCGCGCGTTACAAATATATATTATTATACGCTCCCGTGCCTCATGCTGCGCACCTTTCACCATTTCATAATGCCCATCATGGTGAAGTGTAGTTGCTGAAATCAGCCTTAAAACCCACAAAGCGTTGGGAGGCCCTCATACAGCAGTGGCGCAACAAAAGGGATGTACTGTATTTAAAATAAGAAATGCACGCACGTGATTTAAAATAAAATAAAACATTGTTATTCTGCAATGTACAGGGCTATATTCTAGAACAGATCACTGGCATGTACACCCGACAGGTTAAACATGATTTACGCCTTCGAATTGAAGTAGCTCTATGGAAAAAATATTTCAGAGGCTTTTTAAGACAGTTTATATTGACGGATGATGCATTATAAATAATGACTAAAGGTCTAATTAAATAATCATCTTTGAATCCTATTTCGCCACATTCAAAGTCTCTATTGTATAACAAATGTGCTCACTTGGCACCTATAATGTGTTAATATTTCCTACCATCCTGACACCATTGACAGCAATCCATCCAAAAGGTCCCAAGGATTTGCCATGTTATGCTAAATCCCACGGCGCGTGCATAACACGTAACAGCTGTTTTCGCCTCAGACCTTTGAAGTGTACATAATATATGCAACCTTACTGTCATGAGCACAGACTGTTTCCCTGTCAGGTAATACTTGATATTGCCTGAGAATTCTACCAAACACTTCGAGGCCGAGCTGAAAGACCACGATGTCCAGAGGCTGACCATCGTGCTTCGAAGAATCGCAAAGAAGAAGAACAGAAGACCTTCACTTATGCCATATGGTATACATTTTCTAACACGGTTGTTCTTCTCTGATTTTGTATAATTTTCCCTGCTGTGTTTTCTTTTTGTAATTTTGGAGACAAAGGTCACTCTTGCAAATCAGACACTCTCCTGGCCTCTTGAGTTCTCACCTGGATGTGCTCATGAAATCAATGCGCACACTTACAGACCGGGCGATGAATACGCATGGAGCAACGAAGCGCATCGCAATCGTGCTATTTTAAGGACTTAGAGGTACTGAATGCTGCCCTCCGCATGTTAAGTGCAGCCCTACGTTTGCACAATTTTAGACGACGGTAATAGGTGTTTTAGTGCACCACCTGTACATCCCCTCAAATTATATTTTACATAAAGTGTCACAGAGCTACCGGAAAGTGCCGTGGATACGACCGACAAGTAGACTGGGTGTCATTATACGTCTGTAATGACTCGAGATGTCACGAGCACCGGGACTACTCTTAATGTTCACGAGTATGTTAATGCAAATTAAGTGGCAAACATAATATATTGTGAGTGTTTTTGTGTGTAGTCCATCAATTCGCTATGCAGGAAACCCAACATTTAATCCACAAGGTGTCTTTCTTTCATCTCATTAGTGCTGACTCGGTGCCTTGATCCATTAGTGAGCGTGAACAGTCACCGTATCTACTATAGTACCTACGACTGACGATGATCATAGACAGTAAATCTAGCTAGCGCTGGCTACTGCATTATTTAAAACACAGTAAATATTTATTTTTACGTGAACGAGAATTGAGACGCAAATATTTAAAGATGTAATCCAGTTGCATCATAAGGCAGAAAGCCAATTAAGCAATGTGTAATTACACCATTTTTTGTAATTTAAAACTGCAACAGTGGCAGTCTTGGATTAAAAGCGGCAGCGTCAGAGTCACGGTCATTTATGTCTTCGAAATATAATGCGCATTACAAATTGCATCACCATTGTTGTTGTTGTTGTTAGTAAAGTACAGCCTTCACCTCTGCATTCTAGTTGGAGTCCTATTCCCTGATCCCGTGATCTGGGAGCAGCACAGTGTCGTGAGCTGGTTATTTATCTTCTCGTCCAGTTTAGCGATGCGGGTTCCCACAATGCCACCGAAGGATATTCTCCTAAACCAGAAAAAAAATCTACGCGTTTCACCATCGCCTGTGAGCAGCGACTCTTAACAAAACAAAACACAGCACATACGCTGAATGGAGTCACCACGGGTATTTTAAAGCAAACAGCAGTAAAAAAAGCTAATAATAAAAACACATTGATATATGACCACTGAGTGCTTTCTAAATAGAATAACTACTGCACTGTAAAAAATTGTGTTTTAATTTAGGTGCTTAATCTCAATCACGTGGCGAGGTGGCGTGATGGTTAGCACACTGCGCTGTGGAACCTGCAACCCGAGTTAGATTCCTACCCACGACTGAGACCGGTGGCGAGTATTATGTGAACGAACTCTCCACCCAAGTGCACTGACCTGTGGTCAAGCAGCCCACATGGCTGAAACAGCGTGGGAATGTCTTCATTGATTATAGGGCTTTCAAATCTCAAAACAAAAATGTGATCTTCGCATTTCCGAAGTTTGATGCACCAAGTTAAAAATAAAGCTTGTCATTGCAAGACTGGCAGGTGTTATTCTTTGCATACTTGATTAGAACTCACGCTATAATGCAAGCCACATCTATTCCCTGAGCCTCCCTCTCTCTCTCGGCATCCCACGGGGTGCTTTGCTGATCCATGCTACAAATCGGACGTCATCGTTTCACCCCAACCCCAGCCCTCCCGCCTTCGCTGGCCGTTCCCAGGCAGACCCCCGCTCTGTCCTCCCCACTTGCTCCATTCCCTCCCTCGAGCGCCATCCTGCAAAGAACTTCGCGCAGTCCATCTCTTCATCTCCGTAATCTCCTCCACGCTCCCAGCAACCCACGCAGGAGGAGGATGAGAAGGAAAGTTTTGGCGTGATTATTGGAAAGAGGAAAAACAATAGTTCCAGTCGGTGCCGGGAATTCGTCGGGCGCGGTTGGGGGGGGGAATTCAAGAGTGTGTTGGAGTTTTGAAAGCTGACGTTTATTAGGGGGCAAGCAATCCATCGTGTGTTGTAATTGCTACGTCCTTCCTTCTCACATCAAGAGAGGCGTCCTGCTCAATGAAGGTAAATCACGCGCCTGTCGCGTTTGGAGAAGAGTTGATTCAAAGCGGGTGTTTAAAACGGTATTTTTTTGCTCAGTACTGCTGCGATGGATTTGCAAAAGAATGACCACGGACTTTTTAAAACAGCAATGTTTTTTTAAATACATAACTCTAGGCAACAAACCAGTGACCACAAAACAAGCACCCGATATGACGTGTCCTCGCTCGAGATTAAAGTCACTGATGAAAATATAACATTACATATATTATTGGAACTGGGGAGAGCGCGCGCTTTGTGGGACATGTCAAAAGCTTGAAATGCTGAAACACGAACAGTACTAACGGACCTACCGAAGACCAGTGCTATCCAAATACAAAGATCAATTTTGCATAAGGAAACAGTGTGTAAAGGAATTAGGAGTTCCAAGGTGTTCGGCAAGCAAAACGATTGTAGAGGCGTGCTTTAGTCCAGCCAAATGCGGAGACATTAACGAGCTAGGGGTCTCTATAAAAAAAAAGTGTTCAAATTATATTATTTTACAAATATAGTAATATTAGATTTTGCTTTACCGTGGCTTTACATGAAGAATATCGTACGCAGTTTAAAAAAAATAAAACTCAACATTTCCACACCAAAGACGTCATCTGCGTCTCTATCCCAGTCATACCTGGAGAAGACACGAGTTATTTTACGTTTGAATTGTACTACCTTCGTATCGTTAAAACGGAACAACGACCGTACTTGCGTCACTCCCGGCCGAGCTACAAATCCGTTTGGACAAGCGACGCGACCCTTGCGCCTGATTCCAGGTACGGAACCCCCATCCACACCAACACTCGCACGAGTTGCTCGCTGTACGTGGCGTGAACGGCATCGCGTGGACAATCGAGCCACGTCAACACCGTAGAGCTCACGTGCAATCCACTGCTGGATCCAGACGTCCCCACGTGAAGGGTTGTTACGATTGTAATTCGCGACCGATGGTCTGTGGCTCGTCGGTCAAGCTTGTGGCTTGGCGGAGTGCAGAATAGCAGTGGCGGTAGAGTGATGTAGGTTTTCACGGCTCGATGTATGAAAATTGATTTCCAAAGCTGTTCTTGCGGGATAGCCGTGTTGAGCGCTCCACCTCTCTCCTTTGCGACGTTTCGCCTCCCACGCTGGAAGTTTTTTTGTTTAGTGCGCGGCCCTGCACTGGAGGGGTTCTCAACCTTCTGCACCTCAAGACCTATTTGGCCCAAGTCCCAAGTCGGTCTGGTCTCCGGTGGCCACCAGGTGGCGCTCTCGGTTCACTGTTGGGTCGCGACCCACCGGTTGAAAACGGCGGCTCTGTTGCCACTGTCTCGTTCGCACTACGGTCGAGCACCCGTCCATCGTCGCACCGAGCTTCCGAGGTCCGACTAACCGAATGTGTCAATCATCGCTCGCAATTCACAATCTTCGCGTTTTTTCCATAACCACACAGACAGGCGCGTCGAAGCCGCGCGTGTTGCAGGAAAAAGTGGGGGTTGATGGAATCATGTTTCTGTGAATGTGCGGGTGTCGTAACACCCGCGGCTGCTACGCGCCTGCGCAGAGATATATTAACCTTTTAATCCATAACCACACGGAGATACATTTTCCCATCTATCTGTGTTCTCCTGTGAAGGTCTCCGTTCGGGTGCAGGGAGCGAGCGCCGTGCGTGGGAGCCGCGTCGGGGACGATGCGCCCGCCTTCCCGGCCAAGATGAATAACTCGTCGCGGGGGCTCATCAACGCCTGGCCGCTCGCCCCGGCCACCGACGCGAACGGGACCCGCCACCCGCAGCTGCAGGAGCTGCTGCTGCAGGACCAGGGCCGCGTCGTGGGCCTCGTGTTGACGCTCGGCTCCTTCATCGCCTTCGCCATCGCCGGCAACGTGCTGGTCATCCTCGCGGTGTTCTGCAACCGGCACCTGCGCACGGTCACCAACTACTTCATCGCCAACCTGGCGCTGGCCGACCTCCTGCTGAGCACCACCGTGTTGCCCTTCTCCGCCTCGCTGGAGGTGATGGGCTACTGGGCCTTCGGGCGGCCCTTCTGCGACGTGTGGGCCGCGGTGGACGTGCTCTGCTGCTCGGCGTCCATCATGAGCCTGTGCGTCATCTCCGTGGATCGCTACGTGGGCGTCGCGTACCCGCTGCGCTACCCGGCCATCATGACGGAGCAGCGCGCCCTGTTCGTGCTGGTCAGCGTGTGGATCCTGTCCATCGTCATCTCCGTGGGACCTCTGCTCGGCTGGAAGGAGCCTCCTCCGGACGACGAGACCATCTGCAGCATCACCGAGGAGCCGGGTTACGCGCTCTTCTCGTCCATGCTGTCCTTCTACATACCCATGTGCGTCATCCTGGGCATGTACTGCAAGGTCTACACTGCGGCCAAGAGGCAAACCGAGAGTCTGAAGGCCGGGGTCAAGAGGGCACGCGCCAACATGAGAGAGGTCACGCTGCGCATCCATCGTGGCCGGGATGACGGCTCGACCAAGGCGCCCCAACATCTGCGCGGGTCGCTGTCCGTCAGGATCCTCAAGTTCTCCAAGGAGAAGAAGGCAGCCAAGACTGTGGGCATCGTCGTCGGGGTCTTTGTTCTCTGCTGGTTTCCATTCTTCTTGGTCCTGCCGCTGGGTAAGTTTACTGTACAGTAATAATCACAATCCCCTTTCTCTCAAAGTAAATGTTGAGAGCTGCGTGTCTTGGGGCGCAGCATCAGTGGGACCTGGCAGAAAGTTGAAAGTGTCCACGATGAATAGAGAGTGTGTGGTGGCAACGTTGGTTTGGGCCACGATGACAACTTGATTTTTCTGAAGCCAGAAAATCCTCACCGAGTTCATAAGACTAGTTTTTCAAACGGATCCTGCATTGCGATGTTTGGGTAATGTCGTTACTCCGATAAGTGTTTGGCATGTGGGAGGAGACTGGAGCACCCTCTAAGTTTAGCTTGCTCACATGGGTGCTTGGCCTGTAAATTATTTATTCCTATGTTTCCAATGATTGTCATAAACAATTTATGAACCTGCAGTAATAGGCTACTGGGGTCTATAATTCGACGAGCCAGTTTTGGCTACCCTTTTTCAATAAAGAAAGAAATTGAGCCATCATTCTTTGATAATTTCATTTCCGTGAAAACATTTAGTTAATTGGTCCACTCGATTTGTGCTCACATCTGGTCCTGTTTATATGATGATGTCCACAGAAATGTAACCTGCTTCAGGGGTTGAATCTTTATTCAACCTGCAAATGGAAATTATTACTTCTCTAATGGTGGCACAATGGTAACACGTATGCCTAAGCTCAACTTCCGGAGGTTGTATGTGGAGAGTTATATTCTCCCTCTTGGCTAAAAACCTACAATATAACTGGAATATACCGATGTAGGTTTTCACGGCTCAACACACGATGGTTGCTCTTCAGAGCTGTTCTTTCGGGAGAGCCGTGTCGAGCGATCTCTCTCTCTCCCTTGCGACGTTTCGCCTCCCACGTTGGAAGCATCATAACGCCTGATGATGCTTCCAACGTGGGAGGCGTCAGAACTGGAATAGTCCAAATATTTACCTGCAGTACAGTTACGTGCACAATACTAAATTGGGATCGCACATCACAACATTGTCACTTACTGCAAACACGTGCAAGGACCCTCGTGACAAACAGTCTTGAGACTCAAGTCAGACATTCCTGAGTAAGCAAGCATTGTAATAATAATGCGTGACGTTTGGAATGTCCTCCACTTTATCGGAAACATGGTTAGAATTCTGAGATATATGACCTGTTTTCTGTAGAGATTTGCATAACATTCCTCCACAAATTGTAAGATGCTATCTCTGTCACGTATTATGGTCCCATTTATCTTATTAAGGGCTTCCATTTGCGATTGGAAAAAGCATCAACCTACAATCTACACAAACAACTCAACACACTCGTCAACAACACTGCCTGAAAAAAAACATTTACAATCCTTGACGTTTCGGGCAATGGTCCTTCTTCATAGCAGATAAACCAATGTCTGTTCTGTGTTAATTGTGCTTGCTTGGCCCCGCTGCCAATGGAGCATCACAAACCAATTAGTTTACGTACAACCGACACATAATGCTATGAAACGATCAGACATTTTTAAAGTAATATATCAGATTATACAAGACAGGAATGAGTGAATACTTCTTAGCATGAAAGCATGTTGGAAAGAAGGAGGCTGAGTACATTACATAATATAAATGAAAATATATCCATAATACAACAACTACAAAGCGCAGTGAAGAAGTGACCAGCAGTGATGTATGGCGAAATAATACTCACAAGCTTATGAGCTAATATACCAGAAATAAAATATATCAATCATATTATAGTGTTGTACAGTTCTAACAAGTGATGGACTGCCGTCCCATCCTGGGTATAGCCCTGCCTTGCGCCTTGTCTCTGCCGGGATAGGCTCTGTCTCACCACGACCCTGTACAAGATAAGCGGTTTCTGCCAATGGATGGCGTTGTAAGAAGTGAGCGATGGTGCCCTCAGCCACTCTTGTGAGCTGGCGCCCTCTGTGGCGAGTTAGGGTCCTTCACTGCAGACAGCAGACGTCTCACGCGTGTTGCAAAGGTTTGTGGATAGAGCCCGCGGCCGCCCTAGTTAATACGCTAGGTGTATTATCCACAAAAATAAGCATCGTCTGCGGAACAGTGGACGTTACAAATCCCGTGCCAGTATTTAAAAAAGAGTTGGCAATGTGTGCCAGCATCCATGTCAAAATAATTTTGTAAACACGTAGCAATTGTCACTCCCTCTACTGTGAAAAGGTAGCAAGACTGTCTTGAGTGAAACGGTCTTAAGACCGAGTGACATTCTCTTTGGTAAACAAATGTAATAATACGTCTCCTTTATTTACCCAGGAGATTTAACGTTTGTTAGGTGCGCGGTGTGTAGACAACGATGTCCAGAAGCTGATCATCGTGCTTCGAAGAATCGCAAAGAAGAAGAAGCTAGCAATTTGATTTTAATTCACTAAAAAATACAATAGGAAGCTGCTTCTCCAAAAGTAGTTTGAGCCTTTGGCGAAAACAAGTGGCGTGTCATTGGACACATGAAAACATATCACAGGCGTAGAAATAAAAAGTTGACACACACGCTTGAAAAAAATAGTGGTATGGAAAGGTTTTGGCACACAAAAGGCACATCTTGTCGGTCTTTCGCATACTTTGACCTAACTTTACAATGATGACCAGTGGAGGAAGACCCAGAACAGATTCAGACATAATTCTCCACTGTTGTTTTTATTACCAAGAATTGAAATAGTGTTGCCATGTTTATAGTGCAGTGCACCAACCACTGCAGTACCGCCACAATTATGGCCTGCAAGCAATTACTGTCGTGTACTGAATCTCCATTTTCTATAGCGTGCTGACAGATGTCACAACTTTTTCCATCACTCCGCATACTTTTAACATTGCAGGCATAGAGCATGCGCGGTTTGAAAAAATATATTGAATGTGTTACAAAAATAAACTATAATGCTCAGAAGCATAGCACACTGATTACAATGTTGACACAGATTGCTGTCGCTTTGCCCACACAGCTTATTTTTATATTCACAAGTTTAGGAAACTCAATCCACACATATTGCATACAACTCAAGCATATGTTCAATCAACCCCATGGCGAAGCTTGTACCCCTTCAAGAACCTCCTCGGCCTTCCTGCTGCCTCTCTCCTCGAGAAAAAATTAACCGTTGGTCGTAGAGTCGAGAAACAATGGAAAATAAATCAAGCCTTGGAATATATGACCAGATCTGGATGCCTCAAATCAAATTCTTGCAGTCAGCTCTGTCACGGTCCAATTCATATTTCTACTCTGCCTGACTGCAGCCAGTGCTGGAAACCTTAAATCCCTCGTCAGGTTAGTAAATTCCCTCCTGCAACCCCAGAACCCGGCTTCCTCCACTACTCTGTTGGCAAGTGCAAACAACCCCACTCCAATTCCTCTCAAAAGGTTAAAGTAATCATCAGAAATGGCATTCTGGAGCCTGCCTCTGTCCCTCCTATTAGTTGTCCCTTTGACCCCTGACCATCTCCCCTTGACATATCATAGTGGAATTTGTCACCATAAATACCAGTAAAACCATATCCAAACTAAAAATGTCTTATGTCCAATACACATTCTCATGTTATATAACTGCTAGCATGTATATGCCATATAGGGTAGGGTAAGAGGACTAATGGGATAAAAGGCCTGTTTTGTTATGGTGCTAACAGATATGATGTCATCAGCCAAAACCACGGTGAGGTGTAGATTGGCGTCCACCTAGTTCGAGCGTATGTTGTGTCGCAGGAATCCTGCATCCAGAACTTGAAAGCTCACTTGCTATATGTTGCTGTCATAACAAACATCTAACGTCGAGAAGCACCTGCAGCTGGTGTTTGCAGCTCAACAGCCACGTGTGAGCTCCAGGACACCAACCGATGCTACCCCATGTAGGCATTTTATCCCACCATGCTATAATTCTAAGTGTTGGCTCTGCCAGGTGTGCCCCCAGCCGTTAAAGGGATCCATGGACTGGAGCAGGCAGGGCGCTACGAGAGCAGGATGCTGTTGTCACTTGTATTGTGCAAGCCACAATCCAAGTGGAACCGATGCATGAGCCTGCTGTAGCAGATATTTGAATAATTTCTCGTGTTGATATAACACCTTTGAAACAAAATTATAAAAACATGAAATTTAATTCACTAACTAAACACGTGAACTCCATAGACGATAAAATAACAAGATACAAACAGTTATGAAAGCATTTCAATATTTGAAACTGGAAATTATTATATAATCTATCCATGAGGGGCCAACACAGGAAGTCTCTTTGGCAGCTTGTTTATTCATAGTGGAAAGAGCTTCGAAATAAATAGTGCATCTCCTCGTCTGATATAAATCCTTACATATCACCACATCCCACACGGGAGAATCTTTCCTCGCAAACCCACCAAGAGGCGTGGGAGACTGAGGCTGAGACTGACCGCAGAAGTTTAAGGGCACAACTAACCACGGTTTGGTGCATTAAAATTTGTCCAGGACCAAAAGTAAATGCTTACTACCGAGCTGTACATCCAAACAAGACAATGCACGCATTGTGTATGTAAAAGGTTATCCTACATTATCTACATCTATACAGTATTTGATATCCTCTCAGGAATAGCCTTAGTCATGAATATAAATTACAGTAATGCCCGTAATATCCGACTTCCCTCATTTGTTTATTCATGTGCTGTTGTTGGGTCACAAATCATGCCCCATACTGTGCTGTCATTAAGCAAGCCCAGCTGGAGGATAAAATAAAATTGCCACCATGGGTTGGCAGTCATCCACTTTAGAAAATCATTTAATGGAAGAAGTCCAGAATTGATAGATGTTAATGTTTGTTGTGTTGTCCCGCGTCCTCATATAATGGTTAAAGCTCAAGCTGTATTTAACCTTTTCTGGCTGCGTGATGTTCATACGATGCTTTGTGATAACCTACCAAACGTGACCACGATATAATTAATCACTCGCTTATTGCTGGAAAATTGGTTATAGATGCAATATAAATACGGTGCTTTAAAAAACAATTCCTTTATTCATAGCTCTTCTGTTGGGATACCCGTGTTGTGTTCCTTCTATCTGCTTCGCAACGTTTCGTTTCCCACGTTGGAAAGCATTGTCAAGTCCTGGTGATGCCTCCAACGTGGGAGGGGAAACATCACAGTACAATTCCTTATTTCCTTTATTTTTGTCAGCTCCTGAGATTATTGTGCTAATCAAGTTAAACTGAATGTAGTCGACCGTTTCGCTTCCTGAAAGGTTTGTAAACACGGCGTTTGTCTTGTGTTTAATATCCTTCGGTTTGACGATTCCCTACGTTTACGCTTAAAATCACAAACAGACAAGAGGCATATTCATAGTGAAGCTCTGTTTATGAGTTTGGTCATGTGAAAAAGGTGAGTAAGTGTAGTGTACCCGTCTATATGTTGGAGAAAACGAGCGAGCACACATAGCACTTACCTTAAAATATGGTACCGACGTTTTGCTGAGACTTCCACTCAGCTTCATCAGGGCTTGGAAATCCCTGATTCCTTAGACATGTGCTGTAATAAGAAAACGAGAGATTGACTATGTTTTGGCTGGGTACATTATGGTTTGCAAGAAGCTGGGGAAGACAGTGAATTCAGCACATAAGCAATATGAACAACTGGATGCAACTTGCAGGAGCATTTAACACAACATTCTTGAGCAGTGTCATGGCCAGTGCTAAATGAAGGCCGCGAACAGTAATGTTTGTGAGAAAGGAAATGGTACGGAGAGATGATGGCATGGATTCTTGACTGAAATACTTAGCAAAAAATACTCTTTTGCTTGTACTCTGAAATCCCACATTTTATGCAGTTGCATCGATGCTACATAAACAATGTAAGCACGGTTAGGTTCTGGTCCATTAGTCACATTGATTTTAGTGTACAGTTGATCATTCACAGAATGCCCAAAGGAACACGGTATTAAATCTCATGCAGTAATTAAAATATATATGCTCCAGCAAAAAACTGAAGAAATCCTTGTAAGGGCCACTCACAGCTGTGCTGTTTGTTTATTTATAAATAAAATTGCATGTAAAGTAGTCTTTGAGAACTGTTTTTTTTCCTCTTGGTGAAAAAAAAATGCATCAGTATGTTATGTAACATAGTAAATAACCGAATGAAATAGGTCGTTTTGTTGTTCATCAGCTGATTTAATCTAGCAAGCTGCAACATTTATCAAAGTAATTTTGTTCAACGAAGTTCATGTTTGGTGAAGTTGATGTGAAATTTTGTACTTGGCTCTGCATGCTGGATACCTAACTTGCATTAATGTTGGTATTGAAAGATTTAATTTAACAAAAGTACTTTTTGTAGTCACGTGAAATAGCATAACATAGTCCAGTGGGCAGAGCACTCTAGCAACATTATTATCCGACTACTGCAATGTTAATACTTTTCACACAACAACAAAAAATACTGTTTAAAGTTGACGCAACCTGCACTTGCTCTCCATGTGTTCAGGTTCGTATTTCCCAGAGTGCAAGCCGGATGACACTGTTTTCAAGATAATCTTTTGGCTTGGCTACTTGAACAGTGGCGTCAACCCGCTCATTTATCCATGCTCCAGCCAGGAGTTCAAGCGCGCCTTCCTCAACGTGCTGCGCTGCCGGTGCCGTCAGAGGCGCCACCGTCCCACGTGGCACGGCCACCGCTACACGTCCAGCAACTTGGCCGCCAGCCCTGCCCGTCCGCCGCCGCCGCACCACTGCAGCCAGACCACGCTCGGCCATACTGACGCCGAGGGCCCGACGGTCAGCTTTTACTCGCGACGGAAGGTCAAGTCCCGCGACCTCGTGGCGGGCTGCTGCTCGGAGCGCAAGAGGAGCTCCCACAGCAGCATCGCGATGAGCTATCAGTCACGCAGTAGCTCCCACGACATCTCGGCAGCCTTTTGCTTAGAGCCGGAGAAGAGTTCCATGAGCCTCGTGGACGAATTTTACCCAGCACGCGAGCACAGCTCCCGTGACCTTTCCGATTGTTATCGGGATTCGGGACGCCCCGTTACTCCGGGGTCAAAGCTGCGCAGCTACCTGCAGTGGGTGACCAGAGGGCGCCGCTTCAAGAGAGATGCCCGGCTCAGCCAAGACCGTGGAATGGTCATCAGCATGGGTTCACACGCGAAGTATGACGCGGAAAGAGACGACGACGACGATATGCATGCTGAAGGACCTACTGGCGAACTTGCGATTACAGAAATATAAATATTGTAGGTCATGTTTGTAAGTCTGCAAAACAGTATGGGGAAAAACACAAAGTGGTGCCTACAGTGTTAATTGTCACAATATGAATTAATGACTGCGATATATAATTTCCCATACTTTGCGAATGTATTGAAACGAAAGTGTATTTCTGTACATAATGTCGTAAAGTATTCCTATAAGTCTATTCAGAATGGATTTGTCACGTACATGTTTACCACTAATTTAATGTGTAATACGTTTTCATTATCAATTGTACCGTGTGTAATTTACAGTGTGTTGTGAAATTAAATATAATGGGGTATTATATGCTGCACTTTTATTTTGTGGTGAAATTAAATTTGGAGATGGTTTTGGTTTCGGAGAGCGCACTAGGGATACAGGTAAATGACAGCTGCTTTAAAAACAATGCAGTACTGTACAATAACATAGTTGTGATATGTACAATAAAATAATGTACAGAATAGTAGAGGAACATAAGCACGTTTTAAGTTACCTCTACCTTGTAATTTTTCATCAAAAAGGGAGAGTACAAGTAACCATCCATCCATCCATTTTCTAAACCGCTTGTCCTGGTGAGGGTCG
>JAZEWU010000007.1:1520966-1562453 GCA_036362915.1 Geotria australis | reverse complement strand
AAGGGATGTCTGGTCCACTCTCCTTGGACTGCTGTCACCGCGACCCTCACCAGGACAAGCGGTTTAGAAAATGGATGGATGGATGGATGGACATGCTTGTACTGCACAACACTCCATCACCTAAGCCTTCTACACAACCCGTACAGATCAGTGGTAATTCCATACAGCAAGGCTAAGCCTTTGTACAGCAGTGGCTTGAAAAAAGTGCTGTACACGTGCATTTAAGTATAGTGGAATGTGGCCAAAGTGATGTATTCACCTGGTAGAGGCTCCCTGCTGGTATGAGCAGCGCATCGCCAAGGCACTGCACCAAAGCGATGGGCCTGACTCCCTGCTCCTGTTGCAACCTGCGCCGCAGCTCGGCGTGCAGATAGATGCTCGGTGTCGGCACCACATCTCCCTCTGCTGGTTCCTCTTCTTCCTCTTTCTCGGCTGCCACCTGCAGCATCAAGTAAACGTTGTTAATGGTGTGTTTAAAAACCAGAGCAAACACAAACGATTACTGTATAGGATATTTTCTCGCAGCTAAAGGCGTCATTAAATCACCTTACATATTTAATCCTCCTGCATTTTTGGCGTGTGTATAATAATGCTGCAAGAAATTATCAAGCAGATTATATGCATTTCATATTACATAAAAACAAGGATGAATATAAAAGTCACGGTTAACAAGCAACTAAAAACCGTGGTTTTTTTACGTGTGAAAAACATCAAAGAATTATGACCTTGCTCAAGAACTCGCGGACTTTGCTTGCATCACCAGCTGAGAAAATGTGCCACAGTGCTCCGGCTTTTTGGCTCGCTTCGGAGAAGCGCAGCTTCATTGTTTCATCGGCTTCCCCAGCATCCAGTGCCTTTTGGAGCACTGAAAATGTTGACATGAAATGTGATTTACACATAAAGCCAGATAACAATCCATTTCATACTGTCTGGGAAAATATATAACTTTAAGAATGGTTATCCAGACTTTACAATATTGCCATGCTTGACAGTTAAAATATTTTCATCTGTAGTCCTACAGAAATGGTACAATTAAATATGGATATTTAAAAATCTAAAATTTCAAGGCAATGGATGAAAACAGCAAAGGAAAAGCAACTTTGTGGCTTAAAGTTAAAATTTGGATGTGGTATGTATGAATAGTTTATTGAGTGTAATTTAAATAAAAAGATATATCTATAACGAGCGTCATTTCATAACTCCATCACGTACTGGATTTGAAAAACATCTTAGAACTACAGTGATGATGAGAAATGATTAGGAAATTCGGTAATGCCTTGAACTAATGTTCACTATAACAATAGCACCGTTTAGAAAAGCAATAATAAATTACACTCATATTTCATGGTTACTGGATGAAGGTTGTTAAAAAAAAACCTATAATTTACCCACCACATTCTACGTAATTCGGTAGATTATTTCACAGAGTTGAATAATAAACACGGTCTACATATTGCAAAAGATTATTGCTCAAATACATAGGAATGTGGTGACATTTGAAATCCAAAATGAGACTTTATGGACCCCTTTGTCAGTCATTGTTAATCATTTTTGTCATTCATTGCTCCATTTATATTACCTTCTCTGGAATTAGTTGTCTCTGCTGCATCTCCAACGTGGACCAGGATATTTATTGTGTCTGCCAAATCTGAATGTATACCTCTTGTTCCAAAAGCAATATCAGCCTCCTTTAACAGACCTGCACATAAAACAAAATGATTACATTATTACAAAAGCCATTTTCCCCCTACCCAGCATGAACATGAAATAAACACCAAATGAAAATAAGATAAGGGTCAAGGTTTTACCGTAAGCAACGTGAAGCTTTGGTCCCAGTTCTGGCCGAACAAAGAAGTCTGGTGGATGGGACGCCAAGTTCAACCTCCCTTCGCGAGTAGTGTACTCCGCGAGGGGTACATTCCGCGTCAGATCCTCAAACCTGTTCCACAATGAAGAGAACGCTCTATGGATTAATGATGGAAATAAGAAATGTTCCTATATACATAACCGTACACATGAAATGTTTGGAATTCATTTGTCAATACAATCATTTAGCCAAGAGAATGGAACAAGTTAACCAAGGAGATGGAGCGATGAAATCAATTCGTTTGAAGATGCTCAGCGTATTATTGCATCTCAGGATGATGAGACGTGGCATCAGCTTGGGCAGGCCTTCATGCAGCAATGTATCAACCACGGCTGATTGTGAAGATTATTGCTGGACAAACCTGTCAGGTAGGAGATCCCTGAAGTCATCTCCTGTTGGCCACTCCTTCAGCTTGAGAACCATAGGCTCTCCAGATTCATTCTTTGGCCGTACTGCAATGCATTAACATGAAAATGTATATTTTAAAATCATAAACTTATTTGGTAATTTCTAATACTTTTAATGCAACAGGCATGTTGAATAAAAAAGGACTAATATTATTGCCAAATTGCAAAAGTCTTTACCAGAGTTGTCTTGGAACCCTTCCCAGAAGTCCTTGAGAATGGTATTTGATGGAGCAGCCAAAGTGTTGCAATCCAGTAAGTGAGTTTCCTGCTTACAGATGTCTTTTCCGAGAGTCTCTGGATTCCAGAGCTCTTGGCGCAGATGTTCATGAACTCGTGACACCAGCACGGGCTAAAGGACAGAACATACAGGATACAATAAAGTATTCATATTAATGTGCCTTTAACTTACATGCATGTTAAACTTTTTCAGCATGGATGAATTTCTCTCCATACTGTCGACACCCCTCAGTCCCACGACGCCACAATTCCACATTACCAAATGAATTGATCATCATTTTGTCTCCATGTCATCATCCTATCTATCAGATGTTCTGCTTTGGCTGTCATTCTGTCACATATATCGTACATCAGTCATCATCTCTAATCGTAATGTGACCTGCCCAAGTACACTTAACAGTCAATATGATAGTCTAATTTACCTCGATACTTTGGAGGTTTTTAAAAATGTGTTCCATTTGCCGTCAATATCCACATGTCATGGTGGGTAATTTATAATGAAACTTGTATTTTGCATTTCATTATCAATATTAGTTTTTCAAAAGCATTGCAAACCTCGTTTGCCTCCATTTCATCATTTTATTATGATGATACAATTTATAACACGCAAATTCCATGCCTGGTTATGGATGAGACACGGATATGAAACCGCAAAGAGGCAGGGGGTGGGCAGCCATGCAGACAGCCAGCATCAACATTTGCCAAACACTGTGTCCTATATATAATATTATAGGCCAATTAATGAATGAGTGTTTTTTTCTTCTGGGACACTGAAAGGCGCCATAGGCGGAAATTGAACTGTCTCGGGCAGGACCTTTTGTCTGTGAGATGCAGATGTTGCCATTGCCTTAACCTTCAATACATGCCTTACATATACATATTCTGCCGTGTTATTCCAGTTGTGGCCTTCACTACCTTTCCTTTGGAAATTTGGTAAACAGCAACGTTTCTAGTACTTAAACGTACATACATAACCTATGTACGGCAATCATAACCTAGAAACTCAATAATAAACATTTTTCAGTGAAAACAGCATTTGCGCTGTGGAAAATAAATACGCAATTCCACAAACGGAGCTCACCTGGCCCCAGGTCCAGCACTCTCTGAATGCCCTCCAGTTGTTTGGGTCTGTGGGGTTGTACAGGTGCAGAATGCAACCTCCACACAGCCAGCCATGGGGCACCTTCCACGTTGCCACTCCATCAACCTTCACTGCTGCGTGCCCCAGAGCCTCCTCCGGCTGCTCAGACTTCATCTGAGACCTGGCACTTTCGTTGCTTGTCACGTTTGGCTGATCCACATCTGTTTTTAGCTGCTTGTCAGCTACATAGGTTTAATAAAAATATTCATGTCAAGAAAAGCTGGTAGCTGCATTCCTTTATCATTTCATCAAGACAAGTACATGAACATTTAGCCCACAAACACGCGGATGTAAAAAATATTTATATTTTCCCATGGAAAAACGATAAAGCTTTTATTTCAGCTAACTTCAAGATGCGAATATATTTTGTCCTGAAAATCCTAAACAACAATGTATGCCTTTCTATTCAGTTTAAGATAAACAACATTATTTTACGTAAAATTCTAATCTTCCAAACCTGTAACAACGGCAGTTTTATTTTCCTAAAACAAAAGTCTGGACTACTTAAAAACAATAACTTTAATTTACCTTTGAGATCTGTCTTCGGATGTCTTTGCAGCTCTCCAAGTGGTTCGTTCTTGATTGGCTGCACTGAGTCGGCCGCTTCTGCAGGGTCAGAAATGGCTTCGGACTTCACGGTGTCCGGCAGTTCCTCCCTCTTGGGGAGCTTGCCATCGTCGGGCTCTTGCGTCTCGTGCCTCGTCAGTGCTTCTGGCACCCGCGATGCCGCCGGCATTGTCTTAGGCCACCCAGAGGGGATCTTATTCTCCACCACGGAGGCGATGATGTCATCCAGTAAGTTGGGCATGCTCCGCGAGCTTCTGTCCGTCTGAAAACATAATCAGATGTGACAATGAAAACACTAGCCTTTCCAAGATTATAGGACCTCACTTTAATAATTTGTTACATGTCAATGCAAATGGAAACAAAATTAGCATTAAATGACAAAACACATTTTTGTACACTTACAAATTACATGACTGCCCCAAAAGCCACTCACTAATAATATGGCTTAAAAACATCCGCTATAGCATTTTTGGGCCAAGCCCCTGCCCAATGTGGCAATATGGCCGTATAAACAAAAACAGCTACGGTGCTTAAAGCAAATCTAAATGGAGAGAATGAGCCGTGTTTTGACAACGTACGTGAGCCATGACGGGGGCAAAGGCCATGCCACCATCGGAGGAGATGATGCGAAGCTTCCCGGCCGTGGTAGTGAGCAGATCACGGAGGGTGGAAGAGCTCGATCCATGCTCCAGCGTTCCTCCTGATCCACCTGAGCCTCTAATGGAGCTGGAGCTGGCTCCAGACGCAGAGCTGAGCACCGGCGCCACGGAGGGACTGTTAAAGGTCTCTAGCAGCACCACCGGCGAGCGCTGCTCTCCCTTTATGCTTTTCCGCGTGGCGAGACTCAACACGGGGTTCAGGATGGACTCCAAGACGACGACGGGGTTCTGGTCAGCTTTCGTCGGCACGACATCTGGTGATAAATTGACAGCGATCATTGTTTTATTAGAAGGTGAACTTGCTTCTGTAACACTTTCCAGATAGCTCGGATTAATAACACTATTTTAGTGGAAACTTAGCAAAGGAAGCAGATAATTCGCTTGACACATGAATAATACACAGTAATGGAATTTTAAAGCGGTCCCCTGCCAAACAACTGTTGGAAAGGAAAAGTACCTTTCGTCTCTTCTTTTGCCTTCTGTGTTGCCAAGTCAGCTAGCCAGTGCAGTGCTGTCTGAGATTCGGACTGGGATTTGCCTGCGTCAGAAGGCGAGTGCTTCTGCGTTTCAGTGGCAGTGGATTTGTTATCATTTCCATTATTATTGGGGGATTCCTTTAGATCTTGAACTTCACCTTTTGTATCTTTAGCAGCGCTGTTTACAGATACTTCTTGCTTCGGATCCACTATGTTAATGCCATTCTTCAGAGTTGATGCAATAAGGTCATGCAGCACCTGAACAGGAAATTACATTTCGGTCAAACCCACATGCTTTTGCAATAAATAAAGCGTCTGTAATTGTACACACGAAAAGGCATATACAGCTAAAAAACACACACACATACACACACACTTGCCTGGGAGACCCCGTTGGTGTTGAGGAGCTTATGGAAGGGTTTGCTCTGCATGTCTCCAACACACGGGCAGTGCGATGCCATCCTCAGCCTTTCACGTGTAGCGTGCATCAATTCACCAAGATCATACAATGCTGCAATAACAAAAAGTAATGAGATATAAAGGAGACCCATACGTTTAAATTGATCTTCAACATTACAATTTTTATTTGAAATTATATATTCTTTAACTCTAAAAACTTACGGTAGCTTAAACCTCAAAAATGTACAGACCTGTTCCAGGGATGATCTGTGTTGGGATGAGGTTTTTGGGATCATGTACTTGACCCTTGACACACTTTATCCAGGAGAAAGTTTCTTTCTTTCCTTCATTTTCTAAGGAAGACGAAAGCCGCAAACAACATTACACAGATGACTATGCACGTTTCTACCAAATTGTTGAATGAAAACTATGGACACCAGAGTGTGGAACATTTACTAGTGTTCATATTCCACATTGTTTTTATTCACTTTACGTCTCAGTACAAATCTTATCAATACCTGTGTCCCGCTTCTCCCGACGTGACGTGTAACACTCGGGGCAGACCACAAAGCCACACTTTGGGCAAACCCAGTGGACGTTGAAGAGCGTGGCTTCACAGGCGTCGCACATCTCTCGGACGCCACGCACCGCGCGTTTCCACGCCACTTTAGCTGTTACCAAGAAAGATGACAGGATGCCAACACAATCGTGAGACCACAGAGCAAGCAACGATCAGTGAGACACTTTTACAACAATAAAGTTGGCACAAATTCCGACGTGTGTTTCTCAGGTGTGGGCATTTATTTACCATCCTGTGGTATGCGTGCCTTGGCGTCCTTCTCAGCCTGAACCATCCGACAGAACTGAGGTCCCACGTGAGATAAAATATATCTGGCTGTTTCCATCCCTCCCTCTGCCTTTAACGCTGGAGCACCCGTGCCTCCGGGTACCCACAGGCTAAGGTCATCTGCTGTGCAGTCATTTGGCGCAGAGAATCCATAAATGCGCAATGCCCCGTTCTTATTGAAGGATAACCTGAAACATCATAGAATGTAGAGAAAGGATGTCGTGAGAGGGAATTGTAAAACGTAAAGTTCAACATTCAGTCAGGTTACTGGCAATTTAATATTAATGGCTTCACAAAACATGTGGACAGCAGAAGAGATGTATTAAATGTAATCATAAGCGAAATGCAGTACATCAAAGAAGATAGGCACGTTGACAATTATGAAAGACGACAGAAGATTGTGGGATACCTTCGGAAGTGGTAGAAGCGGCAGAAGACAGCAGAGTGCACCTCCTGGCCCTTGCGGTAACGCACCATGCGGCACTCGCGACACTTCTGCAGCGACGGCGTGATCTCGGTGCAAGCTCCGTCCTGCAGGAAGGTCTCGCCGGTCTGCTTGAGCCGCTTCACCTTGCGCCAGTCTTTCAGCACACTCTCCGGCAGCTCCTCTGTTAAATCGTGACACAGCAGACAGAAGCAATGTATTGAAGGACTTTTTTTAAAAGCCATTTCATTACAAAACCTCAGAATAAAAGAGTTATGTACTCATGGCTTTTAAACTTTTTAAATCACAAGTTAGAATAAGATTGACAAATAGCAATAATATTGATTGGAAAACACTTTTTTAAGGGCGTGAAAACTTACCATCATCAAGTTTTAGTTTGGGCTTTTCCTCCAACTTTCCGGCATTCAGGACACCGTTCTTCTTCTCATCCTCTTGTTTTTCAGGCTCCTCCTCTTTTTTGTCAGGTTCCACCAGCAGGGGTTTCGTCACCTGATTAACGGTCTCTTGCTCTGGCCCAGCAGCTGCCGTTTCTTTGTCGCTTTCAACTTCATTGGTGCTGCCCACCAATTGTGTCTCTTCTTCCTTGGTCTCTTCTTTTTCTTTGTCAGCTTCATCCTCGTTCAGAGGTTTTTTCTTTTGCATGTCATTTTCCTTTTTTTTGTACGTGGGTTTAGGCAGACGTTTCGCTCTCCTTTCTGCCCGACTCTCCGGCCCTTCAGAATCATCAGTTTCGGAGCACTCGGACTCCAGCGCTCGCTTGGCCGCCCTCTTGGTCCGTCTCTCCTGTCGCAGATCTTTCCTCTCCGGCTTTGTCCGCCTGTTTTTCCCTGAATCATCCTTTGCCTGTTTTCCACGTTTTTCTTCCTGCTGCTCCTTCTTGCCACGCTTTGACTTGTCGTCATCTTTGGACTCTTCCTTCGTCCGTTTTCCCCGTTTCTCCTCCTTGGCATCGTCTCGAGATGCTGCGGCTTGCTTGCTTTCTTTCTTTTCCTCCTTTCCACTGCTTGCCCGCTTTTCATCTGTCTTTCCACGTTTTACCCTTCCTTGTTCTTCCGGATCTTTCTTTTGACGTTTCACGCGCCTGTTTTCAACAGCATCCTCTTTACTTTTCTTCGTTTTCCTCTCTACCTTAACCATTTCTTGCCTTTCATCCTGGTCAACTTCCTTTACGCATGCCACCTGAATGGGTTGCAAGGAAGGAGATTCAGATGCCGGAGGTTTCACCGAAGGACCTGCAGAAGGGTCCACTTTGCTGATGCTGACCAAACGGTCCTCTTTTGAGTGGCGAGTTAGCCAGGCTTTCTTCAGCTTGGTGTGAAGACCACCGCCACCACCATTTGGATTTCCCGAACTCACTGGATTGGCTGAAACTTCCATACTCCCCTTGGAAGAAGAAGAACTCACATCACTTTTCACACTCGCTGTGTCGCTGTCATTACCATTACTCGCCGTATTTGCAGGCTGAGCATGCGTTGCCGATTGTGCTGCCTTTTGCTTTTTAGACTGGTATGGAGCAGCCTTGGAAGGGACAGATGTGACGACAGATTGTGAGACGGTGACGGTCTGAGTTGTGCAACTTGATACTGAACTTGCTGCAGGGATTCCGGGGTTAATCTGGGCTGTACTGAAAGCAGGACTTCTACTGGGTGGTGGGCATACCGAGCTGCTCCAGCTTGTATTTAATGACGTGGGTACATTTACAACAGTGCTTTCTTTTGACACAACAGTATTTGATGCTGATGTTACCGTCCTCAGATCAGAGCAAGACAGATTCAACGAGGTGTCTGGTGCATGACTAGTAATGCCTTGCTCCGAGTATTTGTCAGGAATTGAGATCACTGACGGAGTCAACAGGGGCACATTTGACGGCGAAAGGGACTGTACAAACCTATTGTGGCTCGTGCCGTGCACAATGCTGCCATGTTGCATGGGGTTGCTTGGGTCTACACGTGCAGCCAGCAGAGTGGAGGATGCTGATTTTGAATGTACGATGACAGATGCTGGCGCGGCAACAATTCGGCTGGTGTTTTTCGAATCGTACATCTGAGCATCGTGCACCTTCTTCACGTCTCCAATGGCTCGAAGTTCATCCAGGTAAGAAGCACCGCTTGTCGAGTCTCTGAACCCACTTTCAGGATTCCCTTTCAGCCCGTTGGACAACTGATGTGAAGGTGGTCCGTTTTCTCCCGGAATCCCACGAGACCTCTGAAGCTCCAAAGGCTGCATCATAGCAGCCTGCAGCTGCTGTGGTGAAGCCACTTTCAGTGGAGAGGGTGCCCGCAACCCAGGCGCTTCAAATCGTTCGCTACTGGCCTGAACGTGCGAGAGACAAGCTGGCGCCTCCCCGCGGTCTGTCATGCGGCAGCTCTGCTGTGCCAGTGGTGGAGGCGGCACTGGTTTCAGCAACGGCGGAGGCAGCGGTGATGCAGACATTGCAGACATTGCAGACATTGATGACAGCGCGTCCAGCGGTTGCTTCCTGTTGTCCGTGATTACCGAATGACCACTAGGGGGCATCAAGCGATCGGACATTTTATCCCTATTCATTTCTTGCAGTTCTGGTTGGTGCTTTATAAGCGGCGGTGGTCTAGACAGCGCTTTGTTGTTGCTGCCGCTGTTGCTATTTCCAGCGAGAGACTGCACAGACGGTGCCATCACAACTCCACTCTTCGTTTTATCGGCACCTGTCTCGCGCAGTGGTGGAGACATTACACTGGCAGCGTGGGCCCTGTTGCCTTTAACTCCGTTGTGCCTGATGGGCTCATTAACCACACTCTGTGACAAAGATGTAAAGTAGCCACTCGGGTGCACTCTGTGATGCATCAACGGATGAAACATTGCTAACCCCGGAGGTGACTTATCACTTGGTCCATCTGTTTTATGCTTCTGATCCATGTCCCGCTTTGTGGACTCCTTCACCCTGTAAGCCTGTGCGTACATTGCCATTTCCTTTTCTCTCCGAGCTAGCTCACTGTCCTGCTTGCTCGCAGACGAGTGGTGCTTCCCTTCATTGTCCGCGTGTCCTCTGTGAGCGGAGCTGTGAGGATCGTGAGCGTGAGGCAGCCACAGCCCTTGCATAGGCAGGCCCTCAGATTTGGGAGGGGTCATGGCTGCCATGTGCTTTCGGTCGGATTCTCTGCACGCAATCGAGAATTATATAAATTATAATACAAACACACATGTGTATTCATACACCTACTCCATTTCACCATCCGTACATGTAATTTTAGACAGCAAACAATCAAAAGTATAATTTTTCAAACGTTAAAATCTCACCAAATGCACAAACGTTAGTAATTGTCATTTTTACAATACATTCCATTATTCAAAATGTGGAAGATTACACAAACGCGCAGGAAATTGCTTTAAAACTTCCACGTGTATACGGTTTGTGAAACTGCAGACCACTCACGTCCTGTGGTTGTCAGACATCCCGGAGCGAGGGGAGGCATTGACCGGTAGTGGCTTGTGCAGTTTCCCCGTGTCTGGGCCAGCTGTGGGTTTCTGATCTGGCAGAGCAGTCGCATGGTGTAATGGCCAAGGGCTGTGTGTGCTCTGGTGGTCAACAAAGGGAACATAAAGACAAAAGATTTATAAACGCCATTTCTCTGAACTCTGCAAAAGACCGTGCAGAGTTCAATAAAAATGCAAAGAACTGTGTAAAGAAATGGGAAACTGTAATTTAACCATCGCGCTTCGAAGAATCGCAAAGAAGAAGAACGCCATTTCTCTATTTAACAGGCAATGTGTTTAATAATTCGCATTTTCTTTCCTAAACATTCCTTACTCATTTTAACATCAACTTACAGCATATGACAAGACCAATTACAATTAACACACGATGTATTCAAACGGATACAGAAACTCACGGCAGATGATTACACACACGTATGATTATTTTCAGCGTTACCCTCTTGGAGGTGCTTTCCGCAGCAGTGCCAGCTGACTCGAGATGTGACCACGCTGCCAAACTCGGATGGCACGGCGCCGCAGGATGCATGGGTAGCCTCATGCTGTGTGGCTGATGCCACAGGATTGGGTAGAGTCCCATCTGGCTCGCGTATGCGGCGGCCGAGGGCATCAGATGTGCGGACGCCTGCAGCAAGTGCTGCTGCTGCTGCTGTTGCTGCTGCTGGTGATGCTGCTGATGCTGCTGATGCTGTTGATGCTGTTGATGCTGTTGCTGTTGGTGATGCTGGTGCTGCTGGTGAGCCAGGGCCAGCGCCGTGAGGCTGCTGGCGTGCATGCTGGGAGCCAGCATTGCGGTGGAGCTTGCCGAGCGAGAATCCAAGCCCGCGGAAAGCAGAGCCGCCGAGCTTGTCCGGTAATCCAGTCCCGAAGGCAGCATGGCGGGCTGGGAGTTGAGGTGAGGAGGCAGCATGGGAGAAGAGGCCGCGTGAACAGCCGAGGCCATGCCCGATGGATAGAGGTGGTGAGAAGGTCCCAGGTGCGACGAAGAGAACGCAAGCGCCGCCTGACTGGGGGACGGGGAGAGAAGATGGGCATGGGAAGGTAGTCCCAGGGCGTGATGGACAGCTGAAGAAGAGGAGGAACTCGGAGCAAAGGGATGAGAATAGAAAGGCAGGTGTTTGGCTTCAGCATCCAGGTCTCTGCTGTACACAGACATAAACTGCTCTTTCTTATCAACAATGGGCATTCCCTTCACATTCTCAGCCAGCAAGGACCTGGGAGGTACAGGCTGAAAGCTGGACTTTAAGGTTTCCGAGTCAGACCTTGATGTTTTGGGGCTGACTCTGTTCTGCTGTGGTGAGGAGCGAGGTTTCCCCATGTTCAAATACTCAATTCTTGCAGCTGAGTAGTCAATCCCTTTCCCTAAGTGGTGCAAATCTTCCTGTGAGTATCCTCCAGATCTCTTACTATGAGTTTGTGCTGATGACATAATTTTTGACGCGTGTTCAGATTTCACCACACTACTGTTGCCCTGCTCAATGTGTCCTTTACCAGGCAAAATCGATGCATTTCTATTAATGGTTGAGTAGTCCTTGGCATAATCTCTACTCTTGTCTGTGCGTTTCAGCTCTGAAATTGCTGGAGATTGACTGTGCCGCTTTGCCTGCCTAACATCCAAAGTTGCCGGGCTTGCCGCTTCGCCGGCCCTGGAGTTGAGGTGTCTTGAAGAGGAGGCAATGTTGTCAGTCCGATTGCCTTCCTTGACATCCACAGCTTGCGATGGAAGAGACTTCTCTTCATTTAAACTCCCCGTTGAAGTCTCCACTCTCTGATGTGTTCTGAACTTTACATCGAATTCACTTGCTTGCTTGGTAGTGGCAGTGTTATCAGTCTTTGAGCTGTACACTCCAAAATGTGTAGCATCTCGTCTCTCTCTTTCAGTGCTCTTGCTTTGGTCATCCTCTTTTTCTTTGCTTGCAGTGTTGCCACTCCCCGCCTCTCTCTCCCGTAAAGAAGTTTCAAAGGCATCACCATCCACTGAGACCTTATCAATGGATTTTTCACTCTCGCTTCCTTCAGAGTCTGAGCTGTCAAATGCTTTTGACCGTTTGCCTGAGGAACTGTCTTTTTCTGTTCCGTCATGTGCCTTCCTTTTTCTGCTGGTTTCCTGCCTTGCCTTGCTCTTCCCCTTTTCTGAAATGGGAAAAAAAGTCGACGGTGTCAGTGTCAAAAAAACACGGTGCAAGTACTTTCCATCAGTACTTCCCATTTCAAGTTATACATTATTACCGTATGACAAGTTATTCATATTGAAAAACTGCATTGTCCTTTTGTGTGTAACAATGCCCCGCATTGTTCTGGTTCACTAAATGAACTTTAATATTCTAGAATATCAGCATAAGCAAGGGCTGTAAATACATTATAAATATACACATGATAGATCAAAGACAGTGGAAACCCTATAATCCACCTTTTTTTTATTATGCACTGTGTAATCCATGTCTCCACAGCGATGAACATATCTTTAGTTTATTTATGCTTTTTCTAGTACAACAGCAATAATATGGACTCATGCTATTACCCACATATTACAACATTTATTTTCACAGAAAAAGGAAGGAAACTGCAGAGAACAATAGTGTGGATAAGAGGAGTTAAGCTGCATATAGATCCACGTGTACGGGAAGTAAAAAAGAAGTCCACCCAAAAATTACTTCGAGTGTTATTGACGAACTTTTCATTTGTGCTAGTGCACCACTGCCATTGCAGTATGACAAAATAAGTATTTACGTGTGAACACTGTATGCTGTTCTCAGTGCTCAACAACAAACCTCTCTCTGGGTCTCTTTCCTTGCGTTCCTCATCTGGTGTGCTGCTGTCTGAGCCTTTCCTCCGCCCGTTACGTGCTGTGCCACGTAGCTGGGAAGGCTTGGGACCTGGTGCAGGGGCTCCACTCTGTCCACGTGTGAAGTGGCCCTGCAGCGTTAAACACACGGTTTTCATGATCCGCGCCTGCAACACAACTGAAGGTTTAATTCTAACGGATACAAAAAACGTATACGCCGCATACCTAAAAGGCAAACGTCAACAAGCATGAAGAATGAAGAGCAACAGTGAATCGTATGTACATAAGAATTGATTGAATGTTTACGACAATATAGCATCGAGAATGTATCACAATACAACGGACTACACATTTTTACTTTACCACGATAATTAGTGTTACAACAACAATAACAAGCCTTGAAACTTTTATATTCACGCAAATAAATAAATTTAGCTGAAATGCATCTTTTAAGAGGGTATTGGCTGGGTGGTCAATATCTGTCAATGCTGTATGACCGAATAATGAAAGCGATCACCAACAGCCACCCTAATGCATGTAGCTGCTCCATTAAACCTGAATGAATAGCTGTCTACACAATGCATTCTAAACATTCCAATAATGTTCAAACCAGCATGTGTCCCCCGAAAACAATAACCCTTTTCATAATGCTTGGTAAGCAGCAGACTTCGGGGGTAATAAGAGCACAGCATCTCGCTCTCTTGCAGTTTATTATTAGCTGTGCTGACGATTGATGGCACATCAAAGCCTCCTGCAGAATTCACACGACTTCCATGTCGATTATCAGTGCTCCATAAAACACTTCTTTACTCCACATAAAAGCCACTCCCCCTCACATGTTTTCAAGATTCGCATTTGCATTGTGAAATGTACTGCAGTATGTGGAAATTGCCAACGCAAATAAGACAACCATAAAGTGAAAAACGATTGGAAATGTCCTTATCTGACCTTCACATCAGGCTACCAAAAATTCCAACCTCAAACCGCGTTAGGGCAAAGCCATGTTTTCAGAAGCTTTCTGATCCCGCAAAGCCACCCAACCCTGTTGTTTAGGCATGCAGCCAGTGTGTGCCCAGCCTCAGGGTGAAATGAGGTTTTAACTCCGTTCCAACAACATTTCAAGCAGGTGGGCAGGAATTTGTTTTATGTTATTGTCCATATGTTTAAATACCGTAAATGTGTACAACAAAAAATGTCTCAAAAATGTTCAGAGCCTTGGCTATTTAAATAAGTCTTGCATGATATGCTCCTGTCATTTTTTGTTTTTATTATCAAACAACAAATTTCAGTCCGTAATTAAATTGGCCCTGCTAAAAATATATAATTATTTGAACATCTTCTTCTTTGCGATTCTTCAAAGCACGATGGGCAGCTTCTGGACATCGCTGTCTTTCAGCTTGGCATCGAAGTGTTTGGTAGAATTCGCAGGCAACACCAAGTATTACCTGACAGGGGTCGCGACGTGAACGCTTCTACCTTGACCCCCTATTTGAACATATCACTATCTCAATAATATTACATGCAAGAGCTTTTTAGAAGACATGCCATCACAATTAAATATTTTAAAAATCAACAATAATTCATGGAATTGAAAAAAATGATGAAACTGACATAGGCCAAGTCATTGTGCAGTGAAAATCCAACACTTCCCGTAATTCATGCTGCTGAAATGATTCATTCCCAAAAAGTCGTGGAGCTCAGCAGGCTGTAGAGACACAGATATTTGAAGGAGACATTGCCTGCTGATCTGTTTTGATGTTTGTGGGCACACCTTTGTGTGCTGTGGATTGCAACAAGACTTACATGCACATTTGTAACCATGCCCCCGTTGCTTCCATTGCCACTGGTGCTGCCACTGTTACTCTGGCTGGCACACGAGCGCCGGCGTGAAGTGATGCCCACATTCTCCCCCTTAAGCAAGGAGTGCACTACATCATCCAGAAAGGTCATCTGGACCAATGCAGGGTCCACGTTCTGAGGCTCCAGCACCTGGAACCCAACAGCAGCACAGTTCATGCCAACAACAAATAAACCGCATAAATTCCCAAATATGTTCATTATTATTTTCTTCATAATATTATCCATGACATGTATTTTGCGACAGTAAACAATGCTATTAAAACATTTGTAGGTTACATTTTTTTAAACACATTTCACAAATACAGCATCAACGAATTATTGTATTATTGTAGCTGGGGTAGCAAATGGAACTGTTATTGGCAATGACAGCACAAGGTATTATAAAAGGGTTCCCACCTGGTCAGTCATGACTATCATAGTGCGGCTAAAGAGGTCGTGGTGAGTAATGATGGCGGTAAACCACTGGGTGGCCGAGTCTTGACGATATACACGAACTCTGTAGCCGTTGAGCGAATAAGGACCTAGTCGGGAAACACATTGCATGAGACTCACATTATACAAGATTCCACGATAAGATTGTTCAGTAATTCCTGAAATATTGATTCATGGCACAAGAAACTACTTCAAAAATAATGCTTAAAAAAACTTGTGAAACTGAAAACGCATGAAGTCACCAATTGCACTGTAATTATAACTGAAGGACAGAAGACAACTCACATTCGTCTATAATACTGCTCGACAATGAAAAAAATCTACTTCATATAATCAAATAATCTGCAACGTTTCGGGAAATGGTCCTTCTTGGGCGGCAAGGTGGCAGAGTGGTAACATCTGTGCTTCACAGAAAGCCCTGCACGAGGCAGCTGGATTCCCCGCCTCGGGCGCCTTTCTGTGTTGAGTTAGTGTGTTCTCCCTCTGTTCTGTGTGGGTTTCATCTGGGTCCTCCGGTTTCCTCCGGGTTCTCCAGTTTCCTCCCACAAATAAATATAATACTCATGAATTGGTCTATAACATCATCTTATATAGAACACAGTGTCTGGCAAATGTTGGCGCTGGTTGGCTTACTGCCTTCCCTCCGCCTCTCTGTGGTTTCCTTGCACCTCCGTATCCGCGTCTAGTCCGTGACCAGGGTTGGACTTTGCGTGCGTTACAAATTGTAATAAATACTGCCAAAATAATACCACGTTTTTTTAAAGTTACGACTATGCTTTTACAAAATTACTGTAACGCTAACAGCAATTTAATTATGCCCTTCAGAAACGTTGCCAGTAAACAATAACAATAAAATAAAACTGGAACACGGACACAAGGGAAAATGCGTATGCCTCCTAATGCTGAGAAATCTGGCAGGAAATGTTTTGTTAATGGGTGTCAAGCAGAGGAAAACACAGCAAGTTGAGTCAGCCCTGCCGTCCTGTCACTTCAGCACTGAACATGATTGGGTGAGGACATGAGCACACTTTATGTTTCATTGATGCTTTGCAATCACACAGTGTTTAGATTCACCGTGATGCTGGAGAACTGTACCATGCATAAATATCTCCTGAACCTTCTGCTCCTTGATCCAGTCCTTCACTTCATCGAGGAGTTCAGGCTGCCCCTCTAGCAGAGGGGGAGGGCTATCACCCTCTTTCTGCTGTAAGAACAATGTAAAAAATGCAGAGTTACTCACCAATTCCGTGATCAGCGGAGTACAAATATAATATGCAATTGCACTACACACAATATTATTTATAACAATGTAGAGTACACCTTGTAAAGAATGTATAAACTAATGCAGTTCCGTAATTCATATAAAAAACAGTGAATACAATATAAAACACATCCATTTTACCGTACTATTAAAGTTATGATATTACCCAACATTATTGTCTTTGATACAATTTCCCAATCGTACATGCACACTAAAATGTAACCTCTTCATCATTAACTCCATGCGAAAATATCCAATGCATAAGTTTGGAAAATCAAGAGGCACGATGGCATCCTCACATCATCACAGAACGTAAAATCACTCTAAATACACTCAGGTTAAAAAACAACTACAATAAAGCATTCATAGGCTGCTTCATCTAGAGCCAGATTAAGTTTAGCGTTACATGTGCATGTTTTTTTTATAGAGAATAAATCCACTTATAAATTGAAATCACCACTTGCATCAAATAAATATTCACATAAGACTCATCTTGTTAAAATTAACAACAGTGTATACTGAATAATCTTTTGTTATGTTGTCACCATCTAAGCTATAGTTTTGACAACAAAACACTACCGTACTGTCCTTGTTAATGTCCAAGAATTGCTTTATAACAGTACTCTGTCAAAATGAACTAAAGCTGCGATGTATGTCTACGATTACACTGAGTGACAGAGCAACACATGGATTGGGAATAAACGCAAATCAGATATCATATTATGACAATATTTACTCTCAAGGAAAGTAGACTTAGGCAGGACATATCGCTAGAAGGGAAGATTGGTTGATGAACGAGATTGTGATGGATTTGTAGCCAATAGAGAGAACACGCCCAAGAGCGTGACCACTGTCGAGGTGAAGCTGAGAGATCAACTCATGCACAAGAGTGAGATGGATTGTGGCACCATAGGTCAACGAATGATGGCTGCTTGGGGAGGCTTTCATCCAGCAGCAGACAAGATAATGGCTGATGAGGACAATAACGATGAGGATTATGCTATATATAAGGTCAATAATTATTTGTCAAACACAAGAAATCACTGTTTGTTGCAATAATGTGTGCTAGAACGTGAAACTATCTTATATTACAATACCATACAGTACAGCAAACTATACATGGTGTATGGACCCATGCAATGGACTTCTAATAAAAAAAATTAAACCGTACGATTAATGGGAAATCTAAACAAATGTTAATCACAACTGAATGAGTAAGCCTATACATTTCCACATATGCCGTGGGCGGCCAGTAAGGTATGGACAAACAAGATAAGCAAACACAAGACATTGCTAAGCTACGAAGATTTTACTCAATAAGACCACAGAATGCCAAAAAAAACCGGTCGATAGATTACCAAGCAATAAAGTTTTCTTTTAAGCAGATACTCATAAGTTATTACCCTGTGCAGATACACTATATGTGAGTTCTTAATGGCTGATATATCCAGAGGTGGTACATTGCTGTCGTTTGCGCAAAGCACTATGAACCAGGTGATGCTAGTTGCATTCTGGCCACAGCTAACATCAATGCCAAGTTGTGTTAACAGGTCCTGGGCCCGGCCCATTCCTCAAGCCTCACTAGACATCACAACAACAACCGCCGATCGCCACGAAGTGACAGTGACGTCATCACGGCGCCTGTGCCTAGCCAGGTGCACCTTGAGACCACGCATAGTGTCGAAGGCTCGCTGACCGGAGGTCATGGGACAGACCCAGGTGCCATAGCCTGCCTGACTGGACATCACGGTGAAGCACGGTCAAACAACTGTCACGACCCGACACAGAGTGGGGGAGGCATTTCTGCAGCACGGAATTCACAAAAGGATGTAACAGTAACATACATTAAAGAAATAGCTTAGGTCCCGTAATCATTGTTGCCTAGCCCAAAATTTACATTTTGAATGTGTTATGTTTGAGTTTTGTGGGTGCTTTATATAAGTATTACAATGAAAATGTACTCAAACGATGGGGCAAAAACATACAGGCGTACTATGCAGTGTAGATGAAAAAGAGAATTATTAAAATTACTAGTTATCTCTGAAGAAAAGTAAAACATACGAAAGTGGGCTTAAAGACGAGGTACAGTGACTATGCACTTCTAGCTGGGTGAGACGGAAACATGCAATGTGGCAACGAGCAGTGTGTGCGGGGGGTTCAAGGTCTTTAGAGTTGACTATAAAACCAACATGTGTTTCGTCGGATGTTGACTGGAACTCAAGTGTAGTAACCAAAACCCTGTGTGTTAACAGAGGCAAAGTACATGGCATGTACTGGCAACCCAAATACTGAGTGGTATCAACAAGCAAATGGCAAAGCGCTGTACAAAGTGCACATAGTTAACAGCATTTACGGTGATTATTTGTTCTGATGTCTAGCTGCTTCATTGCCGTCTTTTATTGTGTAATAAAAACGCATCTTTATAAAGACAACTTTCTTTTAATTAGCTTTGTTTTAGTTCCTTCTTTATTATGTGTCCTTTTCATGTAAGGGACCTTGAGGCATTCTAAAAGGTACCTAATTAGTGAATACAATTATTTTTGTACTTGTTTTGCTTTTGTCATTTTGGTGACCCAGGTCACTTGTCAACGGAACAATGCTGGTCTCTTGAGTTCTCACCTGGTTAAAACAAAACAAACTTGAATCTCGATACTATTATGTCCTGTATAGTATACAAACCTTGCTATCATTGGTTATAGTCAAACAGTGCCTTGGGTTGTGAGATGACTACACAAGGGTAGTGCACCACCATGCTATGAGGTGCCACATGCCAGACATTGCAGTGTTTATTAAGATGTTAAATCTGATATGATTTGTCATCAAGGCAGTGAGCTGACACTTCATTACGAGATGTGTTTCTCCTGAGAATGTGTGTGCAGCCATCTCTTTTGATCATCAACAACCAATTTTCTAAAATAGCACACATTGCCTCTCAAAAAAAATGCTCGTGCCATTATGGTTCTTGGTATCTGCCTTCCGAGAAGCTGTACATACGGTAAAATATTTCATTTGTTCTGCTTGCCGTGCTGGCTATAATTTTCTACCTCGTGCTCTGGAGATTTATTTTAAGAGGAGAAGCCTTCCTGGAAGCACTTATCCTGCAAAGCCAATCGCAATACGGTTTGGTCCATTTCCATCTACATTCTACAAAACCAAAATGTGCTTTGTTTTGTAGAATGTATAATAAAACATATAAAAGCAGGTACAACTACAACATATAACTGCAGTGTATACAGTACACACTAGGTTAAACTGAAGTACACCAGTACATTTGCTTTAGAGAGACTGGTCCCACAGAGAGGAATTTGGAATTTCCACCTCTGCTTCTGGATAACGAGGGGTGAGTAATGCCCATTCTGTGTTTGAGTCCATGGATAATGACATTGACTTTTTGAATCACTGTACATTTTAAACATGCATAAATGTACGATATAACCAAATATGGTGTACATCATTACGGTGTACTGTGCAGTGAAATTCCCCTTGTCCCCAACGTGGGAGAACGCCGTTAATATCCTACAATCTGCACAGAGTGCATTCAACCGCAATTGTTATGCGTGGTGGAAGCAAGGATGACATCACCAAAGTTATCAAATATTAATCACGCATCATCTTCACCATGATCCATCATAATCTATAGGGGTGGTGACACTGGTGAATATAGCCGTCTCCAACAGCTGCAGGGTCCATTTTAACCCTTTACACGTGAAGAGACCCATCTAGGCAAAGGGATATAACAACACTCAACTTTTATTGAGCAGAATAAAGTAATACAACCTACTGGTGAATAAGCGTATTTTTTATTACTTCTCAGGTCCCCTTCCCTGAGTGCAAGCCTTCTCCTCAGGAATTCGCCCACAACAACCCTGAGTCTGGCTCTGGCTCCCCTTTAATCCTCCTCCTCGCTCCTCCCTTTCCTGCTCTCCTCTCCTCTCTCTCCACATTTACGCTCCTTTCCCTCCTTTTCTCAGACAATCCCCATTTACCTGCCCCCAGATCGAACCACCGCAAGGGGTCAGGGTTTGGAGTGGCCCATCCGGGTCACTCCCTCCTTTGTCTCTTGTGTTCCTATCCACTTGCCTCCGGGGAAGTATATCTCTACACATATTAATATTCCGTGTAAATAAAATATTGGATTCTGGACTAAATTGCCCCTGGTGCCCTCCGATGGACTGGCGTCCCATCCTGGGTATTGCCCTGCCTTGCGCCCTGTGTGTGACGGGATAGGCTCCAGCTCACTGCAACCTTGTACAGGATTAAGCGGTTTCGGACAATGATGACAATACAAACAATGCATGCATGATGAGCTTAACAACTGATGTTATTCAACATCTTGTTCATGCATCATAACACTCGAAATTACTTGACATTTACTCTGCACAGTCGTCCTCGGAGGTGTTTTACTAAACTACCCCAGTAGTTGGGTACAGTACAAAGTTCACCTCCCATGTGGTCGCTGACCTCCTTGGGTGCAATACCTCTCCACGTGGTCGATCTCAAAAGGTATAATATTAACTGGTAACAGAAATGATTGACAATCAACATGATTTGTGTTATTTTCAGTTATAATCAATTGCTGCCGCAATGGTTGTGGCAAAGGCAGCAGTGATGGGTCATGTAGGCCGCAATGACGACCACAATTATCTTTATCCATCACCATATTTTCTGTGAAATCGTGGATAACAAGAAGGTCAATGTGCGGACAATGTAGAGATTCATGGATCAGCCCGATTCCACGGAAATCCAGGAGTTTCTGCTAACAAACATTTAAAGTAAACCGACCTGCTATATATATATATACCCTGCATACATTAATGAGAAGTGAATGTGTTATACAAATGCAGATCTGTGTCTGTTACATCACCCGATTGTGTACAGTAAACAAACACGGATGCCACACTTTAGTTTTAATGTATGCCTGTCATGTACAATAAACACAAAGATTGATTGTTGTAAATGTGCCTTGTCACAAAAGATATGAAGATTTTGAACATTGTCTCAAATAAATCAGGATCAATAACTACACAACGCTGTTCAGTACTGTATTATACAACACGTCTCGGAATACCTTTCATGTCACTTCGCTGCAAAATCCAGCGTAATTGCCACACCTCATGGCTATGTTACGTATGCAAATTCATGCACTGTACTTTAATGCATTATCCCCACAGTTATTTTGTGCTCCGCTACTGTAAATGAGTGATGGACCTGAGGTCTTCTGATGACAACACCCGGCAGTCCTCCCTCCCTAGCCCTCGAACCCCTCTGACCCAGCCACTCCATCATCCATATTTCAGGTCTGCAATAAAAGGAGGGCAGCCTGGAGGGATCTGCAGGCATTTGACCGTGAAGGTCAGAGACGTGGAAAGAATTACACTCAGGCTGTCATTTCTTTACACGTGACAGGCCAGACAGGGAGAATGAGTGCATTAATCACTAAGAATCTGTAGAGAGCCAGAAAAAGGAATTAGATTACTGCTTGCGGAGTTAGGTTGGGTGAGCGTGGTGGGGTGTTTGCAGACGTTTCTCTAAGGCCGTGACGTTACTTCTCATAGCAGGGCCACCTATGGCGGTTTGACTAATAAGAGACAGACATGAGGAAATTGGCTGTCATAGCATTACAGATTGCGAAACGAGAAAAAAGGAATACAAAACAAAGGGCATAACAAATGGCTAAATTCACCGACACTGATGGTGCCAAGAGACACAACAGCCAGCTCTGACCATAGCCAGCAGTGAGCACGCTGTGAGCTGCGCTATACGTAGGCTCGACAGCTCACAACATCACACATACAGTACTGTACAGACACATGGCCCGACACGCAGTGAGTAGACACGAACATGCTGGGTCGTTTAACATTGAAAATGTGTTTCCATCTACAGTGAACAAAACGCAACAAAGATTTCCTGCTCAAACGAGCAATGGGTGCAGTGTTCAGCTCGTGTACAGGGCCCTGAACCAGGTGAGAAAACTCCACATTCCTATGACGGGGCAAGTCTTTCGAAAATACAACCACTACTGACTTATCCGCAAAGTGTTGTTCATTCTAGCAACCGAAGACGGGCTGAATCAACTCCCTAACCATTCGTGATTTGAACTCGCAACCTTCCTAATGCAAGCCACGTATGGCAGTACTATATACAACTCTGACACAGTCTTGGTGTTGTTGAGTGTTTAACTGTTCATTGACAATTTTGTAAATGCATAAGAGCATTCGTGGACTGGCGTCCCATCCTTGGTGTTCCCCTGCCTTGCGCCCTGTGTCTGCCGGGATAGGCTCCGGCTCACCGCGACCCTGTATAGGATTAAGCGGTTTCTGAAAATGGATGGATGGATAAGAGCATTCGCCAAAATTACAATACAGAAAGACAAAACTGTGAAACGGGCACACCGAGACAACCACCTTAAAATTATTTACGCCATAGTATCAATGTCAAACAATCTAGAACACACAAATTAAACAAATCCAACAAAACATTATTTTAACCTTCGCGCTATTTATTTGTATGCAGATTATTTAGCGGCCATATCGCAGGCCAAAATCAATGTTATCATTTAGTGCCTCGTGTGACCAGTGAATCCACAAACGTCAAAGACAGGGTTAATTTAAAAGTGTCAAACAATGGCAGAAGACGTTATAATTCCAGAAGCATATGGACAAAGCATACGGGAGCACAGACGTATTTTGCTATGCATTGCACTTACATGCTCCCTACATTGAACCCTCAATAACCAGCGTGAGACGAAGTACTGTGACTCATCAAATAACGCCCCACACAACGCCCACGGCGTCGTGAAGCAATTAACCAGAGAGGTGGAATGACAAAGGGGATGCTGGACATGTACACATGAACATATAAAGTCCCAGTAATGTATGTCATGTAAGAAGAAGAGCACAGAACACAATGTTCTTCTAAACTGCCAGCAATGAGCACAAACGTAAGAGTGTGGCGCAGCTGTGGTCAGCGTGGTACTACAATGCCCCGACTGTGTTTGTGAGCACATCAGCATTCTCGTGACCACGAATCACGATCCACTCCAGAACGGTGGCGCAGTGAGTAGCGCTGTCGCCTCACAGCAAGAAGGGCCTAGCGTCGCTTCCCGGCTCTGTTGCCTTTCCGTGTGGAACTTGCATGTTCTCCCTGTGTCCGCGTGAGGTTTTCGCCAGGTACTCCGGTTTGCTCCCACAGTCCAAAGACATGCGGTCTAAATTCATTGTCCTGAATAAATTTCCCCCGGTGCCCTGAAATAGTGTTACTTATTTACCCTTCCCAGCTGGACAACTGTTAAAAAGTTACATATCTCAACGTTTCATTTCAGAATAAATAAAAGCTAACTGACTGACATCTTGCCGACTGCGAGTAATTCCAGCATTTTTTCCCGCAGTCAGTGTGTACTATGTTGAATACAATAAAAGTACGGGAGAGGGCGATTTTGTGTTGCCTGCGCATTAACGTCCTTTCATGGATTCAGTGGAAGACACTCAACCGCCTGAGAACTAGAACGGGACGATCAAAAGATGCTTTGGTCAGATGGGGCTACAAGACCGGCCCAACCACCTGTGAATGTGGAGAAGCAGACCATACTATGGAACACTGCCTTGTCTGTGCTCTACTACCCAACCTCTGCAGCTCAAAAGACCTTGCGGAGTTCAATGAAAATGCAAGGGGCTGTGTAAGAAAATGGGAAACTGTAATTTAACATCGCGCTTCGAAGAATCGCAAAGAAGAAGATGAGCATTCTGATTATGGGAAGACCGAGAATGTTTAATTGAAAAAAACGATGCCATGTGATAACCATGTTTTGTTTTTTAACAGTTCTCCTATCACCAAGTCATCGCTTTAATGTGGCTAAATAAATGAAAAGAAAATCGAGTACAGTAGCACAAATGCCACAGCACACGATGGAGGTCTCTGTGGAAGATGATGGGGGTTTTTAATAGATACGGTATTTCCCTGACACCCCTTTCCCGAACAGCTGTCGTATTTTGGCAGCAACACAAACAGGAACACGTCTCTGGTGCTACCCATCCTGTTTGGCTTTGCAAATATAATCTCACAAGACCATCACTTGTTATTACAGAGCCCACAACCGCAGTGCCAATGCAAATGTGAACGTATTTTCAAAATAGTACTACTATAAGTACTCATGATTATAGTATGCACCTATGACAGGACAACAGAATTAAGAGGGCCGAATGTCAGGATGGCTGTCTTATGCCGCAGACAAAAATGCTGAAGAACTTTGACTGAAAATCTCCATTGTGTATACAGAAAATATAAATAACAGCTGCCAACGTCTCCTAATTAAAAATCCCATCTGTCAAATGTTGATGCTGGCAATGAGAGGAGTACAGAATACGCTCTTCACTTCTGTACTGTAAGATCGTACTGATATAAAATGGTAAAGTACTACATTCATATTAAACTAATAAAAAACCTTTGTGTAATTACCAGCGCCTCTTAGTAAAGCGATGATTCAATAAGATGCGACTGTATCTTTGATTGCAGTTGTTCCAATTGCATCAATTCAGGATAATGAGTCAGTGTGAAGGGCGGCACGGTGGCGTAGTGAGTAGCGCTTCCGCCTCACAGCAAGAAGGTCCCGGGTTCGAATCTCGGCTCGGGGTGCCTTTCTGTGTGGAGTTTGCATGTTCTCCCCGTGTCCGCGTGGGTTTTCGCCGGGCACTCCGGTTTCCTCCCACCGTCCAAAGACATGCTGCCAGGTTAATTGGCGTACTGACTCAATTTCCCCAGGCGCCCTGCGATGGACTGGCGTCCCATCCTTGGTGTTCCCCTGCCTTGCGCCCTGTGTCTGCCGGGATAGGCTCCGGCTCACCGCGACCCTGTATAGGATTAAGCGGTTTCTGAAAATGGATGGATGGATGGAGTCAGTGTGAAACTGGATATCCTCAGAAAACCAAATTCCTGTGTAACGTATTATTCACTGCCGCATACTTACAGATGACCGTATTTACAATCTGCAAACATGTGTAGCATTTGCCGATAGCACTCTTAAACGTCTTCAATAATAATAATAGCATTTTATTGAGCGCCTTTCACCCGAGGGTCACAAAGCGCTGCACAAGGGCATCGGAGAGAAGAAACAGCATGTCAACAACGACAGGAAAAAAAACCAGCTAATAAAAACCAAAGCAACGAAAATTAAATGATTAAGGCTGCTTCAAATATACTGAAAGGTCGTGAAACTGGCAATCTTAAGAGCGGCAAAAATCTGCCAGCGTCCCCTAAGATGGCCGTCACTTCCTTAAAGACAAACACGGAGGGAGACAGGGAGGGAGGGTGAGCAACAGGGGGAGAGATAGGGACACAGAGACAGGAAGAAAGAGAGACAGACATGAGGGGGAAACAACGCCAAGAACATATACATTGACAACGTAACATTGGAGTCTATGGGATGATTTAACATTGACGTCTATGGGATGATTTAACATTGAAGTCTATGAGAGGATTTAACATAAGCACACTCACTTATCAGTATTATGCAATGCAAACGATATACCTATCTGCACTATGTAATATAATATAAATCGTTCCACCTATCGGTACACTTATGCACTCTTTTTATGAGTTAGGTCACACACAAAAGTTTATAATAATAACAGCATTTATAAAGCGCCTTTCACCCGAGGGTCACAAAGCGCAGCACTTATGCACTCTTTTTATGAGTTAGGTCACACACAAAAGTTTATAATAATAATAGCATTTATATGCACTCTTTTTATGAGTTAGGTCACACACAAAAGTTTATAATAATAATAGCATTTATATAGCGCCTTTCACCCGAGGGTCACAAAGCGCAGCACTTATGCACTCTTTTTATGAGTTAAGTCACACACAAAAGTTTATAATAATAATAGCATTTATATAGCGCCTTTCACCCGAGGGTCACAAAGCGCCGCACAAAGCTGCAGAGAGAACGAATCTATAGAGCGCCTTTCACCCGAGGGTCACAAAGCGCTGCATAAGGGCCGCAGAGAGAACGGCAAGTCAACAAAGACAGAAAAAAAACAACTAATAAAAACCAAAGCAACAAACACAATATACTTTGGCAAACCAATCGGTTCCGTTTGAAAGTCACTAGAAATTCCACTAAATTACCAAACACATAGTAGGCACCTTAGCAATATGCAGTACAGAACTGCATACCTTGATAACGCCATCAAGACTGTAGAGCATTGCGACTTTAAATGAGCTTTTTTCAATCTTCTGTCTTTAAAAACTGTTCTGCACGGTTAAACTTGACAAGATTTGATGTCTTTCATAAAGAACACAGCTAAACAAATATAAAGATGAAAGTGGCAGGCTATTCAACTGTCATGTGAGAAGAATGTATGCAAATTATCTTGCACGGGCCATGGCTATGCCTCGTTTTTTCTCAGACAACAGCCAAAGAAAGCATTTTGTTTTGTGACATTAAATCCGGTTCAGCTTCCAAAGGTAGGCGAGATCTATTTTAAAAACAATGTTATACATGCAAAGATAATCATATATTGCCCAACAAGTACTGAACTACCTCCAGTACATTTAAACAAATTATTTGGTGATGCTGCGTTGGCTACAGTGCCCAAGCACATTTCACAAACCCAACACATTCGTCGTTACCACTGCATAGCACGTAAAAAGACACTGCGATTTTACGTGCTATGAAGAAGAGCCAATGCCCAAAACGTCAGTCACAACATTTATATTCTTCACGCACATTCCCCGCTGAAAAGTTTGTCTAGCTACAATTAAACTCCAAGGATGCCCCATTTGTTGCAGCTGGAAGATAATTGTTTCCTAAAAGGGAGATTTTAAGTCTTTGCAGCTCCGTTAGAGAACGCAATACGGGACAATCAATCGCACTCCAGCCGATTAATAAAAAAGGTTAAAACGTGGAATTGCTCTACATAAATAAGATGCAATATGAAAGCCAAGAACCAACATTATGTAACTATTACAATGGAGATACATTCCTTGGATGTGTTTCCTGTGCTGTCTGTACATCCATGTATAATTGTACGTCGCGATCCCTGTCAGGTAATACTTGGTATTGCCTGCGAATTCTACCACACTTCGAGGCCGAGCTGAAAGACAACGATGTCCAGAAGCTGACCATCGTGCTTCGAAGAATCGCAAAGAAGAAGAAGTACACTTATGCCACATTCTGTAACACTACACAACGGTGTTGTTAACCATTCAACTGTAACAGTGTAAAAAAACACACTGCAACAGACTTTTATAATGAAAATTTGACATAATTGTATTCCATGAGTAAATTAAAATAAATTTGCATATTACTATGCTGAATGTTTTTGTTCACAGCTCATCATTTATCTGTTTTTGGAAATCTGCCCTTCATTTTCTAGTAGTGTTCCAGCATCCACACTAACTCCAGTCACACTATATGACATGCCAAGCCCCTTAGCTAGTCCATTTGCTTTGCTGGCTTGCCCCCACGGACATTCTAAATACCAGTTGTTATGGCAGAGCTCTTGGTGGAATCTGGCCACCATCCAACCTACTCTGGTTCAAAGTTTCACTGAAATATGACCCATCCACATGTCTCACAGGATGTTCACATCAGCCCTGTCCTTTAAAAAAAAGAGACGGGAGAGAAATTTCACCACTCCCTAAACCATTAAGTGCTTTTTGACATCTTTCATGCAGCCAGCATTAAATCATTCATATAGTTGATACTGTACTGTCTAATAGTGAAAACACTACATTGAACAAAATATTGGACATTAAAGTGAGAAAGTACAGTACAATCAAATGACTATTACAAATGTCAAACAATGAGAGCATGCATATGTAAGGAGCTTTACTCTGCATTAATTTGTAAACGCCATTCAGTGTACACACAAAAGTGATCTTTGGTATTGGATTACCGTACTATGAGAGCAGAAAAACATATTTAAACTATATTGAAACGTTTCACAAACACCCAAGTCAAAATGATCAACGTACCACAAGTACTTATAAATAAATCAACACCCAGCAGAAATATTTACACTCGTAGTATATTTAGCATTCTCCAATGACTCAGATGAAGCCTGACAGCAAACTCTGTCCTTGTACCAGCATCCTATGATAAACATGACCTGTCAGGCAGCAAATCTTTGTTATCAGCTACCAGCACAGGCACTCTAAACACTTTGTTTAAAATAGCACTCGTGCTATGCATGGTTGATTAAACACAATAATGCATTACACCATCAGAGAAACATTCCAACATAAAGTTGTAAGTCTGGATGTTCAGTACAATGTATATCGAATCAACTAACATAACTTCAAGCACACATTGTGCAATCAACGTTCATTGGGCTTCAACCACCGAATTGTTTATTTCGTGAAAATGCCAACGCTATGTTCTTTACTAAACACAAATGTTTGTAAAATTCAGAGCTGTCGCCATGAGTAAATTAAGGCTAGAATTATAAGTACTTTTGTTGTCGCAAATTAATTGGGCCCCTTTGCACGTTTGTTGTATCGCAAGCTCACTGGGTATTTTATGCTTTAATTATAACCACCTAAAGATCAACGGTGGCAACCCTTACATCCTGCTTCGTGAACGCAGAAAACCGCTAAAAGCAAAGCCTATCATGAAGCATCTAATAAAGCCGATGACGTCCCCAAGCCCAACCCATCACCTCCATGATCGGTAGCAAAATCGTTTACTTAAAGATTTGGATAGCCCACGTCTAAACATACAACACAGTAATGTAGACTGTATACTAAAACAGACATATACTGCTGTTAATGATGCCATGGACTCTTACAGTGACAATACAGTACTGTAGAGAAATACAGTATCATATTTCAATTGACCTTAAGAGCTGCTCTTTTGGGATAGACGTGAAAACCTACATCATCACACCATCACATTTTTCATACAAACGACACTCAAAATCTGCTGTTAAATAACATGAAAGGATTGCTGCTGATATTCTCAAGTGACAGAATCAAACGATGGATAATTGTAAAACCTGTTGTAATCTTATATTTTACCACTGTACTGCACCATAGGAGAAGAGATTAGAATCATTAGAGGGAGAAAACGTTATTGAACTTGTCAAGAAAAAAAACATTCTAATAGAACTGTAGTTTTCCACCACATCTCTCAGTATTCACTGAGGAGAGATGAAATGTTCGGATTTGCAGCTTTATTCTTGCTGAGCAGTAATTGGACAGGGATGCATTTCCCACGCATTGCCCGTGTCAGATGGCCTGGCAGCAATCATGCACTTGTGGCAAGTAAATGTCACAGCTCATATTTAGCTTGTCACAAAAACCCACACCCAATTCACAGCCAGAAATCCTTTAAATGCAATGCAGTAACATGTCAGTTGAATGGAGACAAGGACTTAGAAGAATCCAACACTGCTGTCTTGGATTTTCAAACTATTTTAATTCTGTATGATACCTTATTATAAATGTTATAGTTATGCCAGTGAATATAACTTGAGCTATGGACGTGACTAGTGAAATAACGTTTAAAAAGACATTACTGCAAGATATGCTACATCAACCAAAAACAATCTTAGGTTTAGATTGTAACAGTGACACGATGTGGCCAATAAAGCCACTCCATGTCTTAAACAATTCTATCACTTGGCTGAATAATCTGTCGTAAATAATCCTTGTAATCTCGCGGTTACCTAAAGGGCTTACCACAAAAGTTCCGTGAATGAATTTTACAGTATTAAAACGAAAATAATAAAACAAGACATTCCGACAAAACATTTCAGAAAAATATATATTTACCGAAAACGGCCTGATTGAGTCCTCGTTTTCAATGAAGGCTCGGGTGTGATCGCTGAAAAACTCCAACGGGATCACGTCTTTCAGTCCCACCTTATTCACAAGTGGTTTGAAAGTCTGTGGATAAAAAAAGACAAGCATTTCATTATTTTCGGTGGCAAAATCCCACGTGGTTTTTGAAAGATGCAGCATTTGACCTTAAATGACTCGGGTGCCATTCGCTGGCGTTAATGATAATGTTGCTATAGATTTGCATTAGATTAGATATGCGTGAACACGCAAGGATGGTATGACTCACATTCTGCACAGGCTTGGAGTACGACAAAAGGGTAAACACCTCATGTGGATCACTTTTCTTACGGCTGTTGCAATGAAATTTAGTCACTGTGACAATGTTATTGCAGGTTTATATACCACAATGGTGCACTGTACAGTGTATTTCTACATTAAATTGACATACTCTGACACAGGATGGAATATTGTATCAGCGCAGTATCATAATGAACACAACACACATTTGGAAAACAATGCTGTCAGATAAAACATTTCATTGTGAATAACGTTTACATGTTTTTAAGATCGTTTTTCTTGTAAACACAAGACTAATACTGGTTTCGTAAAACAAGTGCCATGAAGCAACAACTGAAAAAACAAATCCCTTCCCAACATCCTTCCTGCAGTGGGGAAAGCATGTGTGGCGTTAATGCTTGCAAGCAACGGAAATGCATTCACAAGCCCCCCCTTTGCGCTATTACTAAGCCAATATGGTTAGATAATGCACCCAGGGATGGAGGGCCAGTGAAAATGTTTCCGGCGTTCTATGAGAACGGCACAGTGGCAGACATTCATCTTCCAGAAAACACTTTTGTTTTCAGAGTACTGTACAGTATAGAAACCCAACTGGGTTCTCAGAACCCTCCACCTCCAAAATTCAAAAGCCACATCTACCAAATTCTCTGCCAACACTTAAACTTATACAATGCATTGTCTAAAAAGAGATATGGTCATCTCCTCCAGGAATAATTCATGCGTTTACATTATAAATGACCATGAGTCAAGCTCTACTTGTTCACAATTGCCACTACAAAGTCACTGATCCTGCTATGTCCTGAGTCATCACTGCAGGGTTGCATTAGATGAATATGCCCAATGGCTTAGCTTGTTTGTTTACAAGTAGAAATATATCATTGTACTACTTCTTCTTTGCGATTCTTCGAAGCACGATGGTCAGCATCTGGACATCGTTGTCTTTCAGCTCGGCCTCGAAGTGTTTGGTAGAATTCGCAGGCAATACCAAGTATTCCCTGACAGGGATCGCGACGTGAACGCTTCTACCTCGACCGGGTACTTAGTAATACAAGGGGGAGAGGACGGTCAGTAGTTAGTGAACCGTACCAGGAGTTAAATTGTTGGCCAATGGCCAACACAGTGGAAAGTGATATCCGAACTGGTCATGGTTGCTTCCCTTCACCAACCCACACTGAACAGCATGGTGATGTATGGTCAAAACAACACCACGACTAACGTGGTCTGGAGAGGCCTTCCTACATAATTAAATTGACATCGCTGTACATTGTGTTTTCTTGCAATATGGTTATGCATATACTATATTACTATACCGTAATTTAACTTACAATTCTCAGTCCCAAATATATGAAATATTCTACAGAACGCCGTTTACATCGTGGAACATAAAAACACAATGTACAGTGTACAGCAATTGGACAAAATATTATTGGAGTGGTTTATTGCTAACACAAAACAGTTAACAGTTTTAAGCTGTCAATACTGGGAACATCACCCGACAGCTCGCTGACGCTACGTTATGGAGTAACAACATGGATTTAAATGCAAAACCCCACGTGTAAATATACCGTGTTTATGGTTTCCGGAAAATCCACCCTACAGGAAAAAAAAAATCAAAGGCTTGCTCCATCTTTTTCAAGATCGTACTATACTGTATTTGGACCAGATGTAGTCTGGCATAATGTGCCATTTCCTTTTCTCCAAAAGTCATAAACCAGAAGCAATACTCAGTGGCTGGCTACACGCGTGATGAGAATCATACATCTTTCCCTCCTCCCCCCACAAGCTGCCCTTCCTCACTTCCATTTTGTGTCACTGTCTGGCAAACCTGGGCTTTAACTTCCCATTTGTATTACATTTGGATAGTTCCACAAACGTGGCAACCTCAGTCGACATTTCAAAATCACTCTAATAATACATATCCGGTGGATTGTGAAGGTTATTTAATTACAGACTGTATACAGCTATTTCAGTATACAGCATCTGGCTGCTTTATAGATTAAATGCTCCATCACAATTCCAGCAGCGATAAAAAGCCAGTTTGTGTACGTATGTCACCGTGGTGTGTAATGAGCATTTTTCCCTTATCAAGGCCGAAAAATGATTTCCATCTGAATTACAGTCCTAATTGCTCGACACACTATCCCCAAGATGGTTGTGCTCTTCAAAGCTGTTCTTTCTGGATAGCCGTGTCCAGCGCTCTCCCTGGCGACGTTTCGTCTCCCACGTTGGAAGCGTCTTCAAGCGTTCAGGGAGGCGAAACGTCAAGAAGGAGAGCGCTCGACACGGCGATCCCGAAAGAACAGCTCTGAAGAGCAACCATCATGAATAGAGCCGTGAAAACCTATATCAGTACACACTATCCCCAAGTCTTCTTCTTTGCGATTCTTCGAAGCACGATGGCTAGCTTCTGGACATGGTCGTCTTTCAGCTTGGCTTCGAGTAAAAAGCCATATCATGATTTCACGAAGTACTATCTACATCTTTAGTGTCTGACATGTACATACTGTTATCGTCGATATCTTACAGCATCATAGCACTGTACTATGCACACTGACGATACAACGCCTACACTTAAAATACTGTGCTGTGTATCGCATTCCCCAGATGCATTACCACAGCCCAAAGATATGCTGCCTAGGTTAATTGTCCTCACTGAATTACCCTGACATTATTGTAAGTTCCTTTAGCCCTCCCCACTGGACAACTGTTAAAATGAGCTACATAGCTCAACGGTTGCTACCAGCTTAAGTAGAAACTGACACAGCACCATTGACCCTCTTTCTCACTTGCTCAAACAGCATTTTATACTAACCCTTTACAGCCTTTTGAGTGCCTACCAGCTAACCAGAGACGTGCTTTACACAATTAACGAAAGATGTGAACCCCTATTACAGGCTATTAATTCACAGACCACAGGCTGCTACACAGATGCGCTTCAAACTAATGTACTGTAATGTGGCCACTGTATTACATTCACCTCCTTTGTTCCTTCTCCTCCTCCTCTCTCACTCACCCTCTCTGGCACATGTGCACGCAATTATAGACCTCCATTTCATGGACACAATCTTTCCTCTGACCTCTCCCCTGTGGAGTTCCCAGAACTGTTTATCAGACACTTTTCAGCAGTGCTGCCACATCAAGCTATAAGACCAGAGATGGCGAGAGAACAGCCGTGATAATCCATTGGCAGGGACCCCACTATGTCCTAGTAGGAAATAAAGAATAGTCCAGTACACTTGGGCATCCAACATGCGTTGCCACACAGTAAACATGGTAACAGAATTTGTTATGGAGTGACCAAAATAGCATCGAGGATTCTCTGACCAGAAGCTTTGCTTTACAGTACATTACTTTAAGTGCAGTACAGTACAGTATTGTATTCAGTGTAGGAAATCGTCCCTGTAAATGTACAGTAATATATCGCGTATGATTAAAATATCTAAACAAGAGAGAGATTATCTCGTACAGTATTGTATACTGAATACAAATCAACCTTTGAATGCCCTTGGCACAAATACTGTAAAGGAACACACACCTCGGAGATTTTGACATCCCATTCAAATATACAGCTTTATTCCTGTGCCCTGGTTTATAATTAGCTACCCGTGTGGCAAGTTAATTCATTCTTACAGACAGCCCACCGTGTTGCGTTTTGAGCATTCCACTATGTGGTAATTTGCTGATATTAAACAAGCTACAGCATTGCACAGCGATTCGGTCGTATTGATGCATATCAATCTACAGTCAGGGCATGTAGCAACAATGTCAACACCTACTACAATAGGATGCGTCAGACCACTGCCTCAAGCTCCCTGGGAGATAAACGGCCCTATTACAATTCATTCACAGTGGGTAAACAGACACAATTAAGTGTGATTTTCATTTTACAACAGTTCTATTACTATCCCGCGTTAAACCACACCGCAAAGAACAATGCACTTTTAAGATAATTTAACGAAAGGTATGATGACGCAAATACATATTTCAAATCCACTTGGTTTTTTTTCAGACGGTTTACCTACATTTGAAATTGTACAAATCAATACTATATAGTAACGTATTAACAGTAACATTTGCTGTTTTTTCTATACGTTAAGACAAACAAAAAATACAGCATGTCTAGACAAATGTCATGAGAACAATATTGTAACGTTAAGAATGAAACACAAACCCCGTTTTTGACTTCGTATCCTGTGATCACCACTGGTAACAGTGACGATATGAATGAAGTATGACTCACTTTCTCAGAAACCAGGGGAAAATCCTCTGTGGCACACCCTGACTGATGGTCATGTACAGAAAGTGTTGTGTTTATCTCAGGGATGGTAACAGTGAGGATGTTAATTGATTAGTACTCACTTTCGCAGTAACCAAGGTAAAATCATCCACGGCACACCCCAGGACTGATGGTTATGTACTGAACAGTGGGTTTTTTTTAATTCTAGGGAATTCCACTAAAATTACCTTAATCACTTAAAGGAAGGCAGTGCAAGCGCCCTCCCTGCCTCTCTCACACACACAGTTCCCTTATGAGGCTGGAGGGTTCATTTGCTTGGAAAGTTGAGTCACACCGAGGGAATGTTAAAATGTTTTGGCAAAATGTCTGTCTTCTGTATGAGACAAGCCATTCATTGTATGTGAATTCACAGACGCTGGCATGAGATCATGTGATACTATGCAGTATGTTTTGTTTAAACAAAAACTTGGAATTTGATTGAGCTTTCACTTAATTTTTGCAATGCTCTTGCCAAGTCCTGTACAGTACTGCTGTACTGTGTTGACAATTAATGCAGTACTATGTGTGATAGTACTGTAATAAGTGTGACAATACCGTATACTGAATTGCACACAGTACAGCAGTCAGTTTTTACTTAAGCAGGAAGGAACCGTCGAGGTATGTAGCTCTTTTTAACAGTTGTCCAGCGAGCAAAAAGGGTTAAGCAAGTTACAATACAGCAGCACACAGTGCGTGCGCTTGAACACTAGTTGAGTGTGCTTCTTCCTAACACACAAAAAGAAAACGGAATGTTAAGCCGAGGGTGTGCTTAGATTTGTCACACAGAAAACCACAAATTCTCTTTCCCTTGGTGTCTGCAGTAGATGTCGGAACTATGCGCCGAACACGTGTTTGGAAAGCTGCCGTCACGTCCCGCCCCGCATGGCGCAATCTTTAATGCCGCAGATCACAGCCCACGATAACCGTTTTCTGAGTTTGTAGATCTAAAGATTACATTCAAAGGGTCACAGCTGCACAGCCGTAAAGTATATTGTTTACTTCAACACTTTCAGGATATTTACCTGAAAGCGCTAGGGGTTTTTTTTTTCCAAGCAATTGAAAAGGACTTCCGAGTTACTCGATGAGATTTTGAAGCCGAAAACCCCCATAACCGTGGACCGTTCTTGAACGTGTTCAGTGCCTAGCCTTTACTGTCATCAAAATAACATTTGTACATCTGCATGTTTGTCAAGCGCTTTGTCAATCCACTGTTGGATAGTACCTCTAAACGCGAAAGCACAAGCGTGAGATTACTAGCAAGCAAACTTGCAAAGTCCCATGGGTCACACACAATCAAACAAGAACTAGATTTATTCACATGCTACCCTGTGACTCGCATTAAAGATTAACCATGCCAAGGGCACAAAACAGCCCTTTAAACATTATAAAAAAAACAGATAACATCCTGCTTTGAGGACACACCCCAGGGCAAGCGGGGCTGGCTGACTAATATAATCACAACAAAGAATGTATACAGTGTTAAAAAATGTTTTATTATTTTTAAAAATGACCTTAGACATGTAAAATCCTAACAAGCGAAAAGTATCCAACTTCCAGTTTACTATATTAACTAAAATAATGTATGCGGTTATCGCCTGTATTTTAGAATGTCTACTTGAGTAATGAGTCATCGTCTTCAGCCATGGTCAATCCACTGCTCCACTAAAGGCCATTCCAGGGCATGAACTGCATATGCCCCAACAAGCCACCATGTAGACCAGATGTACGAGGAAATTACCCAACTACAGCACCACCACAGAACATTCATTTGAGTACCGTACCCACTACGAGTGTATGTAGAACATTCTACCCATACAATAACGTACTGTATATGCTTGACTATACATTCCACGGGTCCTTACCATCACATCTAGCACTTAACTAGCATTGATTCAAGGCTTCCTCAGCCATGTGCAGCCCCTAACAACATCTCGAGGGGAAACCAGACTCCAGCTCTGGACGGAAAAGCTTGAGAGTGACCCTCCTGCAACTGGCATGGGAATCCCACCTGCTGAAGACTTCCCTCCTGGCTCAGATGCACCATGGATTCAGTGGAAGACACTCAACCGCCTGAGAACTAGAACGGGACGATCAAAAGATGCTTTGGTCAGATGGGGCTACAAGACCGGCCCAACCACCTGTGAATGTGGAGAAGCAGACCATACTATGGAACACTGCCTTGTCTGTGCTCTACTACCCAACCTCTGCAGCTCAAAAACCTTGCGGAGTTCAATGAAAATGCAAGGGGCTGTGTAAGAAAATGGGAAACTGTAATTTAACATCGCGCTTCGAAGAATCGCAAAGAAGAAGAATTGATTCAAGCAAACCTGGCAGCTGATGAGATACTGTCGACACAGGTTCAGAGTTTGCTTGTCAATGATGCTGAGATTAGTTGCTCCAATAAAACAGTTGGGCCGATAGGTTACCTAACAATACTGTCCTATGATTTTATATTACGGGAGAAATGTTTTCCGCGTTATCTATTTTGTTACTTACATACTACACCTGGGGTTGTCAACCCGTTGCACCTCAAGGCCCACATGACCCATATGGCTAAGGTCTCCACGGACCACTAAGTGGCGCTTGCGGAACACTGATGGGTCGCGACCCACCAGTTGAGAATAGCGTTACTAGAACTACGCTAATCATTATTTAGTTATATAGTATAGCCTTGTAACTACTTGGAATTTCCAAACTTTATCCAGGCACCATTACGGTTTGGTTTTTTGTGTTTTTCTGGGTGGCAGTAAAATCCCATGTATGCAAATCATCCCATTTAAAGTTACAAATGTTTTCTTAATACGAGCCATCTCAAGGAAGACTATTTTATTTCAAATACCACAATCTGCAATGTTATCCTCATGAAGGTTGGGCAATGATTTTTCGAGACTACTGTATTTGCCCATAAACCATCATCCCTTATTCCAAAATGCAGTACAGAGTGCTATCTGATAAATGCAATGTTAGAATTATCAGCCCTTTTCCCATCAACCACTCCAAGACGGTTTCCACACACTGTGTCGTCCGATGTGGAGGTTCTTAAACCATACTTCGCGACGCTGGTGAATGTGGATAGTGGATGGAGGAGACATGGGGTTGAGATCATCACTCCAACTCGGGTCACCGGGTTCATGGCGCAGTGCGCAAACCACTACACCCACCGCTCCCCCACACAACGTTGTGGTATATAACGCTATAATATTTCCATCCCCCCTTGTTTTTCCCATCATGTGTGTTAATACTCTATGTACCTCACGATTGCATTCTCCCGAAGGAATACCATGTTCGGTACCAATCAATGTCTTGTTTACCACCAACACATACGATTAATTGGGGCAGACGTGACCTCCACTGGAGTCTTTGCTACGGAAACATTTTGCTTAATAAGACAACCGGCAATTGTTTATTGATACTACCAGCCTCATGTTGGATTATACCATATCATGGATGCAGCTGTTCAATGATACAATGATACACTACAGTGAATCCAAATATTACTGAAGCAGCATTTATCAGACGCAATATTCAAGACACATTAGATGATTAGAGGAAGCAGCAATCATAATGATAAACACAACACTAAAATTGAAACTTAATCTTATGAAATGTGTGAGCCAAACTGTTTTAGAGCCAATAATGATACGGTGGGTGTGCTATACTTCCCAGTATTATATTTATATTTGTTACTAACATGTCTATCTGTCAACACAATACTGTAGTAACCTCTTGTGACAGCGATTCTTGTGAAATGCTACAGTATTCTGTAGGTTTGTCCAGTTAATCTGGCATATACGATACAATGGTTTAGGCAATAGAGTACACATCAGCATATACAGTCCTGTTTCATAAGCGATATAAGTTTCAGGATAGCCGTATAGAGTGCTGCATAAATCCTTCCCTCTCCTTTGATGTCTCCAAAGTGGGAGGCGAAACATCGCAAAGGATAGAGAAGGAACATTCGACAGTGCTTTTGGATAGTGTACAATGTGCAGTACTGTATAATGTATATGATGTTCTTACACATCCAGCCGTGACAACATACATCAGGACGGTTCACAGTATTGTGTATAACAGTACACCTCATACTGCACAGAGTATTACATTCACGCCATGATATGCGTAGTGGCCTCATGTTAGAGGATACACACGACAGTACAGGTTCTTCATACGCAACGCTACCTTATTGGATAACGTAGAATCTGCAGTACTGTATGCGGTGTTCTTACACGTGGTACGAGTATACTTACAGTATATAATCTAATCATACACAACAGTATGGATAAGCAGCACCCCCAGTGTGATAAAAACATGTCTCTGCTATTCACGTATTGCGCACCGCACTCAACGAGCAAAGTTAAATTACACGAGCATGTTCGCGATTGAACAGGAAGCAGAAACAGGACGTACCTTGTCAAACGTAAAACATCACAACGCGGTTAATAAGACAAATCTTGTAACATAGTATCCACTTACCACATGACATAGGCCCAAAGATGTGTGAAGAATAAAAGCAGCAGTTCTTGAAGAGCATGATTCGGATGTTCTCTCACCAGCGACCAACACCCAACTGCTATGAACCAATCTCCTTTATTATGGTTCGATTGAAGCTAAGATTACATAGAACGCCCTATTTATTGCTGGCTGTAATTCCCTACCTCGCGTCTACATTACCCTGCCCCTGGCAGTCTTCACAGCCAAGAAGAGACGCCACATTTCCATCACGACTACCTTACCCTACCATCAACAAAAGTGGCTATGGATTCACAACGAAACACAAGCCCATCCGAAAAAGGAACAACTTAACCTACTTGTAATTGAACGGTTACAATAACGTACGACGAAAGCTATAGACGTGGCGCGGATTGTGTGTTCTATCCCCTCTAGCTTGTGATGCGACTTTGCTTGTGAGAGCGAGAGAGACCACTGGGGTCCTGCCCTAAAAATAGCCTCCCTCTCGCTTGGGGTCTCTGGGCAGACTGCTTACGGCCTTGGCAAGCAACTAGCTATGGGTGGGCGGATTCTCGCTCTGCTGCGGCTCACACACACACACAGCAGCACACAGACACAAGTACACACGCTGCGCCTTAATGCACTTGGCAATGTGGTGGGGCTGCTCGCTGAAAGCCACCCACACACGTCCAGGCATGACTGAAATGCAGGTCATGTCGTAAACGTTGTACCGGGTTACTTCGTGAGACTCATGCCCTGGCCATGTGTTGTTGAATATGTTGTTCAGGATCCGTAGAGAGGGTGGGTTGGGGGGGTTGGGTTTTCTATTCAGTCATGAAAACAAAACTGCCACACTTCAACCCATCTTTTAGGCTTCGGGAATTACCATGTTGTGCTGAAATAATGAATTGGCAGCACAGTATTGTATTAGAATAAACTAGTCAAATCTGTGTTGTTAAAATGCTAAATGTAGAGCTAACAATAATACTTCTACTCTACAGGGAAAAGTATACTGGTTTTTATTTTATCTGATACAGTACTGTACTCATGACTATGATAAATAAAGAACCATGGGTCAGAAGTGATGCATAATAACAATGGAATCAGGATGATTTACCCAGAAAGGCCTGCCTGTAGTGAATATTCTTTTTCAGGAAGGTCAGACAAAGGGTTGTTTGATTAACAACAATTACGGCACATGTAAGTGGCCATGTGGGAGAAAACCGGAGTATTCAGAAACCGCCATCCCCGTCATCTCACAATCCCCTCCCGGCCTACAAGCCCTGGTGATCACTTATCCAAACACAATCGTAGGGTTCAATCTGCTTAATGTGTGATGTTTAACGAGATGAGGTGCACGTTTGTCGATTCAGGCCACAGGTTAAAAAATATATTGTACGAATGTATTTTAATATAGAATACTGTCACGTTCTATAGATCTATCGTCTGCTGTGGAACATCAAATATGCGAGTATTGTATTTGAGCTGTTTTTCAAAGAATGTTTGATGCCCTTTTAGCCCAAGTGAGTCACCACAGGCAACAGTCAGTGCTGTAGTTTTTACAAAGCTGATTTTGAATGATATTACATTTCTGTACTTAGTTCACGAAATGTAATTGGCACGATAACACAGTAGTGTTTTTCTATAATTAATAAAATAGCTGTCTGCCATGAAATCCGGTTCTCTGGCAGATGGCATAGACTAAGTTGCATAAACATCATAACATTTTCTCCTTCACTTAAGAGTGGCAAGTGGGGTGAAACTGATCAATTATTCACTGAGCCAGCACATTTAATCCAGATGTTTATGGTGCTGGACATGAAATTCAAAAG
>JAZEWU010000007.1:1501601-1520867 GCA_036362915.1 Geotria australis | reverse complement strand
AAAGACAAAAACTCACTAGGTAGAGTGATACTGCCACTCTACCGAGTGACACACTACCCAGTGTGATACATTACCTATCTCTCTGGCCCCTGTATCGAGGTTTGTTTTTGTGCTTATTCACTACTGTCAGCACAGTACAGTATCCACGGGGGTTACATTCCAGAGAAATATAGCGAAAGTCAAAACCGCAATATTTAAACCCATACAGTAGATGTGTTTATCCCATAATGGCATCCCGCAGATGGTGCCCTGTCACTGTGTGCAACATATTAAACAAATCTATTTTCTTACTTAAGGTCATAAAATGTCTGTCTCTGCCTTTTTGCATCACTTTCACTCTTGGCCATGGGTTTTTGCATGGGTGCCATGATTAATGGTAAAACAACGAAAAACCACAAAACGTAGATCTGTCAACGAGCAACAGTTCAGCGAGATGCTTTGGCAGCAAAATGTAGCAAGACTGCACGACTCATCGCCTCTCACCACGCGTCAACGTCGCTTTTCACCGCAGTGTGCAAGAAATTACGAGAAAATTCCCGCGAACATTCGAAAACATCCCCCCACAATAGTTAAATAGATAGAGAGATTTCCCGCAATTATTCAAAACGGCAATAGTTAAACCCAAGTGATTCAAGGATCTGCTGTATCGCCAAATATTTTGTTTCATCAAGAAGAAAACACTAGAATACTATTCACTAAAGTTAAAACTGTATCCATTCCATTCCAACGATGTACTGTATACATACCACAAAAAGCAATAAAGTGCAGTACAGTATCATAATATATTTTCTTTTCATCAGTATACGTCTGCTGACGTCGTTTTTTACGTGACCAAAACTTTCCATTCTTCACAAAACGTATGGGAAAAATATTTGCTGCACGACACATTCGATTGTGCTCTTTAGGCCAATATCAATAGCTTCTTATTTTCGACCCATGCAGCAAAGCGTTGCAGTACTGCATGTTAACAAAGGTCAGTTCTCCAATCCCGACACATGACGATAAATATTGTTGACAACCCACGGCTAGACACAGGTAGCTCATGACGGAAACAATGTGACATTTCGCAAATACTTTACTGAATGTAATCGGACATAAGCATGCTAGAACCACAATTCTACGGTTAAACAGCAACCAGAAAACTAGCAAAATGCTATCTAAAAACACCATTTCAACGTCTGATAATTACTGATAGATTTGAACGTATCGATGCTGAAAAGAGCTCAACAAAGCATCTGGCTGTGTCACTTCTGTTCTGTTCTTAAGTCATGTAAAGTATCAGGTCCTTGAGATCATTAAATTACTCTGTCACAATACAGTAGAAAACTGCCTTGTGCATTCAGGAGTACGAACAAAGACATTTGCCAAAGACAATAATAAAAAAAATCGGCAACCGAATTAAAATCGAGGATGAATTTGTAAAGCCAAATTGGATTCTATTGCCAGTGGACTTGGAGCAAAATTTGGTGTTACAGTATTATAAACCGGGGGCGGCACGGTGGCGTAGCGGGTAGCGCTTCCGCCTCACAGCAAGAAGGTCCCGGGTTCGAATCTCGGCTCAGGGTGCCTTTCTGTGTGGAGTTTGCATGTTCTCCCCGTGTCCGCGTGGGTTTACGCCGGGCACTCCGGTTTCCTCCCACCGTCCAAAGACATGCTGCCAGGTTAATTGGCGTACTGTCTAAAATTTCCCCTGGCGCCCTGCGATGGACTGGCGTCCCATCCTTGGTGTTCCCCTGCCTTGCGCCCTGTGTCTGCCGGGATAGGCTCCGGCTCACCGCGACCCTGTATAGGATTAAGCGGTTTCTGAAAATGATGATGATGAGTATTATAAACCAATCATCCTGTATTATTAACAAATGGGGAAAAACTGGTTCCTTACGTTCTTCTAGAAACAAATTTGAGGCAAATTTACTTGGTTGGGGTCTTCTTACTGGACATGCATTTGGCCCAAATAACACATCTGTAAGTTATGCCCCTTAACATAACAGCCCAAGTTCTCAAATGACATGTAATGTATGCTGCTTACTCTCGCAGCATGTCATTTTTTTTTCTCCCCCCTTGTGAACTCCAGGCTGGGAAACCTGATCACAGAGCAGCAGCCCAAACCATCAAACTGAGATCTTCTGTTCCTGTGGAAGAAGCTCACCACTATCTTACCCAACCCCCAGGCCAAACCACTCAAACCCAGGCTAGCCCACAGCTGTTTTCTCTTGAATGTTCTACACATTTGCTTGTGAAGGATAGGGTTGTAGGGGAATAAGAAGTGTGGGAGTGCTCCGGTTCAGAGGTCATATGTGAAATGGTGGGGGGAGGCTTCTCGAGAATAGGGTGGAGTGTGGGGACTGAGGGATGGTTTTACACCCTGCATGGCTGGGTAAATAAGAGTTGCGCCCTCCCATGTCCCATTCACAAGAGGAAATGCTTTTCACGCTGACTGTTAGGTCAATTGGGTCAGGCTGCACAGTTTCCTGCACAGTCCAATGTGTCGTTTGTGATACCATACAAACCATTGTGCAACAACTTCAATGACGAATGGTCGCATGGCACGTTAGAAATGTGTTTCGAAATAACGCATCAAACCGCCAACAATCTGACATTTAATTAAAGGTATACAAAATATTTTATTAACTACAATTAGAGTAGTTAAAAAAATAGCATTGCACTTTATCTGTTATTATAGTGTTGTGTATTGCATCATTTATTATTTCTAGTAGAAGGAAGTCCATTTATAAATGTCGGCATTTGATATATGTAAGTATTGTACTGCATTTAATGGGAGATCTATTATGAAAAGTCCGTAATGTTTGCCTTCAATAATGCTTGTAGATGACTCAGTGACACTCGTTGTTTAAACAGAAGCTGTTCTTGTGTTTTTTTGACATACAAAGAAAACCCACACCACAGGTGACCAGGACGGAGTGTTCAGAGCACTGAGTCAGCAGGTTATATTCTGGGTAGCCACCTGTAACTAAACCAGGCCCCTTCAAGTGTCTATCGAGTGCATAATTTCAGTCTTGTCATCAAGGGCCGTGAAAAAAGCCCGCCACATTAAATGTGGGGTTTTATTACAATTTGCCTACATTTCCAGCTATGAGTATTTAAACAAATATATTAATTTGCCTCCCCTGCATGACAGATATATCTATGCAGCAGGTGGGGAAAAATGTGCCCTTTCCGTGTGTGGATAAAAGGGTCACACATGAAGGGATCTCAGAAGTACAACAGAAAAATGATATCTCCTTCCACAGGCCACTCTTTAACACACGAGGTGATACGTTGCTCTGCGAGATATCAGTTGATCACATCATCTTATGACATGATGCCGGTAAAACAAAAGGAATATAAAAGACAACTTCTTTAAAGTACTGTGTCGTCAATTTTTAAAGAAAACACTGCCACATTTAGCAGGTATATGATAAAAAAAAAGATTTGGTATTTTACTGAACAATGAACAAGCTCAGGCAATGATTGGGACGCTGTGAAAACAATACAGATGGTGGGCAGAATCTGTGGAATGTATGCAGCAACTCTCCTCGATGGCTGCAGAGTGCCTGTCTGCTCTTGCCCATAATTGTGGCAAGAAAAGCAAGATTTACTACACTGAACCCCACCCGATAATCAAAACATGTTTCCAGAAATCTACTGAATAATGGGTCTTATCTCAATTCTAATGATTTAACAATATGTGTAAGGAAACACGGACTATACTGTGTTTATATTACTGCAGACAGCAAGACAAAACACAAGAGTGCTGTACACCGTATTTTTTTTGTTTCGTGTTTGAGTCGGGATAACTCTCACGATATAGATTGCGTAGCCGTTCAAATAACATTGAACATGGGTCGCAGACATGTTATCCAGCGGAACCCCACATGATTTATGTTGTGGACAAGTTTAGTAGGAGTGTTTGACGTACCAGGTACCTGGCAGACACCGAAAGCATCAGGTCTCAAGAGCAGGCATGCCAGGCCTTGCATGCCTGAGGGAGCTGAGCTAACAAGGCAACAGCTGACGGTGCAGGAAAACCATCCTCTCCCCTGATGTTTGGTCAGAATGGATTCACCAAAGCCCACTGAACAATAAAGTGCTCTAATGTTTTCCCACACTCATGCCAGCTGCTGAGACAACAGCTCTGCCAGGGTTTTAGAGTGCTCTGGGCCTTCCCGGCATATTGCTTTCTGTTCTGAAGGTAGTGTAAAAAAAAAAACGGGCAGTGCTATACTATACTGTATATTGTACGCTAGCATTTCTTATCATTCAATGTGCGGTCTGTCGATATTAACAAAACAAACACCGAGACGCTGTGACAATTACGGCATTACGATGTGAAGGGGCATTTTTAACCTCTGCACTTAGGACATTGTACCATGTTATGCAACAGTCGTTAATAATAACCTCGGTAAAATAGCTGCAACGCAAGTTAACAAATGGAATGAGGTACACGTCTATACCAGATTGGATTGAATTAGGAAGGCAATAATTAATCTTGGCCGTGTAGAAGTCACGGGGCAAAGGTCGTCGAACACACAGGCAAACTTCAACCTGTCATTGAACCTGCTTCAGGAAGGCAAACTGTCGTCTGTCTCCTGTTGGCAATCAGCCAAATGCTACTAAAAGCTGTTCCAGAGGAAAAGGGCCCTTTGTGGAGGACTGGTAAACAGCTGGTGATCTCATATTGACGCACGCCCGCTACGTGGCGTTACGGGATTTATTTACGACGTGTGCACATGTGGTTTAGGCTGGGGAATATTTAGCACAGATGGCTGCTAATTTTGTCAAGTTTCCGCTTGGCTTTTCCACCAACTGCTTGGGCATGAGCTGCTGGCCTTAACCGCAAGCCAGGTTCAGAAACGCTGGTCTGAGCAGCCGACCAAGTTCGACAACGCAGTCCAACTAGCCAATTCTAAAACTGGACGCGCAGGGCGTGTGTGTGTTTAGCTGTTTGTAATTACTTCCAGAGATATAGCAAATAAACAACTTTTGGCTTTTCATTTCTACTGTCTCGTTTATAACGTAGTATGCGCAAAGACTCATGTTCTTTTAACCACTGTATTGTATCTCTTGTCAAATATTGCACTCCACAAAGACGCTGTCCACTGAACACATTTTTTTTTTAAATTGTACAAATACTTGCAATGCATGTAATACCAGTATTATACACTATACCATACATTTACTGTCAAAGACAAAGATGCCCCTTATAGCCTTAACACACTGTTGGGTCAAGTACTGTTAATGAGCACAAGTAAACCATACCAAAAATTCTGTAAAAGTATACTTCGGAAATTTAAGAATCCCTGAACAACTTTACTTATCACTGCCTACACTGCAATTCCTAAAGAAGAAATTTCATAATGAGTAGATTATGAAAATCTTTGGAGGGCTTTCTCATAAAATGAAGACATAATTAGATTGAGGAATCTGTTTAAAACAGGAAACTAGAATTGGGTTCTGCCACCTCCGCTTCCTTTCGTAAGACAATATTAAAATCAATAATTCAGAAAATGTGTGCCCTGATTACACGGTCGTAGTGTGGCTCAACAACAATAAGATTAGTCTTTTGACACTAAGCTGGATTAGTCTGATGGTTGTTTGATCTTGCTTTGTTGATAGGATGAAGCAACTTCTTGTCATGTACAGTATAGCGTGAAAACGTAGTTAGGAGGAGCACTCAGATGTGAAACATAATTACAATAACACACTGTAGACTAGCTGTATGAATAATGCACAGCTACTTCACAAAGCATTCCTTACTGAAATGCATACCATTCATTTTAAAAGTACTGCACCATGAATCAAAGGATGAGGTTTGTATATGTGGCATTAAAACATGTGGCGTTACAGTGCTGTGCAAAGTAATATTTACAACTCAAACTTTTCCTTTTGGATTTGTGATGACTTTTAAAGAACTATTGAATATTTATTTGTCATTGGTTATGTTGCAGCCACGATTCGTATGTACATTATTACTTAAATCAAAAGTGGCGATGCAAAGCGGCCGTTCATCTGAATTTGGTGGAATGGTTTAAGCGATGAAGCAAGTCCCCAATATTCACATAACATTCGCAAAACAATGTAACAAGTAAAACACGAATTGAGATTAACCTCGTCCTCCCTCCACCGACTCACGTCCACAGGAACGGATGACTTCAAACACTGCTACAGGAAGCGGCTAGCTTGATTAATCACTTTAGTAGTAGCCTGCTTTTCTGCTAAAATACTTGCTTACAAACCCCTGCCCTCCCTCCCTTTCCCAAGTCCATATGACCACTCCCATTGTGCACTGGCGAATATATAATTCAGAGCACGTGTATGTTCTCACATGGCCCTATACTCCAAAAACGCGCCAACACTCATCATTTTAACCCACAAAACATAAGCACACTCCAAGTTCATATATGCCAGGATTTTATGAAGTATATCTTGGTAGCTAAACAAATATTTAGCTAGAAAATGTCATTACTTTGCTTAGGGAATACTACTGTGATGTACTTAAGCATAGCCACTGGAGATCAAGGATTCGATGTCCTGGTGTGGCAGTTGAAACAATGGGAAACCTTCTTAAAACACATCCTTTTCTGTTCATCCAACAGTATAATTGAGACATCACAGTCAATCGATCGGCAGGTGTTTTGTGGTCGGGTTAAGTGAGGGTACACACACATCTTCCAAGGCATCTACCCCATTGTGGAAGAATAGGCCAAATATCCTATTGAAGAACTCTGAAGCCATTCCCCTGGGCTGCACCTGTATCTTTTATAACCGGAAGACTAACAAGCATGGCTTTTGCCCTACATTTGTACGAGTCTGGCTTTCCACTTAAACATACCCCAGTCTGATTACAGCACCATAACGCATGTACAAGCTCAAAGGCTGTTGAGCATTTACTGTCCAAAGATGCCAGCCTTATCGGTTCCTTGCCACTGCTGTGCTAACAAAATGCAATCTTGTAATAAAACATCTCAATGCCAAAGCGGTTTGGGACAACATTATGTCCCCTGTCAACCGAAGTGAATCTGCACACATTTTTTTCCAATGTCATAAACAAGAACCCACCGCGTGTGTAGCCTCTTTGACCACTGTTCATGTGTACCAGTGTGTCGCCGGCTATGATTGTAAGTGTTTGGCCATGTGTGACGTACAAAAATGTCTGCACTGTGGGTGTGGTGTCTGTTGAAACGGAGTATGCACACAACCGCCAGACACACACATCATACAAAGAATGGCTGACTCCTCGATGCTGTTTAAATACTACCCGACATCCAACAGCACACGTACATGCACACACCTTACACAGCATTACAACAAATTAGCACCCTTGTTCACATACTCCAGTATTATCGCGTGTGGAGGAACTGACGACACAGCCTAACACAGAGGGACAATCCAAAATACACTGTAAAATAGTCAAGTGCCCTACATTTCTGAAACTGGGACCACTTCTTGTACAAGCCTACTGATGAGACATAACAGATAGCACTCTCTGTGATTAATACCGACGGTCTTTATCACAAAAGGAATATCTTGAGAAGAATTGTTTTTGCCAGGTAACCAGTTCCAGGCGGTGTTTTGTACCAAATGCATACTTTCGATACTCTGCTTTGTTTAAATACAAACCCAGTCATGCATTACATATCCAAAACATGCCAGCAGGTAGAGTTCAGTTACATTTCCATGGTTGTTAAAACCAGTTATGGAAAATGTTGTTCAGAGGCTCAAGAAATACCACAAGACGAATACTAAGCATGCGCCACGACATTTTCCGTCGGTGGCAGTTGTCTGGGGTAGTTTTTGCCGACTCACCTCCTCAGACTTAAAACTGTCAAAGGAAGAGACATGAGAAATCACGGCACAATCGTGGCCTGTCGCGCAGACATCTCCACAATAAGCGGATAATCTGTAAGCGTGGTTGCACGAGTGGTTATCCTTGTTCGGAGCACTCCTTCGAGATCAAGGGTTCTCAACCTTTTGCACCTCAAGGCCACCTTGGCCGCCTTGGCTATGGTCTCCACGGACCACTACGTGGCGCTCGTGGCCCACTGATGGGTCACGACCCACCAATTGAGAATGGCGGCTCTGGATGACCCCACCAGTTTCAAGGAATGCGGTTTCACTTGAAAGCTTAAGTGAACGATGCCGTTGTGACCTTTGTCCCACTAATCGATATATAATGGGGCAAGTGTTTTTATGTATGCATGTCCGCACTAAGGGTACCTGGTTCGAGTCGTTCGTAAGTGCAACATTTTACTGCACAGCACCAAGGATTTTATTTTTAGCTTTACTTTCCGCTTATTGATTAACTTCTTCAAACCAAAAACAGCAAACAATATTCCTAATAGAACATCAGGAAGAAATCCAGGTCAAAGCAGTCATGTCAGCAGAAAACTGCATCAACAAGAGACGTCAGAAGAACGTGTTACACACTTGGAACAAGATCGCCCACGTGGTGGATACTCTGCTAGTTTGCCTAATTCGACTTATCTGCTCGACTACAATATTCTGGCACGTGACGCTCTCGTTTTTAAATAATACAAAGAGACGGCGTAACCCGACTACCGCCTCCCCTGGCAGAACGTGCGGTGACATCATCGCGCTAAATATTATTGTTATTAATATTCCACTCTTGTCATAACATACTTTATCGTGTTATTGTACAATTTGAATTAATCATATTCATTAATCTAAAGTCACCAAATGGCTGTGGGGTGAATACACTTCCTCGAAGTAATGTATTTCAGTTGAAGCTCAACGGGATTCCCATTAGTGTCGGAAATCCCCCACCGGTCGTGAACCCCCCCCCAATCGTGAGCTGCAACCAAACCGGTCGAAGTAGCAGCGTCATGCCGCAAGGAATGGGCTGTGACAGCATCAAATGAATTTTAATTGTTTACCCAGGTGACACCTTAAGTAGCTAGACTGGCGATAGGGTCATTTGTAAGAGTGACACTGGTATAGTCTCATTTGCAAGAGCGATTTGGGCATGACGATTGACTCAATTAAAATGCGGTAGGTTTTTTTTTTACTACGGGATGATCCACTTCTAGAGACAACCCATTAAAATAGTTTGGAGAAATTAAAAATAAATCTACATTATAATTATAAAACTTCTGCCGTGTATCCCACCAATCTCAACAGATTTATAAAAAGCTTTTAATATGCGTCTAAGATATTGAGCCATCACTTTCACGATATTAAAATATTTCTCGAAAGGAACGTAAGTGGGTCATTTAGGAATCGGCGGGCTATATATAAGCAAATGCTTAGAGTAATACATTGCTAGAGTAGTCACGAGGTGGTTAGTGCACTGCAATGAACCTGCTTAAGTGACATGAGTGGCAGGTGATACCTGAACAAATCCTGGGTTAGCCATCCCACCCCCCCTTCACCAACTAGCACTAACCAGAGTGGTGAAGTATGGGGAAGCAACTCCTATAACGAACACAGCGTAGGTGGGCCTTCATCCACCTGTGATTTGGCATTGCTGAATTGACGTGAAAAGCCAGCGTGTATACATATAAATTACACAAAAACTGTCACGAGTCGTTGCGTGTGCGTTCATCCAGTTGGGCAAGATCAGTACTGTTACTGTCAGTTTTGCCGGCTCCAATCGGTGGTAGACATGGGGAAACAGTGCAATGTGTGTCTAAGCATATTAAGTTCACACTGTGCGTTAAAGACTGTTTTTGTAAAATATTCAGAAATGGTATGATAAACCACAACACTGTGCAGGAGACATCCATCATTTTAAAATGTACACACTCAATGGAAAAGTATTAATACATCGTAAAGTCAAAAGAGTACCTAGAGTACACTACTATATCATGCTTCGTATTTCACTTCTGTACAAAAACAATGCCACGTCAAACACAGCACTGAGGAAATCAACTTATTGGACTGATGTGAGGGCGCTAGGGCAGATCCTACTATACAGGCTTATCAGCGAAATTGACTCCACTATCCGTTGAAAGAAGCTTGGATACACCAGTTCCAAGTTACACCTTCTATTAGTAAAAACATCCAATTTCCTGCACCATTGTGGTTACTCCTCTTACACACAGAAAGGCACCAATAATAGGAGGCATTGTATTATTTACGGTTATATTTAAGGGTACCGATAACAAGAAGGGGTAATAGGTTGGCAGTTCAGTCGCATTTAACTTAACAGCTTTAACATTATCAACTACTCAATGAGCTTAAGCATAATAGTTTATGATGCTAACAAAGCTTTGTTATTATTTATAATGCTTTGTCAAGCCAGTGCTGGATAACGGTCTCTCCATGCTATGTCAGTCATGTGTGTCGCTTGATTATACTTCACCATGTTGGTCAGTGCGAGTTGGCGAAGGGGTGACCCAGGATCAGTGCAGATATCACTTATCACTGATGTGAACCGTGGCCAGTAATCGAACTCAGACAACCATGGCAACACAAACCACCACGCCACATTGGACTAGGACGCTATTATTATCGCACCCAGCGTAGACAGATCCTGCTTAATTGCGAGAGAAACACATTAATAAACGTATCTGCTGTCCTTGAAAGTGTAAATATTCATATCTTATTTGTTTGCCACAAGAAGCAACACTACTGCAGTTACAGGCTGTCCTGCCTCCATGACCTGTGGCTCAGATTTAGTACATAAGGCCATGTGTCACAGCTAACAATGTGAGTAACTGTTTAAACTCGAGCGAGTCCAAAGGTTACGAAAGCAGGGATGATAACATTGGCATAAGTGCTCAACTCTTAATACGTGAATTGTGAAAAATGTGGGCTAGGACCTTCCAGAATGTTTTCAAAAGCGCTAGGGCATAATATGTTTCCATGTGACTGCACATACCGCACAGTGCTGTAAGACCGATGTAGTAACGCAGTACTGTCACTATTGTTTGCTAATGCAACAGCACTCTAAAACCGCTATTCTCAAGTGGTAGGTCGCGACCCATCAGTGGACCGGGAGCGCCACCTAGTGGTGCGTGGAGACCAGACTCAAGTGGGCCAAGTGGGCCTTTAAGTGCGAAAGGTTGAGAAGCCCCTGATTTACACCAAACGCAGAACTCAGTTACAGCATTCGTCAACTGTAATGTATTGCCAACATTGTATAACATTAATTACGCGGCAACAAGCACGTTAGGTGTGTGTTGAATGAAGCGTAACATTTACAGGTTAGTTAAAATAGTTTTTTGTTTACTGCCAGTCAGCATAAAACGATGAGACCCTCCTGTCTTCCCGGTGAGTGACACGCTGTCATTTTAATATACTGCTGTTTGATGTACATACAGGCGCACAGAAGCAGCAACTCGACACTTGTTTAAAACGAAACGTGACACAACACAGTATTGTTATGTTATTACGTACATCATTTCTACGACACCGAAGTGTAAACGGTAAAACATAACGCGACTCGGTACCTGGGTGTTGTTTCCTTTAGGGATCACCCTTGCCCTCTTCTTTCTAGGTTATTTTATACATGTATCGGGTGATTTATTTAACACAAAGAAGAAGAAGAATCCCCCGAGCGGTTGGCCAAACTGCTAGTTGTCGCACGAAGCAAATGACAAAAGTACCACCCTGTACCATGTGGTGATGGCGATAGAATGGGTGGTTATTTTGGCCAAACCACTGACGTGCGTCCGGCTTAGCGTCGTCTTGGCCGTCCCACCCGGCTAGCACACAGCGAACACGTCAACCTCCTAAGGCTGTTTTCCTCTCCTCTGTTTTATGCTGCCCATAAAATCAAACAAGTGGTAATGGACCATGCCCCTGTAGAGCTGCCGATACCATTTATGTTTGTCGTTGAACTGAATTGTAAAAGAAAAACGTTATGCAGTAATGTGTGTACTATGGTACGCATTTATCCCAGTACGTGTGTAATGAACAGTCCTCTACATGTGTCTGATTTCATCATCTGTTGTGATCAATCTGCTGATGAATTAAGGCTTCCCCCCCTGGGCAGGTAGGTGGCCCAGTCGCGCGATGGGAGCAATCTGGCACCTGCGCCCAAACTTATCTCATCGCTCCATCTCCACGGGGTCACCCTCGAGGTAGTGTTCACTCCATCATTATTTTCAACCACCGACCATTATCTCTTCTAGCAACGCATTCCTACCCAAGCCCACTTTAATATGAACTGAAAGATATTCCTTGTTCATACGATGCTGGGTGTACGTGTTTTTTTCTCTTTATTAAGAAAATTGCGCCAAAACACTTTGAGATCTCCACATCGTGAAGGTCGCAATAAAATGTGGTCCTGTTTATGAAGGTCGCATGCAATTTTCGTCCAATTTTTAACGTACTATCTTGTACATTTCATGTGGTAAAACAACTCCAAGCGAATCAGATCCCACAAGTTCACTATTCTGTCTTTGTTATAGATACGTACTGTACACTGGTCAGCAGTCGGTAAAATGAGTACCACTTTGTGGGAAAGGAGTCACAACACGTGGAATGTTCCCCCACTGGCTCACAGCTGTCAACAGCAGAGAAACAACGGCTTCAATGCTCATTTGCGCAAAATATCTCCTCTTCTGTTGACTTGTCAGCCATAGGATTGAAGAGAACTTACAGACAAAGGAACATGTGACTGAATGAAGCGCGTCACAAACCCTTAGTCCTGGCTTAACCCCTTCCACCACGGGGGTGTTGCAGTTCACTAGAAAAAAACAAGCGTGCACACAAGCGGCAGGGAAGTGGTGGAACACCAACCACTCTCCTATGAACTTCCTGCTGACTCACCACCGACCATAACGTCTGTTCAGCACATGGCTGGTTACGTGTTGGCAGCTTGTGAAATCGTCTGGCTTCACACGAGCTGCACCAATAAATACAACAGTAAACACGTGCCAATGAGGCACGTGTCTTAAGTTGAAAGTTCCCTTAGCACACAGGCTATTTGATGTGCGGCATACCCCCAATATGCTGTATTTAACAGGACAGTGCCAGTACAAAACCGCCCATCCACAATGATTTAAGGACGTTGTCACGTTTAAGAACAATCCTATGAGTTGCATTCTTATTACCCATTAAAACAAGTTGTTTTAACTGCCAATAGTATGATGAATATACTACATGAGCCCTCTTATGCGTGTAAACAAGTGTAATAGGAACGTTTTCCTATTAAGAGGTTGGCTACACCACAGTTAACACACAAACTGCTGGTTACACGCAAACAACACACTTGCCCAGCACTCTGTGGTTGGTGTGTGTGTGCAGATAATTCAATTGATGATAGAAATGACAATGTCCTTCCTCGCTATCATTAAGTCATTCATCAACTATCACTGTCTTCATGATCAATCTATCATCCAACACCGTTATCATAATCGATCTGCCATCCACGATCTTTGTCTGCATGATCATCTTCATTATCTATATGTCAACAAAACATCATAATGAGCAACACCATAATCATCCAACATCATCCTTGCAAGATGTTCACCCTATCTTCATCTACAATCTCTCATCCTTAAATATTATCTTTACCACATTCATCTTGACCATCCTTCTTCACTCTCCATCATCTTTATGTTCTTGATGCCACATCTGTTAGATAACTGAGACCAGACCTCTAAGCTTTATAACAATATTGTATCTTGCCACATGGATGCTGTGCGTCATTACCCTCTGGGAGCCCCGCTAAACCCCAAGACAGTGGCAGCAACTGATGGTGGTATTGACAAATTACGATCCTCACCATCGGCACATTTGCACCAAATATGTATCAGTGTTGCAAATATCCGCCAGCAAGATGCCAGTTTCTTTACCCCTTGATTCCCATGCAAGTCTGTGTGAGTGGATTTCCTGTTATCCAAAGACATTACAAATATTAGGAAGGCTTCATACATATTCATGGTTTCTACCACGCTCTCTCTCACCTATAAAAAGTCTGATAATAGTAAGGGCTGATCCGGGGATAAATGGGAAGAATAGTGGATTGACTTGACATTGTGAATAATAGGACTTGCGGATAAGACAACCCATAAACAAAAGCAGCTGAAGTATATTTATTTAGCTTTGTAAAAATGTTTCTACATATAACGGAACAAACTATTACTTATTTAAGACATGACAGCTTGGCTGCTCAGAGCCCTTTTTTAAAACTATAATAAAGATTATTTCAGCAAGTTAAACAGCAAGCTTGTCTTCCAGCATGTTAATACCCTATTGCTCTGGACCAAACCATAATTTCAGTTCTCACACAGCTGGAAAGAGAGACACGCTGGGTTGTTGTCATTTCACGGAAATTATAGGAAACGTATTAAAATGAAAAACAGCACACTATACATGATTTTACAGCAACGAAATGTAGACCACTCAAGTACAATACCTTCTTACTTTCCATTACTCTGAAATGCAGCACGATTGTATAAAGAAATCAAGGAATACTTCAGGTTAATTTGATTTAAAAATGTAAAGCTTTGTAAGCTCTACTGTTTTTCAGCCAGTGTAGAAGTTGAATTTAGAACTGATGCTACGTCGCACTGATGAGGGTTTTCACGGCTCGATTCATGATGTTACGTCATCATCATCTATTTGTTATCCACTGCTGGATGAAGGCCTCCCCATCCTGTTTCCATCCCTCACTGCCTTACGATGTTATAATCTCCCACACCCCTGCGCATTAACTTAGGTTGATAGAGTAAAAACAATAAATGTAATAGACTTTCTGTGCTTAATTATATGTTGAATACAAGCAGTATATTACCAAAAACTCCACAGCAGACTGCGATTTTTCCCTCCAGAGATTTGCGGAAATCACGACTTGAGATGACGCTTCAATTAAAAAAAAAATCCCTTGTTATTTTGTATTTGATATTACAACCTCTTGTAAGCTTTCTATTTTTTTTCCCATTACTTTTGAACAGTTTCATTTGTTGCGTAACATTAGCATATACTTTAAATAGCAAAGGTACGAGCCATACAATTTATTTGCAAATGGCACTGCCAGTGAAATAATTTGTTTTAATAAATGTATGGCTATTGTAGAGTAATACCGTACTTCGGCAGTCTTGCAGAGATATACCTATGCTCCAATTATATCTCTTTGTAATCTACGAATCAACCATCCATGTAGCCCAAACAACCAAACAAAAATACCAAAATAATGCTATAGAGCTTGCCAATATCTTGCATAGAGGTGTTTTTTTCATGAAAAGCTTAAAAAACAGCAAATGAATTAGGCCACAGTTTATCTTATTTTTAATGGAAACCCCACTTGGCTGTTAAGTTGACTCATGGGGGATGTGATAAATCTGAAGGCCAACTGTAACAAATTTGACATGGACATCTGTCAAACCATTTCTTTGATAACCGTAATAAGAGCAATAAACGTTTGACTGACAGCACGAGTGCGTTCCGCTCTTGTGCCAACATGTTCCTGTGCAAGTGGTAAACATTTCCTGCTCCATGCAGGCAGTGTACTGCATATGAAATCGCAATTAAGAGCATGCTAGTTGGGTGATTGTGGGTTAAGGATTACAAGTGAATCATATGTACTCTTCGAACGCGTTTAGGGAAGGGTCGAGGGCAGCGTTGTGTCCCAACAGTGCATCTGGTTATCTAACCGTGGCAGCCAACCTGTGTACACCACCACGCATGCGCGTGTGTTCTGTGCCCTCCAGCAGTTCGCTGCTTTGAAAAGTGGGCGCATGCTTACATCTCAGCCAACCCAAGGGAGACAGGACATAAAAAAGGCAAAGTATAGGAAGCACAAAAAAAACCATTCCTCTGGGTGTGCAGCTTCAAGGTCAGTTTCGCTGAAACAGTTTCGCAAAAAAAATGGTCGTACAAACTTGAATAATTCAAGCAGCAACATCCATCATTTATCCAATAAGCACAGTCGTGGTATTATTAGTGGCGACTAGTGAGTAAAGTACAGCTTTTACATCAGGTTGCTGAATAATGCATCTTTGTTGCATGGTACACAAAATCGTACAGTGGATTAAGTACAGACCATAGCAGTATGTATGCCATTTATGTAATCCATTATGTGACAAATGGATTAAAACATTGGTATTTTCGTTCCCATGTTATAGTTGAATAGACAAACAAATCCATTCAATGTTTCCTTCTTATTAATCTAAAAAGCAGGCTACAGAAATGTGTAGACTACCGCTAGATTTTGTCTCCTTACTGAGCATCAACTGGACTGTGGTGTCAGGGGTTTGTGATGGAATAATTATAGGTGGTGGTACATCATTTAGTCCATCATATTTGGCACATTCCACATAATAGATCTGTGGATGCAGGATTCCAAGACAAATGTTACATCATTAATAGTATTATTATACCCTTAGCATATTAATATACGTCTTTCTCCAGTGAAATGTTTTGTATTGCATAAATACAGCACACACAGGGTCTTAATCGCTCCCACGTAAAGCACACTCTGCTATTAGATCTTTCAGAGGTGACCTTGCCACACATGACAGCTCTTAAACGTGGCTTATATTATATCTGGGAATATATAGTCACAGCCAAATAATATAAACACGTGTTTCGAAATGTGGAAGGCAAAACATGACCCGGAGAAATCCACATGAGCACGCAGAGAACGTGCAATCTCCAAATATACAAGCTTCAGGGTGGGGATCGAACCCACAACCTCTTCCATACCAAGCGAAGGAGATATTGCCATTGCCTGTGCCTAATGTCAGTAGTGAGTGACATTTAAACCAGTTTGGGGTCTTCCCTTCACCAACCTGCACTAACCAGCATGGTGAAGTATGGTCAAACAACTTTGAAACAGCAAACCTGGGGTCCAGTACTTTAAAGCTCTGAGGTAAAAACTAACGAAACTATCAGTTCTGTTATACAGCAGACCAAAACCAAATCATACCTTGATTATCAATATATATTGTTTTCCATGCGACGTTGTCAATTGCTAACTGCTATAATGACCTGGTTAAGTGTTTCTGAGCAGAATTACGGCACTCTGTAAAGCTAAGAGATGCAAATGATGTTGCTTTTGTTCTGTTGTGCTAGTTTTTTTAGCCGGAGGGGATTTAGAGCAGCTGCTAAACTATTCCCGGTGGGGACATCGGTGCAGACTGACACGCAGCCTACGGATGGGGGAGGGTGCATAATGAGAGATCCCATTGGTGCCCAGAACAAGTGCCGCATCGCCTACTGCGGACAGTGTCTTTGCACCAAGTCTCATCAGCGGGATCATGTTGACGGCTCGGTGAAAAAAACAAACCAGAATACAGCACTGTACAGTGTTATTAATAGTGCTAAAGATGCAGCCCAGCAATTGCTCACTTAGGTCACCACTGGCTGAATGGCCTCCAACTACAGGGAGCTCTAGAAAGCCCCTCTGGATGGTATTTGGACTTGCTTGTCAAGGCTGTCCAGGCTTCTTGGCAGAGGTGGGGTTACCCCATACATTACAAAGACAAAGACACCCCGTATAGCCTTAATAGACTGTAGGGGCAAGTGCCGTTAGCGAGCACCTATGAAGGTCAACACGGCACACGAGGGGGTGGGTGACCAGCACCACGCCCGGCCGTCTTTGTCTCCCTAGTGGCAATGTTTACACACCGCACTAGGTACTCCCCCCCCCACACACACACACACGATCTGTCAATCGACTAACGGTGTTTTACCTTTTAATACTGATGGGTAGACCACAGGCCAGAATATTGTTTGAACGTACCGTGCTTCACCACGCTGCGCAAGGCGTTATGGTTAAGGGCTGATTCAGTTACAGAATGGGGGTCACGGTAGAAGCGTTCACGTCGCGATCCCTGTCAGGTAATACTTGGTATTGCCTGCGAATTCTACCAAACACTTCGAAGCCGAGCTGAAAGACAATGATGTCCAGAGGCTAACCATCATGCTTCGAAGAATCGCATAGAAGTAGTAGTTACAGAATTACTCGCCAATGATGCGAGCGTGTCAGCCCCAGGCAGGAAGTGAACTCGCGTTTGTTGGGTTCGTTGTGCAGTGCCCTATCTGCTGCACGCCACAGCACCGTCCAAGGTCAAACGTTTGTCAAAACAATAAACCCATCGTATTATTTAGACAGTACTGTAAAACATTCGAATATCGTTGTGAAACTCAGGGAAGATCTTTCCTGCACAGGTCACATTACAGTATTATTATTAATAATCACCAGCAGCAATAACAGCAGGAGCAAAAAGAAAACATAAAGGCTGCATATGACTGCATAGGCAGCAACTGTAGCCAGCAGGGTCACATGGCTTACTCAAGACGGAAAACCTTGGAACACATCCAAAGCAGCCGTTATCAGACACAATGAGAGCACTGTGTAGCATATTACATACAAATGGCTCTTAACAACTTGGCTATCTTGGCGACCCAAAAAGCCATGCTATCCAGTGTCCATTGAAAGCATATTTTTCTCAAACTGGTATGGCAATCAGTAATAGTATTTTGAAATTCTCCGTATTCTTAAAGATTTTAGAGTTGATTTCCTCACGATTTCTTAGCAACGAAGAATTTGCAGTAATGCATACTGTCTTTCCTTTTGTACGTTTCATATATAGAATGCACAGCACACGCTATACGAAATAACTTGCCTAACATATTATACCCTAATTTAAACCATAACAATACTGCATTTAGGTTTTTATTTCTTCTAATATGTGGAAGTAATTATAACCAAAACAAACCCTCATTGGTCAGTCAAGTGAAGAAACTAGATTGGGATATAAAAATATTTTAAGACGTCACTAGCACATGCCATGTTATTTATAAATCTTGTATATATTTTAATTATTGTCAGGAACTCGTATGGTTGTTGTGTCGCAGGAGTCCCGTAAAGAGCTTGCAGGCTCACTGGGTGTTTTTCTGTTGTAATAATAAACATCTACCTATGTGTCTGCGATTCAGGAAATGAACCCAGCCATTGCTTCATTGCATAACTTGAACCCATCACGCACGTGCTTTTAAATCAAAATGATCCTAAATCAGCTCAAGCCTCACGTAAATCAATTGACTTCGTGTGACTATCCCAATCAAAATCCCTCCTCTCCCCTCGCCCCGTGTAAAAACGATGCTGCTCCGTGCAGCACTTGTGCTTGCACCTTTCTCTCTCCCTCTCTGCTCTCTCCTCATCGCTCTCTCATCCCCGACATCTTGGCCCAATCATTCCTTCTCCCCCTCCTCCCCCTTCCTGCCTGACGCTCCTTCTGTCTTCCCTGCTGCTCATCTTGAGCCGTGCCGCACCTCTGTCTGTTTTGACGAACTTGCATCCCAACATCTCTTCCCATTCCTTGTGCTTTTGTCATACATTAGAGCCTTGAGTCT
>JAZEWU010000007.1:1447064-1478205 GCA_036362915.1 Geotria australis | reverse complement strand
TCTGATGTTTGCTGCCAATAGAGGCCGCTACATTCACCACAATAGAAAAATATATTTTCAAACGGAAACCCCAGATTGTGACAATTCATCCTGTCACGAGGGGCGCAAATTGTTACAGGCCTCATTATCATCACTACAGCCTTAACATTACAGTACATTAGTAGCAAGTTACCAGTCATCTGTAGCCAGTGTTTACATGTGCAATCAGGGCAGGATGTATAGGTTATATTTTAAACTTACAGCTGCAACCACTGGGGTCAAACAACTCTTGAGATCATTCACTCAACAATGCTCCAAGGTCCCTGCTATGATACACACGGCCCAGTCGGCCCCATCAGCCTGATAAACGTTGGCAGGAGAGTGAACCCTGAACCGAAGTCACCCACAATGAGTGGCGCAATCAGGCGGCACTGCCAAGCTACCAGCTCAACCGCTCTTTGCAGTATTCGGTGTGATGGGTCACGTATGTGATCCAGAACCTTCACGGTGGAATGGCGTATTCATCCTGAGATTATGCGAGGGGAAAAACATCTGCGGGTAATTGCAGGGTAAGTGCCGTTGCAGAGGAAGACCGTACAGCAGGTTCAGTACAGGAGTGCAGTTCCACATTTTAAGACACACATCAGACACTGCAAAGATGTGGACAATCATTCAGGGTCGTTTGACGTGGTCATAGTGTCTACTGATGTAGGTTTTCACGGCTCTTCAATGCTGGCTAGAAATCTTAGAAGAGGTTGGAGTACCCACAATTTAATCCACACACACGCGAACTGCTGATTGGCTATTGTGTACCCAATTATACTTCTGGGTGGGCAAATCTAGGGGATTCAAGACACTTGCTTAGTGTTTCAAATGCCATGCGGTGAGGTCAAACTGGTGACCTCTGGGTGGCAAGTCCAGAGTGCTAACCATTACAGCATGGCAGCATCTTAATTATCACCATTATTATCCAGGTTAGTTATGTATAATTGACTCCACATGACAAGGATGGATACTCTTCTTCTTCTTTGCGATTCTTCGAAGCACGATGGTCAGCCCTCTGGACATAGTTGTCTTTCAGCTCGGCCTCGAAGTGTTTGGTAGAATTCGCAGGCAAATACCAAGTATTACCTGACAGGGATCGCGACGTGAACGCTTCTACCTTGACCCCCATGGATACTCTATAATATATGTCTTCCAGGCTTAGGCTCCTCATATTTGAAATCAAAAGCTTGACAGAGCCACCATTCACCCACAACGTTTCTCATTACATACATTTGCATGACAGAAACAATTTTGTCCACCTTCATCAGGCTCAATGTGGGTTTGATCAGCGCAGTATGATGTACACATACAGGCACAAGACTTAATATCCACCAACTGTATTGCACGTGACATCAAACATTTATATGCCACCTCTGCGTGAGCTGTACTATAAAAAAGCAATTTACTGCTGCACAGAGCACCCTAATGTATGGTTCTCATTATATCAGGTTGAGGGAAAACATAACCAATAGATCTTCATGTAGGTACGGTATCAGTGGAACAAGTTGTTCAATACACTTTGTACCCTGTTAAAATTGCTGGCAACTAGCATTGTCAAGGGGAAATTCAATAAGCAGATAGATCATCCAAATACATGTTTTCTGGCACAGCCATCATGCTCTTGCAAAAATATACTAACAGATGCAATCACGATTGTTTTGCAAAATGTATGCAATCCAATGTACTTTATCAGAATATTTGCTTGCTTTTTGAATATAGACTATAAATGGCAATGCAGACTTTCTATCAACGTGCCATGGATGGTAAAGTACATAAAGTATTAGTATCTAAATGTGGCTCAATCTAGCTCAGCTTTTGGAAGCCATTCCATCACAGAACCAAACTGCCATTAAACTCCCTTGTCTTCGTATTGATTGGATCTTCATGTGTAGAGCACGATCGGTCACTGCTTGAAAAGTCACTCAACCATGCCCAGCCCTGGAACACTGTATATCCGTTTCATGGACGTCAACACCTACTTTCCTTTGCCAAAGCATTATATAAGAAGAATAAGCATCCAGAGAGCTGCATCTCTACAAAAGTCAGACATTGACTAGAAATATAACAAACACAGTTGGGTTTTTTTTACTTCATTCAAAAAAACGAATGTGTGGTGCTTCATTATTCGCTTAACATACGGTACAAATTCAACTTTGTATACAATGTTCTAACCGGTGACACTACTGGTGAACTGTGCAAAGATTGTCTAAGCAAATTGTGCATACTTGTTCACTTGAGCAAACATCTACAGGGACACTTCATCAATGAGTTCAGACTAAGCAGCCCATTCAAATGTTTGCTTCCTCAAGCATTCACGTATGAAGCTCACCACATTGAGACATGCCATCCATCACCTGTGACATCTTTTTTTTTAATACAAGAGCTACCGAAGAAATATAGCCCAACAGAAGAGAATTAAAGTGCACTTTGCCTGGCACAGGCACGGTGGTGAGATCACTACCACGTAATAAGTGGCAAACAGCAGCTGTTGTTGTTGTAGTGAATTCATTATTTAGGACTTGTACAAACTGTTTGCTGTCATATTTAACACAAGCCAAGATGCACAGGAAATGACAAGCAATACAAATGAGATGCCAATAACGAGAGAAGAGAATAGAATCCTGGATCAGACCACAAGCCCAAATCAAGATGATTCATGAGACACTGGGGTGTGGGTAGATCGTCACATGCCAAACTGGAACCGTGCCAAATGCACCCTAACAAATAACCCACTATACCGCGCGTACATAATGCATGTCACAGTTTGCAGCTCAACAATTGCATCTCTTCCTTGTGCTACACTTGCCTGTGGCTTGGAAAAATGGATTGTACTCTGACACATTCTTATGCAAGATGTGTGGCCGTGAGTGATGCCAAGTGTCAGACTATTTAGTTTATGTAATAAATAATTTACCATTCACAAAATAAAATATACACACATTAACAAACATAATGTCACATTTTATACTTTTCGGCCAATGACATAATTACGTTCACTGTACTGTATTGTATACACCATCACCCACATATGTCACGGTCAATCCACAGTTGGATGAAGGCCTCCCCAACCTGCCATTCACCTCTCACCATTCTGTAATGTAATAGTGTCGTATTATAATAAGTTATAAAGACACAATGTTGGCTTTTCTAGCTAAAACATGACAACTCAGCATTTAACAGGCGTGTTGCATTACAATGTGTACGCAATGCTTCCATCGCATTGAGACACTTAACAAACAAGTTATCTTTCGTTTAAGGATGATGTTGCAGATTGCTTCAGACCTCTTGTGGCAAATTGCAGCTGATGTTGAGTGTATCTGACAATTTTGGACAGGAAGCTCATTTCCCCTGGGTACTTCTGTGAACAAGCAATCACTGGTTACAAATGAAGCACATTTGCCATGAAAGAACGTGTCAGGCAAATCTGCCCAAGTGGAAATGCATAGGTAGTCCTTCCAAATACGTTCCACAAACAATAACTCAGAATTACCATACCGCTGACTGGCTGGCACTGTAAAAGATATAAAATCACAATTAACATTTTGTCTAACAACGGGCAGTTTAGTTATTGGATTCACCTGGCATTGTTAATTGTGATTCTGAATAGCTTCTACATGCCATTGTTAGCACATTTCTATTAATATTGAAAACGTTAATGCATTCATTAGCTCTGTCCATCCGTATGTGGGTCCATCTGTATCATGGGTCACTATAACTATCGTAAAGATGATGTAATGTAAATTAAATGTTGGTGAAGATTTACAAGCCTTCTGGACAATGCTTAACGTCATCCTGTGTGACATCACACGTCGTGTGCACACCTCCGCGCTCCTGATGACATCATATATGGTATCATTATTATCGCAAATTAGAGTAAATACTTCCGAGCGCAAATGCAAGATTCGAAACATTACAGAATCCGTGGATATCTATGTTATAAGATTCTTTGTAATATTTCACTTCATTGTAAGGGAAACAGCAATGTTATCATGGCGGTATTAACACCAACCCAGCATTGGAGAGCCTCGTATAATATAAATGTTGTATTGCTCTAATATCTTTAAATTGCCTTAAGAAAGTCTTAAGAATGTATAAATGAATTGCTTTTTAATTGCAATAACTTAATCAATTAAATATTTTTATAACTGGATTAAACTCGTTTTTATCCCAACAGAAGTTATGGCTTTTAAGCACGTAAATCTCATTTCATGGCCACTAACACGACCCTGCAATAGTAAATCAAAGATAAACTTTTATAAAACGTGCTCCACAGCACGTATCATCATGCATACAAATATTGTACAACGCCTTAAAGCTCGTGTTTAGTTTTGGAGAACCATGTGCAGTTGCCTTCGTCTACTTTAGACGTCTATAGCACATTTACAGCACACACGCCACAGTGAAAACTACCGTATTCAGATTTGCGATCCTCTCGTCCATGGTCTACACTTACATTTGAAAGCTTTTCATCATTCGCTGGTGAATTCTTACCACGTGGTTTTTCACGGATAAGAGTACTCACTAAGGAGTAGTCGTAGGCGGGTGCTAAATCTGTCTCTTCGTGATTTGCAATGGAATAAATATGACAATTATGTTGACGATACCAACAACTGCAAGGGATAATTGAGCAAAATACCAGCACTGCGGCTTCCTATTATCTGTGATTTTTTTTACGGAAACCAGGAGTCTCCTAGAAGCGAACACTTAAACATGGATCAGAGTCTCGGGTACAAACTTGAATAATAAACAATCATATTTTTTATCTGTCAATGAAAGGTCAAGGAATGAGAATAATTCACTGTGGCGATCTCTAATTCCACATCTGGAATAATTCGACGTCAACTGCTGCACGTTCACATGCACTCCGCAGGACGAAACAAATCAAACAATGTCGTGGTAAAAACTGTGGGTGTCTTTAAACACCTAGATAAAACAGAACAAATCTTAAATAAAACCCAAGCTGTTTCCAAGACACCCACTTGTAAAGTAACAATCATGGAGGTCACAGATGTATCCTGTAAAATAGCAGCGAAACTCGCTCAACAGGATCATCCATATCACACGTGAATTAAACTCTACCTTGAGGCCTTCAAAACTTTGACAATCGTTCTCAGTTTGTTTGAGTTTGCTTTTGTGTTCTTTAATTATTTACACTGTGTGATGAGATCGGCAAGATTGAACACTAGCTGCCTGTTACTGTCTTTCCTACCACAAAGTTGTTGACACTCAAACCATCCATGCACCCTAGGTAGCAGATCCTGCACAGCATTGCCACTTTTACAAACACTTATTTAGAGACGCCAACTGTTATTCTGTTTACTTGTGCGAAAATAATGATGTCCAATTTGGCAGTGGAGCAAATCATGTTTCTAGCATTACAAACAGCAGAATGGCCGGCATTGTTCACAGCACTTCGTTAACAACGATAGTACAACTGTACTATACCGTGTGGTCCAAATGTCTTGTGACTCGTATTTCACTTTAAATCCTAATATGTTTTGAATACCAATGCGTGCGTGATGTAATATAAGCAAAATAAAAACTTTATATGTAATCGTTATTAATCTGAAATAGGTAATCATTATTTGAAACAAATAAATTATAGAAAAAAAATGGTATGGTTCAATTAAATGGTGGTCTAGGAAAACGAAATGCATGGTAATTTAACAACCAGATTGTACCTGTATGTAACATCAAATTAGGTAACATCAAAATAATGCAGAATACATGTCACCATTCTGTCAGCTGCAGACAGGAAAACAATACTAAACACAGGACACAGTACTTTTACAGGTAATGTGTTCACACGTATAGTATTACACCGTCCTGTAATTTCATACTATTCAGCTTTCTGAACACATATATGGGACTATAATTATCGCTGGCCAACATTAAAATCGTGATTCCACTCCCAGCCTATTCTAACGCTCCCCTCCACTTCCGCCTCACTATTCTGATGTAAAGAAGGGCCATCGCCCAAAACGTTGCTTATTTAAAAATATATATCTTTAAGGGAGTGTTACCGACGAATGCGTTTAGAATTATTTTAAAGAGTGCTGAAGTGTACAAAACGCAATACACTGTGGATTTGCAGCACATATTTAACACCTGAACGCAACTGCATCTCAAGCTGCCAGATAAAGCAGAATGTGCATAACAGGGATGAAAAGGCAGTTATAGTCCTGCATTAATATGACTGAAAGCACATTAATGTACAGCTGCATTAAACATTCTGATAAGAGTACTCTATTGAAAATTGTAATTAAGTTTAACAACACAACATGCTGGCAGGACACTGATCTATCATGCATTCTAAAATTGCCTAGCACGAGAAGTGTCAACCGGACCCGATGGATGGCCCTCAGCAACCCTGCAGATAATGCAACCGCACAATACCTTGCCTCACTTCCATGGCTAGTAGAAACCAGACTGCATCAGCACTGGCTCGATTCTAGCACCAAAGCGCCTTGTTCCTGCAGCAGCCGGAGCAGCGTGAACCGAGCCCAGAACCATCATCAACGTTTAATGTTTTTAACGCACTTCACATGTCATTACATCTCACACAGGGCCCCCGGGCTCCCTCCCCGACCCCCAACCACACGGTACGAGACGAGATGTGCACACCGACTTCTCTCACACAGTTTCTCTTCCGAGCCATGAACCTGTATGGCCCTTTTGTCAATCCACTGCTGAATGAGGGCCTCCCCACACAGTGCCGGCTATGGAGGTTATTTGTTTTTATCATACTTCTGCACGCTGGTCAATACTGGTTGGGAAAGGGTGGGCGTATGGATGTTTCAGTTTTGTATTCTGTAGTATCATAAAGGGATTTTTTTGCACTGCCTTCTGCTCTACACAACATAGTCCTACAGCACCTTATAACACATGTTTAGTGCGTGGCAGTCACATATCTAACCTTGCTTCGCTTCTGAGATCGGATAAGCTATGGCCATGACCCACCGGTTTAGCGCCACCTAGTTGTCCGTGGAGACCATACCCAAGTGGGATAAGTGGGCTTGAAGGTGCAAAAGGTTCAGAACCCCTGAGCCAGGGCACATTCCAGGTTAATTGCTAATAGGCCCCGATTCGGACTGCAAAGCGGGCTTCGTTGTTCGGGTTACGTTTTCACTGCGGGCCCCGCCGAGCCAACTGCACTCTAATACCCCATCCGTTTCCACGAAGCACACGGCTCGAGCACAATACACACTGAAGCTGCCCTGCCCAAACTCCACTTCTAGGTTTTTAAACAATCCGAGTTGGCTGCCAATTCACTTATCGTGTTGGCCTTAATATCTACATCAGACTTCAGGCCGAGCGGAAATATAATACAGTACCCCCGTGTGCTCGAGATGGCCTAATTTCTCCTAGAACATCTGGTTGCCAACTCCGGTAAAAAATATTGCCGTTTCACACGAGTGATCACGTGAGGTGGGCAGGTCTTTAACGAAAATCTATATTGTTGAAAAGAACGTGGATTTTTTTTGTAGATTGCTTCCAAAACATGACATGTCCTGGCAACAGAGGGTAGGGATGTAGGGGAAAGGAGGCAGATCGGTTATGACCATAGAACGTCATGGCTTGTGAAATGTGGGGACAGGCATCCAGGCCTTGATGCTCATATTGGACGGGTAAATGGGCCGTTGCTGGGCTGCCAAGTCCGCTTGCACGTCTGTAGTTGTGGGAACATATCGAACTTAAAGTAGTCTGTAAAAGGAGAAAAGATTTTACCCTTTCTGGCAATAATACAAAAGTTCAGATTTTAAAACACAAAATAGACACCTTTCACAAAGTGTCAAGTTTGCCAAAAAAAACACACATGCTTGTGAAAGGTGGCTGTTTGGTGTTTTAAAATCTTAACTCTTGTATTATTGCCAGAAATGGTAAAAACTTTTCTCTTTTACATCATTTGTGTACTGGCAAAACGGTACCCAGAGTTAAAACAGTCTAACCATTTACGAAATAAGCTTGGTAAAAATATATAAAGACAGCTTCTTGACTCCCACATCTTGGGCATGGAGGGTGAGTGGACAGCGGGGGTTACAGAGCAGGAGGGGTCGAGCTCTGGGAGGAGCCCCATGGTGAGTGCTGAGTGTGGACACATAGATCCAGACTCTGGTTGCTAATCCTGGGCCAATGCAGCTCGGTTCCCAGTGGTCATGGAAACAAGGCATCTGTGCCAGTAGGATTAACAAGGAGCACTGTTCTCCATCATCCTTTCTGGCCAACAGCAAAGCACAACAGACCTCGTGTATTTTGCAACGTAATTGTGTGTTCGTTTAAAAAAACACGTTCTGTGACCATAGCAAATTAAAAATATGCTTCCCTGTGCGTGTGTGTGTTGTGTGGCAGTCTAGGAGCGTATTCCATTGCACAATAGGAGTCACGTTATGCATCGCTATTTTGAACTTCCCCCACACTAGAACTTAAAAATAAATCACGTCAGCTGCTGCTGCCTATTAAACGAACTGATGTATTGCAATACATACTTTACGTCTATCAGTGTATTACAAACGAGCATAGTGCGCGTGTGTGTATGTGTACAACATTATGTCCTTCCACTGCTGGATGAGGGCCTCCCCTCTAAGTGCGTGCGGGTTGTTGGGGTTATTCGACCTCATGTCACCATGCTGGTCAGTGCAGAGCGGTCACTGTACCGCACTATAACAATTAAAACTACGCGCACTGTAGCAGATGAAACTAAACTTTACGTACGCGTGCAAACATGAAGCCGCGACATTTCATCTCAAAGTGCGACTCAAAATCACGGGCCACAGGGAGATGCGATGACGCGTCAAACTCCAGAACGTATTTAAGACGTAAAAGAGAAAAGTAGCAATTAGTAAATTTGAAGTGATCCAAACACAGCATTTTGCTCATCTCCACCTTCCTGTTTTCCAGGGTGTAATGGTATGCAGGCAGCAGTGGTATTTATGAGATGTCAGGCACGCCATCTCAGGTTACCTAATAAGCAGGGTAATGCAACATAGCAGCTGGCAGGCGAGCTAAGAGTGGGAACGATAGGAGTTTCAGTTGCAGCAAGCTTAGCTGCAGCAGCCAAGCATGGCCAAGCACACAGGCTGACAAATTCTAACCCTTTGCCTTCACCGCCACATGCATTTTGAAGACACTCCAGAAGTGTTGGTCTCTTCATGTTTCCATACAAGTTGGGGGGGAATCATGCATGCATGCATACGCATGAATTATGGAACACCTTCCCAACATAAGTTTGTCTTCGTATGTATTTACAGTAATTAGCAATACTGCAGCGGACAGGTAGCTGTCATAGCAAAGGGCATTTGCAGATTTGCATATACTGTAGAGCACTTTGTTCTGAGTTTGTCTCCAAGTTTGAGGATAGTTGATTCAATTTGGCCAGTTTTAAATCGGGTCAGTACCTGATAGCAACACGGTGTTATATTAAAGTTTAGTTTATATTGGACCATCTTTCAGAGTGCCCCCCCCCACTGCCCGGTTCCAACAGACAGAGCTAATGCATTAACGCTTTTAAGCTTCGTTGGAAAGAGATAAAAGCAGTGTTTTTCCAAGAACTGTAAAGTACATACAACACTTATAAAGTAAAAAAAAAGAAATCCCAAGGCGGTATAAAGTATGTTGGCACTGCACAATTCGTGAAATACAATAATACACATTTTTGGTTAAGTAATTCAATATTTAAAACATAACACAGTGCTGTACTTACGCCTTGTCTCACAACAGTACCACGGTTCTGTGCATTTGCTGTGCAGGAAGAGCAGGCGTTGAAGAATTCTTATTTTGGAATCCGCAGATTTACATCTCAACCCAAGTTTGACATTCATGATACATGTGTGAGACCCGCTAACACAACCTGACGACACAACAATCTATTTTTCCTGCATGCATATTTACCATTTGAATAACAACGTTCATGTCGTGTGGCTGTTTTGCACATTTCTGAGCATGTAATTGTGTTCTCAAAGACCCAGAATCCCACTGGCAAAAACAGGTCCCAGCCACAGTGGCCGGAGAGCTAGGGGCGCATGTGCGGATCATTAAGATGAATGCTTTCAGCATGCCTCGGTACAGTATTCCCAGCTGTTCTCAATAAACAGGCAGCTTTCCGAGCCTGCTCTCCCAGAGCTCTCTCCAAAGCCTTTCCTGGCACGCACTGGAGCCCCAGACAAAGAAGGTTTTCATGGCGCGTTAATGGGCCTTTACACGCGCGCACACACACGGGCTCACATGTACACACACACACGCTGCCTTGCTTCTTAGTGAAATACGCTCTCAGTGTTTTAACCGATACCGTACATTTTTAGCAGAACCCAATCACACAACGTTAAATGTCAACCCGTTACCGTTCATAATTCGCGTAAATATTATTTGCCTAGTGTTTATTTTAACGCAGATTTGTTCATGTATGGCTAAATACACTGTATCGTATGTTTAGCGAAGTAATTATTTGAGACAAAACTGGAAACTGAACAGACCGGCGCCTCAATACAGACCAATTATTGAAGGTGGACTACGATTTAAATGATGAAATAGAGACAAGCTGCAGCGTGATGGAATGCTTTTGGAAATTTCAATTCGATGATGAAAAGCAACACGACCAATGTGCCTAAGGATTGGAAATGTGGACACTGCCGGAGTAATTGTATGAAAAGAGGAAAACATGGATTTGAGAATAAATACAAATTGGAGACATTCCGACTTTTAAGAGAAATCAATGTCCTTGGGCAGCAAATATTTGCTAGAAGGCGTAATATCAGATGGACGAAATTGGTGATGAAATGACAGCCAAATAAGGGAACATGCCCGTAGGACAAGCGCCACCGAGGAGATGGAGCAACGAGATTGGCTCATGCATAGGAGCGAGATGGATTGTGGAATCACATGGCTATGAAAGCATGGCAACGGCACGGTGAGGCGTCAATCCAGCAGTGGACAGAACACGGATTCTTTCTTTGTTACCGTGTCAAGTCCTGTGATTTCATAAATTCACACCCAAAGACAAATGCGCTTTGTTAAATGCTATAGATTACATTAACAGACAATGATTTATTGCACGCATCACGTGCTTGCTGTGTTTTTATTTACTACAGTATTTGCTGTATTCACGTGTCTTAATAGCTTCCATGTGGCAATGCTTATTGGCATAAGTGGTTGATCAATGGATATTCAATAGCACTGAATTATGAATTACTTTATTGCCCTACTAGTGTGCATAATGTATTGGTTTCGGTACTGTTTTTGTCCCAACTCATCACATGCAGAGCTGCTCTTAAATTGTGTTATATTAATTGCGCAAGTATTGTAGAGTCAAATAATATTAATACATTTTGTGTTGTGTTCTCTGATTTTATTTTAATGTGTCCTAATAGTATTATCGAGTCCTGTGTATTCAATCTCTATTGAGCATGTAAGTAGCAAAAACGAGGCTTATGATTGGATGTTCACAAACGGTGGCCTTCAGGGACATGGATTGAACGATAACACTTGAAAGAGACAAAATCTTAGGAGCGGAGGATTTGTAGGCAATATATATATAGTATATACCAGGAATTGAACCGTGTTTCAGATGAACAGGGAGAGGTTCCAGATGTCACACCTGACGTAAATATTGCCCGTCACGGTATGAAATGGGAAAAAGCTCCTGGATCAGATGGTGAAACTGTGGAGATATCAAAGAAGTTGTTAGCAAAATTAATGGCCCTAAATGTTTACACAGAAATGAAATACAGCAGCAAAGACCCACATGCAGCCTTTCAATACGAGCAACAGTGAAAAAAAGTCAAAATGTATTTCCTGCTAAAATGATCGTTGACGCGGAGCTCATCTTCCGTTTACAACTCTGCGCCAGTGGTGGAAATTCCTCATTCCTATGGCGGTGTTTAGCTATACAAATACAGTACCGTTTGTTCTGCTTTGCCAAAAAACACTTAAAATACTGCACTGATGAAATACTGTAGCATTCTGATTTTCACGCCGTAATTCAGTTTTGTTTGCAGTAAGTTTTGGCATGGATTTCGTGTAAATCATATTTGTTTTTGGTCTTGTAACTTTGCAAATTCCCACCCTGCAAACGTCTGGTAACTGCTGCCACTGCCGACGATCCTGAGCTTGTGGTCCTTGTAAAAGAGATGTTTAGCTGAATGTGCCTACCAGCTGAAATAAACTGAGTTAATGCTATGGAGAAGAGATGTGCTATGAAAATGTCACACTGCCCAAAACGTCGCAAATTGTATATTTTTTCTTTACAGGCCATAATGTTATTGACGAATGTGTTGAGTTTTGAGTCTGAGTGTGGCACTTCTAAACCTATGAATTCCAATCACGGCAAAGTCATTGAGCAACCCTGACAAAGTACTAAAGTGGCCCTGTTGATGTAGCCATTGGCAGAAGGTGCACTGTACTGCAGTGCACCCTCAGCCCAAGACCAATAAAAAATTATTGTATTATTGTATTCGTATTCTGAGAAAAAGCTTAACTGTATTACATGTACCATATTGTACAGTTATCCACGGTGATATGGGGTGTAAATATCCAATTATCCACATATTTACCCCCACTTATCCACAAAAACGCAGATAAGCAGCCAGATAGGGTCATGGCTAGGTAGAGAATAATATGATCCATGATAATTGTCTTCCACATTAATATGAATAGTATATCGTGTAATTAATAGGGGAGAAAGAATTGTTTCCAGCAATCGCTGTCAATACGGATTCTCTTCACACATGCTCCTGATGGTTGCATCAGTGGAGGCTGCCTGTGTTTGCAGTTGAGGTCAATTTGTTCTTTCAGGAGATTAAGGTGCATCTGCTGGAAGCCTGTAAGCAATCAGAATCCTGGCGGTAACTCATGGAAACCACTCGGTCATGCCTGGCTGAGTGGGCACCTAGGTTACCTAGTGCTGAGCGTACTTGCCATTACGCCAGTTATCACGACGCTGGTCTTTCGATCCCCATAGCTGCTGTCAAATGCTGGCAAAAAAGTGCGTGTACTTGAAATGAAAGACCATGCAGTGTCAGATGCTACAGAGGGTACACCTCTAGACATTGTCACAGTCTGCATTTTGAAACATTAAGGCTTTCCATGGGGGATTTCCATACAAAACAATTTAATCTTAATTGTGGTCAGTGCCATTGACAATCCAACCAGGGTAATGAACAGTTCTACTACACAATATCCTGTTCTCCATGGGAAAACGTTACGGATAATCACCCATAATAGGAAGCTGTCCTGCCATTAACTACAGGGGCAAAATGCAGATATAACTGGATGAAAATGGTCACTTAAAATGGCTACTAATAAAAGGTGCTTTCAACAGCTACTAGGATTTTTCGGAGCTGCGGGTAATAGGGTAACATAGTAACGGATAAGAGGATTTCTGCTATAACGCACAGCTCTGACAATGCTCTAAGAGATAAAGGCATCATAATGACGTGTCGGTCGTGGGGGCTGTTTTACTCTGCGGTACTTCACAACGCTGGACAGTGCATACGGTGAAAGCACGATATTAACGCCATAATGCCAATGATTGTATGTTTCATGTGGGCTCTACAGCACTAAGATCTACTAGCGATGAACGCCACCTCCTTCATGGACGTCAACCCCCGGCCCAACGACTGAAGTCAAGAAAAAGCTTCCTCAGCCATGTGCAGCCCCTAACAACATCTCGAGGGGAAACCAGACTCCAGTTCTGGACGGAAAAGCTTGAGAGTGACCCTCCTGCAACTGGCATGGGAATCCCACCTGCTGAAGACTTCCCTCCTGGCTCAGATGCACCATGGATTCAGTGGAAGACACTCAACCGCCTGAGAACTAGAACGGGACGATCAAAAGATGCTTTGGTCAGATGGGGCTACAAGACCGGCCCAACCACCTGCGAATGTGGAGAAGCAGACCATAACTATGGAACACTGCCTTGTCTGTGCTCTACTACCGAACCTCTGCAGCTCAAAAGACCTTGCGGAGTTCAATGAAAATGCAAGGGGCTGTGTAAGAAAATGGGAAACTGTAATTTAACCATCGCGCTGCTTCGAAGAATCGCTAAGAAGAAGCACTAAGATCATGTGTATCTTTAATTCGTAAAATACAGCTACAGTCTTTTCAAAATATACGGCGCATTATTTTTCATTCAACATACTTTTAGACATTTCTTGGAAGGAAAAAAACCGTAAAGTTTATCTTGGCAAGGTGCACACTTTGTAACACAGTCATAAAAAACCCAGGAAAAACGTAAACGCTCTCCACATGTGAAAAGGCAAAGGTGCAGCCCTGAAATTTCTTGCTCCCACTACTTCTGGCAAAAGCACCTCCACTAGAAGGAGCTCAAGAGAGACCCTCTATAAGGCACTAGCAGGGGCGACCCGGCGTTGCCCGGGTAAATTTGATCGTAACTGGGGATAATAATAGAGGCGCCGCTTATCCGAACTGGGTATTGTAATGGCGGTGCGGCTCATGGTACCGTGAGGGCACGGGCCGAAGCACAGAAAGCGGTCCAGGTGGCCAGGGAATGCCCGTGGTCGCGCGCTAAGGTGCCAAAGAGCCACCTCGGACCGAGTGGCTTCGTTGTGCGAAGGTCCTGCGCGATTTAGTTGCGATTTGTTTATATATATATATATGTTTTCTCTTCCAAGCTCCTCAGATGTCTTGCAAAAGGTAGGAGTATCAACACTTTGACCCATGACACATGACCTGCGAACGTCTAACAGCTGTGTACCCATTCACACTGCCGGGTGGACTGAGCTGCCGATTTGAATTGGTTAGCACACTGGACTTCCAGTTGAGAGGTCGCAAGTTCAAGCTCCCTGTGCGACAGTTGAAACAACGACCACGTTTCTTCTATCCCCTATCCATTTGTTGTCCCTGTACTGTACAGCATTCCTGGTGCCATATTATGATGCAGGTCTTGTTATTTCACCATATTATAAATGCCTTCAAAACCAAGATAATCAATAATAGAATAGCCCTGGCGACCAAAAAAGCCTTTTTACTTTTGCACATCAAAGCGTCATATTCTCCTCCGCCGGCTTTTGCTTGTGCTAGTAGGTAAAATATACATCACACAATCGATGTTTTAGCGATAGCCTCGGCAGCAACGTACATGTTCAGGTGGCTGAACTCGCCCGGCTGTCAAGCTCGGTGAAATTAAAGCGAACAGACTGAGAGCCAGCCAACGCACTGACGCCTGAATCGCGGGTCCCATTTAGCAGCCGCAAGCGCTGGCTGGCTTGTGCCCAGCGAGCGTGCGTACCGTTGAATGGGGCTGGCGTACGCAGGGTGTTCTTTGTAAGAAAAGACTGAATGTTCTTTCAAAGGTCACCCTCCTCCGCTGCCGCACTCCGCGCAACCTTATGATAATATTGTGGCTTGTCCCCACACAAATATACACGACAGACGGCGCACACCAGCGGTCCATATGTAAGAAGGTATTTTGCGGGTGGACGCAATATCAAGCTTTGAGACGTCCGTTCTCAACAACAACAACGCTGCGAAACATAAATTGCTATGTACAGTACGGCACGGATATATCTCCAACGTCCAAATCAAAGCAGCTGCTGCCATCATCAGCAAACCACCTCACACTTCCAGTAAATGTGGAAATCTACTTGTTTACCAAGGAAAGCCACACTGAGCCATAGGACTCTTTTTCAGGAGGGTCCAACACTAGGTTTTTATTTTTTTCATTAATGACGAGTGTTTATATAAGTGGGAGGAAACTGGATCACCCGGAAAAAAATCCAGGGGGCAACAGTATCTCCACACAGATGGAAACATGGCGATTAGTCAAATTGCTGTAATGCCTTCTCCTGGCGAGCCGGGGAAGACACCTCGACGGCCACGAGAAGGGAGTTTAATCCAACACTCGTCTCCACAATGATGGATTACAGGAGTGCATCACGACCCTATTCCCTACAACGGCCAATCCTCACTATTGATATTCCCCCACTACTCCTATTATCCCGGGGAGCTGCATAGGTTTCTTTTACTTCATGTTTTCTTCGCATTAGCCACAATTGAATTTGCGGATAAGTGGGGTAAATCCGTGGATAACAGGATCGGTGATGTTCTTCCTACGACATCACCGTGGACGAGAGTTGCTCTACTCGTGCACACTGACGAACCTTGCCAAAAACTCTGAATAAAGAGCAATTTACATTAAAGGCAGATGGGCTGAGAAGAAAACTGTACGTGTAGTGCCGCACTAGTGGCTCTCGCATTGATTAAACGCTTTTACGGCTGCTGTTGCAACTGACCTCAGTGTCAGGGGTAAAAGGTTGAGCATATCCTCAATGGTGCCCTGCACAACATGCAGATGTTGTATTGATGCTTTTGTCTCTCAGCCTTAGCAAATTCCCCTGTCAAATTGCAACCTACGGTTTATATAGTGTCGAACTAACGGTACACATTTTAAACAACATAATTATTTATAGACACACTGGACATACTGATGTGTTCGCACCGCTCTGGAAAATATAGACAGCTTGGAAAAATTAGTCACATATTCCAAGATAAGATTACAGAGAATAAGGTCCAGAACACAGGTGGGCGACACGTAGGCACAGTGAGTAGTCCTGCCGCCTCACAGCAATATTTCCAGGTTAGATTCCCAGCTTGGGTGCTTTTCTATGTGGGGTTTGCATGTTCTCCGTGTGTCTACGTGCCCCTGGTTCCCTGAGATGTTGTAACTTGCTTACCCCTCCTTGCTGGACAACTGCAAAAAATAAGCTACATAGCTCAACGGTTCCATCCGGCTTACTTAAAAAATCTGACTGACTGACCGTTGTAGTTTTGGACCGTCAAAAAATAGTGAAATGCATTCCAGCACAAGTGAAACAAAAATGTAGAACAATTTTAAAATTTCAGTAATGATTTCAACACCAGAAATGCACCAGTCCCCAACGTAAATGACAGCAGTCTTTATAATCACGTGCCCATATGCTGTAGCTTAAACGCTTGTGTTTTAAGATCACATCCACGTCTAATCCCCGTTGTTACCATAGCACAGCTTGGACTGGAAGCATCCGTCAGAATTACTGGGACGGCACGGAATTATCCTAATCAAAACAGTGTTTTATCTGCAGCAGCTGACCCAGATCAACAACCGTAATAGCGTTTTAATAAACTATTTAAGATAAGTGGGCAATGATAATGCCTGAAATAACTTTAAATTTATTTAAAAAAAATACTTTATTGATGTGTTCAATGAACTGTACCGTCCTGAAATAACACTGGACACCCAAAGAAAAATGTCACCGTACATTTTGTCAACATTAGCCAGAGGTTAGGAACTTAACTGATAACTGGCAGTGAATGTTGACATTACCAAGAGAGGCATGTCTCACAGACACTGCAATGCCGCAGATTCACTTGTTTACAGTACGGTCTACTGGTGCTCATGGTCATGACTGGCCAACTTCCAAAGCGGTGACATTACATTTCAGCACAAGTAACAAAACTCAACACACTAGTCAATAACACCACATTAAAATAGCAATATTATAAATAGTTACTATCACGTAACCATTAATCTGCCAGTTTAAAAACGGGTTATCGGAAAACATGTTTTAAAATATGATTCTCATCAGACCCCATGGCATTAAATTGTCTCCAACCCTTAGAAATTCCATCTCTCTGGGCACTCTTCATATGCTATGAAGAAGGGCCATTGCCCGAAACGTCACTGATTATGTACAATATACATATTCACGAATGTGATTTTTTTTGTATATTTCAGCAGTGCAATGATTCCAGCAATTCTGAAATCGTACGCAATACTATAACGCTGTAGATCGATGACACATGCTGTGATATGAACCCACCAGTCATGCTTAATATTGGTGGCAAGCAGTGCTGGCCCCACCTTCACCAAAGCACATGGAATCCCAAACGAAGGAACATGTATTAGAGGACAACCACCATGGAGATGGAGTAATGAGATCAGCTTATTCGCGGGGGGTAATATGGATTGTGGCATCGCAGTGTCAGGGAGGCCTTTATCCAGCAGTGGATAGACCAGAGCCGATGACAATGATGCTATATGCGGGATGGTTAGCACTCACCGCCACACACCCATTCCCTTGCCAGGACCATCATCTGGTTGTTTAGGGCCATCAATGCCCTCTGTAAGAACGCAGTGTTTGCATCAACACTTAAATTTGACAGCCTGGTGTGAACGGGACCTTAATGTGCAATTGCAAGGCTGACGTTGGTTCTAAGGCAAGCATTCTCTTCCCATGAGCAGCCAGGCGTTTGCCTTTTAATCATTAGCTAGCCAAGGGAGGCTGGGCACAAAGGCAGGGATTAGGATTTTTAGAGAGTGGTGGGGGGGAAGGTGGTATGTGGCTGCTCACCACCAGTTTCCCTGATCTCACCACTAACAAAACCGCCCCCTGCGGAGCACACACCATCATCAGCCCCCAGCTCTGGTCTGCCCCTTACCGTCCCCTTAACCGCATCAGTAATCAAGGCAAGCACATCAGCAGATCCCCGCGAGATAAAAAAAAGTTCTCGCACTAACCGCCATAAACACCGGCACGATGGCTTATAACGTCCGAGCAGCGGGGACAAGGTACAGAATATACGATTCGGTGATGTAACAACACGTTTATTGCACTACTGTACGTGAATTGTAAATTCCCAGCTGCAGTACTGGATTGAGTACGTAACGTACTGCAATTTACACAACCTTGACAAGCGTGTGGTTGTTTGCATAGGAGTTACGATGATTGAGAAATAGTGGGTTAACCTGGGCTAAACCTGCGTTTAGTAAATCCTGTATGTTAATCCACGATCAATTATTGTTAAACAGTAAATCATGATTTTACTGAAACAATTCACGTAAAAATAGTGCCACCCAGAGTTCTAAAGGTGTTGCTATGTATTGGGGAGCATTATGGTTAAACCTTTGGGTCATAGCAGGTAGGAATCGTGGCAGGTAGCATGAATTGTATATTCATATGAAGTCATAATTCAATTCACCTTTTAATTCAAGTTCAGTTTTGCTAATCAATTATTTTTGTCTCGTTTTTACCAACTTAGTAATGTCCTTTGTCTCGTCTGTACAGTTTTTGGTTCATTAAAAACATGCACTTGACCCGACAGTCTCTTGAGGCTATACCGGGTTTTTTGTTTCGTGAAAATTCCAGGTCACGTGTATAAAAATGGTATTCACGATTTTCGGGATTTGCTCCCATTTCTGGAACGTATCCCACGCAAAACGTAACATTGGAAGTCAACGTCATAGTGAATATGTGGCGTACAAATACACATGCCTTACTGTATTGTTAAAGCGAAATAACTTTGAATGAATCAAAGTTATATGAGGATTTACTGTAATCGATCGATACATGTTAGATTTGTTGTACGTATCGCGAAAGGTACAAATCTATTTTATTCGATAAATTATTAAAATCTTAGTCCTACCATCGTGGTAAGTATTATATCCAACAGCTTATGATTATTTTCTGCGTAAATCCCCCTTTTTATTTCTGGCATCGTGCTAACATAAATGTACAACTGGTCCATTTACAACAAGACCATTAAAGAAGCACAATGTTTCAATAAAAATATCATTAAGTAGCTCACCTCCTGTATTTTATGGGCAACGATGCTGGCACTAGTAACAGTGGAAAGAATTGGATAACGTTGCACATTTATTGGAATACGTTTTATTGCGTTCATTGTGCCACATCCTAGAATCAGTTCTCCATTGATTCCGGCGACATTGGAGCTCTGAAAGGTTTTTACTTTGCCTTCCACACGGGTGATGGGTTTGCATGTGAACTATTTAAAAACATAGGCAATGCGTCAAATGTTGTAACTCAGGACCAACAAAACCTTTGTACTGTGGGACGTGACAATCTTGATGTTTTAAAGCACTGGTCGATACCATCTGGCCACACTCATGGCAATACAATCACCAAAAACGGTACTCTGTTGATGGTAGGCACATCACCAAACGAAAACTGCTGATCGAGTTTCCAGAGACACGTGCAAAGGGCAGGCCAGGACTTATCCTTCAGCATTAAACTTGTTCCCAAGTGCAGCTGAATGAAGTAGGGCATATTTTCAGACCTAAGTAATGTAAATGAATCCATTGTAGACTTTCACCGGAATCCAATGTGCTTTACACGTCTTGTTTATGACTTGAAAAAAACGCTTTCTGAAATCCTTTAGCACGTACGCATGTCCATCCATCTACCCGGGAGGTTCTTGTTGGCTCTGGGCATGGCGAGTTGGCGCGTTTGTGTTGGCATTGCGTAGCTAAATAGCGCACCAGTATTTAAGCAGCAGGTTTGATTTATAATTGCGGGAGAGGAATAGAAATATGAACACAAAAGAGCTCATTACAGTTGATTATCGCATGCAGTGCCATCGCAACTAGGTCAATTTATTCTCCAATGTGTTTTGACGCATATCAACGTATACTTTAGAAAACGCTTCATGAACACACCACTCTTCAAATGTATCCATCAACACCAACACTTGCTAATACTGTATTGTATATTGTTTACCACAATGTTAGCTTTGTTTACCAAAAAATTGGATGTGACAGAAGTCTAATGCAGCAGGCATTCTCCCACTGCCTCCATAACGTAATTTAACACAATCTACGTAACTAGCCACATACTTCAGTGTAATCCAATCTGGTACAGGCATAATGAAACACTTATTCACACCTGTTGTCTATGATTCCAGCCTCCCATAGGGGCCTATCTAATAACCGGGGAGAAAGCCATTGGCGTAATTGTATAACGTATACATTCTGTCGTCTGTGGGATCAAGTTTTGATATTTTTTTTGCCTTGAGCACTTTATACTTTGTCCCCTTCAAAACGAGTAAAGGAACAAAATCATGACCAAAACTGGGGCAGAGGAGAACACTTAAAGAACCACAAAGTATACAATTTGGACAAAACATCACACTTAAGCCTGAGCCTGTATACATAACATTATGCCCTGCGTTGTGTTAAGGGAAACTTTCCATCTCTGGCAATCGCCTAACACCCCCCCCACCCACCCGGCGTCCCGCTGGCCATCGCCCCCATCAGTGGCAACGTCTTTTCGCAGATATGTTAGCAGCATGAGGGCTGCCGCTCTGTCACCGACAGACACAATAGGGCCATCGATGGCACAATGAGGGCCCTTGCAGGGCCCAAGGCTGCCAGCGGTACACACAAAGGGGGGGCATGTGGGTGGAGGGCGTGACGGACGGAGGCACACAACGGATGCTTTGGTCAGGGGGCTGGTAAGTCATGCTTCTGATGGGTTTGGCACCGAGACGTTGTTGGTAGGAGGGCTATAGCTGTCACTTTGACTTCGGGACACTGCGAACGCATAGTTCCACAAATACCGTTCACGGAATACAAAATTGAATCTACGCTTGGGCGATACACAGGACGGTTTTGTATACGCCGGAGAACACAATTTCGTACGTTTACGCTGACGCGAACATTGTTTACGTCAAAATAATATCACGCTCTAGAAAAATGCCAGGCTCTTTTGACATGTCCGATGCTGTGCCACTGTTCTGGAGTTATAAATGTAAAGAGGCACATGGTATCCATTAGATGAGAGACGCGGAAACGCAGGAACATTCTTGGTAAACTCTAATATAGCAATTGTGCGAGAATCACGATCTATGAGCTACTAAAATGTTTGTCGCCAAGCAGCACCCAGTACAAACGATGCACAAACTGTATGTGCAAGTCATACAATTGCCCCATCTACACAGGTAAGTATTGTACAGTAATAACAAGCATGAACACGAACGTTGCCGCCTCACAGTGTTAGTATTTACACTGGGAATTGCTCTTCATAGCTGTTCTTTCGGGACAGCCGCGTCGAGTGTTCCTTCTCGCTCCTTCATGACGTTTCGCCTCCCACGTTGAGGGCATCCTCAGGCGTTCAGGGACACTCGACGCGGCTTTCCGAAAACACAGCTATGGAGAGCAATTCTCACACATCGAGCCGTGAAATCCTCCATCAGAACGGTATTTACACTCTCATGTAACAGGCACATTCAAACATTCAAGAAGCTGTAAAAAACACAATTTATGGTTATTACATTACAGTGTTAGCTTCGCGTGAGAGCCGCTAGGCCTCTAGCAAAGGTGAGGTCAAGGTAAATACACTGTCGTGTTTGTGTCCCTTTTAAGATCACCACACAGTCGAACTGGACAAGGATCCTGCCATGGGCGATTTGACTCCAAAACACAATTCTGTGAAGGGATCACACGCCACACCTGTCCAATGACTCAGGCCTAATGCTCACCTACAAACGCGACTTTTAGTACAGACATCAACGCCTATAGTGGGTTTCAGCCTCCTCTACTAGGCTACAATCGCATCTAGTAGGCTACAATCCGGGCAACAACTTAGGAAACCACGTCGACCAAGCTGAACGTAAAGGTTTACATCGGTCCTTCTATTTACGCGGTGGGCAGAGCTAATAGGCTCGGCTCAAATGCGATCTGATCCCCTGGGGCCGATCTTAAATCTGCAGGAATGCAAACACCCAAGAGACTATCAAGCTGTCTTTAGTGCGGTTTCCAGAATTCACAGTTACGGTGCAGACGGGAAGTCTACGGGTGAGGTTTGCAGAAATCCCACATCACGTAAATGGCCTGCGGACATTATAAAAGACACTGAGTACCTTGGCTCCAAAAACTATTTTGACAATACATCACTGTGCAATGATTAACTGGCCGATAATGTAATTTGAAGAGCGAAATAAAATAAGCACTTTTTGAATGTTTCTGCTGTAGGGAATTTGCAACATGGACTATTCATTAACTCAACAAACACACTGTCACGTTGCATTTGCAGTGTACAATACTTGCATATGCTTTCCTATGTCAGTGTTCAGCTATCCCTTGGTGCGAGTGAATTTAAAGCCACATTTCATTGTATACAGTCCTACAATTGCATAACATGGGTCACTCTACCACAGAACTATGCATTACAACGCAACGAACTGAAAAGATACATTCTGCATTATCTTACCACAGTATGGTAATATGGAAGACCTGCAGGTCTTTAAAAATCGACCACCCCCCCTCCTCACAATTCAATGAATCGTCATGATATGAGGTTAAGATTCGATCCAACAATCAATGTTCTGTCCATTGTGGTGAACGAAGCACTGTTTAGTGGGAGTAGAGGTCACCAAAACCCATTACATACAAGGTATATGAATCGAAAATACTATAATTGAATCTTACATGCATGGCAAAATGCGTGTACTGTATTGTGGACGTAGGAATTGATTTTGCTGAACAAATCGATACATTGTTCCATCCGTAGTATCGCGCTACATTGTTCAAATTATCTTTAAAACGGGTCTAAAGTTCCTGCTTTGATGTAAAACTGGAGAAACATGTGACGTTACATTTATTGAGTATTACAATCTTGCTAATGTGACATACTTTGAGTGGATTGCTCAAGTAAAACAACCACTTTCAATATAACTCTCCCATATATACAAATTGATTGGCAGGCTTTGTTTTGCCAGGTGAGAAATCATTGACATTTTCAGACTCTTGAAAGAGAGACCTGATGCAACTGGTGACATCCAAATCAGTGCGTGCTCAACGTACAAAGCTCTTGAACGAAACATTAAAAAGTAAATCGTGCAACAACGTGCCATCCAAAAAGTAGCAACAATCAGAAGCACAAGAAAAAGCATAAAACAAAAGGCTTTTATCAATATGGTTTGCTATGTGATACCAACTAAACGTTCAAAAAAGATGAAACATTTTAAACATGGATCATCTTGGGAGACAAAAAAAAGAGAACACATACTGGCGTGCCTCTTTATCTCCACTCTTTATCGCTTTAGACATAGTACTAAGTGTACTGAGTGTACCTATGCCACTTGCTACCGCACTGCAGTTCTCTTTTTTAGAGGTCCAGTGGAAACACTCAAACATATATCCGCAAAACAGAACAGCGAGTACAGCTGGGTTGTGTACGCTCCAGAAAACAGGAAATTCCAGCCTGGGGTAAGCCATCCATCCCCGATCCTGTTACTGTGACTGCGATCTGGGCTGGGGCATATTAGTATTTTGAGAGCAAGGCACAATCGTTGTATCGGTGCTGGGAAAAGAAGACCGCGGAGAGAGAGAGGAAAAAAAACGGTGGTTGTCTCAAACGGATAGACCCAGTGTTCATTCTGTTTTATAACACGGCAGTGTTTATCATGATAATGACTTTTTGCAAGCGGAGCAGAGGCGTAAATAGTTTTGCTCATGCAGTAGTTTTTAAAATAACCGCGTTGAATCGGCAAGTGTTTGTCTACGGTGCCTAGCAATTGGAGACCAGGTCATTTGACTGCCATCGTTGAGAGCGTGTAATCAACATAGGAGTACGGTGAAGAGAACGTTGTAAATTGGTCACAGCATGTCACACGTTATTTCCAAGATTATTTCATTTCAAACCAGCTGGTATTTAATATAAATTTAATGCATTACTAATGTACTTTATGTTCAATGCACAACGCGATTATTATTTTTAAAGCCTATTATTGCAGCTTAAATTGATGGCAATTTAGGTAGCGTATACGGTATAATGGTTGTGTGCAATGTAATGTGCGTTGTACAAAATATTGCGGCACTGTGCAGGTATTTTAATAAAATAAAAACAACTTAACATGAGGATTTCAATTGGAGTGAGCACGGTATTATGTTATCCGAGTACAATGTCACTGCCCCCCACCTTGGTACAAATATTTATATGTACAGTATTCCATAATTACACCACGACATTTGGAGGATACAATATATCCGGTTTCAATGGAATTATTCATAGATGTCGTTATTGCTTGACAAACCTGTCAACCACATCACCATCACCCTGCTCGCCCGCACAATCAATATCCATCACTCGCGTCTGACACTCTCCAATTAAAAAGTAATAGCGTTACATAATACATAAGAAAAAGTCGTCCGTTTAAGTTTAAACAAAAAAAAGTTAAACATATTTGTTTTACAATCAGACTCACTGTACTCGTTTATTAACCAGGGGCTGCAGTTTTGTTTTTCCCAGCGAGAGAATAATGTAACGATGTTTTGAGACGTTACGATCATAATAATATTTATTCCATTACGTGCAGCAGTGTCAATGGCCAGCTCGGTCCCTCCATTCAAATCGGCAAAGACAGAGCTCCTGTGCGAGCAATTACGTAGCTTATCTGCAGTGTTAACTGGCTCCTGGGACCCGACACATATCCATCTCAGCTCCGACACAAACGGGGCTTTGTGTGTGCAGGAAAAAACGTTCCCCTCCCCCAGCAACCAGCTGTGTCCAAGTACCAAGAGCCCTGAGCACATAAACCATTCCCCCTATTTCTCCCACATTAATTTCTTTGCCAAGGTTCAATTTAATTCACGATTACTCAACACATTACTTCACCCTGCTTTTTATACACGGGGACGACCGGCGCGTGATACACGCTGTCACGGTGGGGAGAAGCATCCGTTCGTGTCTGCCGAGTCTGTTGTTGACAAAGTTGCCTCGGAAGCACTCCAGACGGCAGATATACCGGTTCGTCTGTTGATGATGAGCAATTGTGTCAAGATAAAATTACTGAGAAATGCTTGAAAAGACGTGAAAGGAAAATGTACGCAATCGGCTCACGCGTCTGTGTGTGTGTGTGTTTGGCGGATTATTACATCTCACCTATGGTCATGAACTTTGGATAATGACCGAAAGAACGAGATTGCGGATACAAGCGGATGGATGGATGTTCGTGAGAGATGACCGTGGATTGATCACGGCCGATGATAATTATGATAGCAGGGAAAATCCCTATAGGATTGAAGATACAGTACTGTATTTGTTGGAGGGTAACAACTGGAAAACACATCAGAATATAAATAAATATACCTAGGGGGGATTATTGGGAGGCAGACCAGGATCAAAAGAAAGGGGCGAGCGGAAGCAAGCTGGAGTGCTTTTGGATAACCGACCTTGATAATGAAAAGCAACATTCCAATATGTCAAATAGCGAATGTTTTCAATGAGCGTATAATACCTGCCGTGACAAATGGATCAGAAAAGTGGAAACTCACAAAAAAAGGGAACAGATGAGAAGTGCACAAAGGCACACAGAGAGGTGCACGTTTGGAATTAAGCCGAGAGAAGAGAGGGATCCGTGGATCAGAACAGATGCAAACTGGAGCCATCACATTCACTGTTAAGCGGACAGTGACAGGCCGCATTCCTAGACAGGATGGTGGCCAATGGTCGAGACTGCTGAAGGAATGGCAGCCAAACGCAAGAACACGTCCGAGATAAACACCACCAAGGAGACGGAGTGATGAAATGAGCTGAGTGATAGCAACGACTGGAATGAAGCCTTCATCCAGCAGTGGATAGGCTCTGACTAATGATGCTGATGTTGAAGAATTCATAATACATATTCTGTAGTATAGTATTACACGACAAAATTCCGTAGGGATGTTTTACATTATTACAATTGTTCGTACAAACATGCGACTTTATTATGTACGTTGAAAGTTAACGAGAATAAACTCGTTTGATGTGTAAAGTTCAGTCACAGAAATGTGTCGGCTACCGAACAAAGCAGGACTTCTGCCGACACATAACCAAGCAGTGTTATTCCACTCGCAGTGTACGCTTTCAAGATTTACAACGATATCCCGTCGCCCCGTCCACATGCTGGCAGATGTCCGCTCAACCCCTCTTGTACTGTGCCACAAGAGCAGGAAATACCAGTCATCGTACGTCGACATTCTACAGCAAAACTGAATGGGCAAACACTGTATTATGCACACACAATACAGTTGGTCCACATTACACGTTTAGAAATGAAGCGCATTCCTGTATTTTGTTGTTGTTCAAAAACGTCATTGTCCATACTCAGAGTTAACTAGCACACGTTAACTGAAATGGGGTCCAAAGTAATGTTCCACATTCAAGAAAATAAAAGAGTCTAAAGCCAATGCAGTTGCGATGCTGTACGGCACAGTGCAGGGCACACACATTCAAAAAAAACAAACACCGTTAAATGTTGCGGTTGCATAAATCAGTAGCAGCAGCGGCATCATCCATCATGATCAATCCACTGCTAGATTGAGACGAAGGTCAGGACCGGGGTCAGGTCACTCACCACGGATGTTAGCCATGGCCGAGAATCGAACTCGAGTCATTGGGTTCAACCAATTAACGGAGAGGGAGAATAAAAAAAATGCTTTGAACCTCAGCTCATTATGGCACATTGAATTGAATTAACGTTAAATAAATGTCTTTAAACCCCAGAAATATGGCACTGTATTTGGACCCCAGACAAGGATAGACATGAGATGTTAGGGAAAAACAAAGCGTTATCTGGTGTCCAATGACAAATCCATTACAATTTGGATTTCTAACCACATCACTTAATAAAGTGCCTTCCTCTGCTCGTATGGAAATAATGATTTCATCGCGGCACAATTGGGAACATGCGCGACTCTGGGGGGGTCATGTGGCATGTGGACTCGTAAGAAGTGAGTGGGTGGTGGGGTTTTGTCAACTATGTGCGACAGAAACCGTGGCCAGCAACAGCCTGTGTCTGCGGACTCCCTGCCAATGACTGTCCACGATGCGAGTCAAACGCCTATATTTCTGAGAGGACCCCCTTTCAAACACCCTCTATCTCCAAAAATTAACTCGAAGCCTTTCATGACCAATGTTATCCATAGTGAAAGCTTTGTTTATGAGTTTAGGTCACATACGTGCACACAAAACCCAGAAGGAACATTCTTGCACGCTTAATTCCACTGCGTATTGGTGACATACTATATGGCGTTCTTGGAACATCTGCTGGTTTTTTTTATAGATTATTGTGGCCAGCACCGCAATGCAGTCATGCTAAATGAAAGCAGTAAATGAAAATGAAAGGAGAGACACAATAAGGCTCTAAGGAGCACATAGTACTGAAGCCACTGTTCTAGTTCTCAAATTACCCCAGGTCTGGTCCATGTTACACCTCTCAGTGGGAGGATTAATGCACATAATACAAATACTGTAATTGTGATAGTGTATACCATGATTCTCAAACAAGAGGCGTGATTGCACCTTTTTCCAAAGAGGGGTCTGGTGAATTTTTATTACAGCTCTTTGTCAATCCACTGCTTAAATCTGGCCTTCCCACGCCGTGTTCTATTGATTACTACGTTTTAGTCCCCGTAGAAAACAAAAAAGCAATCATCTCCATTCGATGCATATTCATGAAGGGCTAATAAACAATCCTGGCAAAGCAAGGAAACACACGTAACTACACACAGTACAGTACTGTTTATACAGACAACCACTGTCAGGAGTGTACTAAGGATGCAATAGAAAAACCTCAATAATTCTTTGTGGAAAAGGTGTTTTAGACCGTAAGAAAAGCAGACGAGAAGGAGAGAACTTCCATTACGAGCAGATTAATGTGCAGATCGGAATAAAATGTGACCGAGAGAGGCAAGGCCATATTTACTTCCTGCGGGGAGGGGAGAGTAATGAGAGAAGAGATCAGAAAGGTGAGTACGTACGAGGTCATGAATGATTTGAGATATCTGATAGTCAAATGTAAACGAATACAGGGGCTGCTTGCTGCCTGTATGTTACAAAGACACTAACCGTGAACACAATAACCCCCACACACGCGTCTGGCCCGAGTCGATAGCTCATGCTGAATTAGAATCGTGATGGTTTGTCATGCTACTCACCACTCAAGCCACTCACTGCTCAAGCCGTCAAATTCGTGTGGCTTTTCGTTATAGCGTCTTATTCCAGTTCGTCCTCATTTTCTGTTCGTTTATTAATCTATTGCCCTGTAAACCCTATTGATATGCGTAAGTGTGTGGACGCTACATAAATTATTGTTGTGAATGTAGATTCCAATACTGTATAGCTATTTTAAGCCCTTCTGTGCTAACAGTCTAATTTTGAATGTCCTTTGCTTTGCCGCTCAAATCCAAAGTGTCAAACCAGTAATTATCTAGTGTTATTTTTGTATCGCTACAAAACGATGACGAATAACAGAGCTGCTGAACCAGGTTAACAATCCGAAACACAAACTAGTAACACACTAGCTACCTAGTAGTTTCACAAACCATCGCCGACGATTTGTTTAATTTCCACCACACTTAAACACAGTACTGTACTGCGTGTAAAACAGCAAAATGGCAAGATTTGTGCTTCTAAGTAAAAAAAATGGACAAATCACGTTTAAAATCTCGAGATTTGCCAATAACACACGTAACCCACCCACACGCCCGTCGAAAGCCACATGGAATGGCATTTATATATATTTTTTAAATGTACCAATACATATCATATAGTAATGCTGCTTGACGGAGTGTTTATCCACAAATTGCCACACATGTTTGCACTGCCAGTGGCTGATACAAGAGGAATGTGGCTGTACTGCTCGGCCGCTGTGTATGGGGGGAGAAGCGACATACACACGGGCAGCCTTTGTCCTACCGTTCACGGACTGTTATTGTATTTTCTCTCTTACTTGAGGAAATGTATTACGTTTCATTCTGAGAATTCCACGATAATACACGGACACACACACACACCAAACGCTGTTGTTATAAATGATTGGACGCCCCCCTTCATTCTTCCGTCAGCTTATGGGCACAACAAAGCCCAGCCAAAGCCACCAGACAGGACACCACATACCAACACACACAGCCTAACCACGCACGCTACGTAACACCAACATGACAATTAAGGCATCCAGGAATGGCTGGGTTTCAAGAATACATTTCAGGAGGGTTATCTCTCGCTGAACTGTCGCAGCCACACGTCTACAACACCTGGCAAGCCCCGGTGATGATCAGTTTATCAATGCGCACTAACCAGGCTAAAACCCTGCTTAGCTTCATAGACGAGATAGGGAACATTCATGTATGTGGACAAGTTATTAAGTGACCTCCCGATGACCCCCCCCCACCGCAAGAACACCAAAGACAAAGAACCCCCGTATAGGCGGTATAGCCTTAACAGACTATAGGGTCAAGTGGTGTTAGCGAGCACCTATAAAGGACAGTACGGCACTCGAGGTGGAGGGTGGCCAGCACCACGCACGGCCGCATTTGTCTCCCCACTGACGATGATTACACATGGCACCAACACCAAAGATACAGACAAAGATCCCCCGTATTTCCTTAACAGACCGTAGGGTCAAGTGCCGTTCGCGAGCACCTATGAAGGTTCGATCACGGCACACGAGGAGGTGGCTGACCAGCAGCACCACGACCGGCCGCCTTTATCTCCCTAGCGACGATGTTTACACACCGCACTCGATACTCATTTGAGGCCGAGTCGACCTAAGTAGGGGAGACCCAGAACCTGCTAAAAAAATAAAAAAATCATCACTGGTGTTGGCCGTGAGCGGGATTCCAACCCGGGACCGCAGGTTGGTAGCCCAGCGCGCTAAGCACCGAGCTACCACACCGCACCAGGAACACCGCCGCCGCACCACAGACAGACAGACAGACACACACATACATACCGAGAGATCGGGGTTGCTCCTCTCCTTGTGGGACACGGCGCGGATGACCCCGCTTCTCCATCCCCACTCGTGTATCCTCTCCAAATCCGCACTGCCCGCGGCAGAGACGCGCATGAACCTCTTGCCTACCAGCTCCTGCCTCGGTTCGTTGGCCATGCCTGGCGACATCAACGGGTCGACATCGCCGGCTACGCGAGCGCCGAGAGAGAGAGAGAAGACGAAACAAAAACAACCCGCAACCCACCAACCGCGACTCTCTAGAACCGAACACTCAAAATAAAGGGGGAGATTGAAAGCCACAGGAGGGTGTCCACCGGCGTACTAGCCCTCTTCCTCCTTCCTACTTCTCCTACCTACCTAGCTATCCACCTACACCCCTACCTACCTACACGCGCGGTCTCTGGATACCAGACACTGACTGGGAAAAACAGGGAGAGCCCAGCGCGGCCGGACCACTGACAAAACCACACAAGCCGGGGGCGATGGCAGCTCTACAACGCGGGCCAAGTCGCGCACAGATACACGCCACGTTCCCGTGCTGGCTGGATGGCTGGGTGGGTGGATGGGGGGAAGGAGAACCAGAGGGGAGGGGAGAGGGGCAAGGGGGGTGGAGAGACGA
>JAZEWU010000007.1:1404998-1446564 GCA_036362915.1 Geotria australis | reverse complement strand
TTAGTTTTAGAAAATTTGAATTGAGCCAGGCCTTCACAGTAGACAGTGAAAGGTATGTTTATTTCTATATCCTTTGACTTTACCACGTCTAATAAACCTGGGTTATTTAGACCCTATATAGCAATACGATTACTTTTAATCATTTTCCAATCCACTGCTAGTGCTAGGATTGCGTTTGAAGCCCTCCCTCCCCACGCCGCGTCAGCCATGTTGACTTATTTTTTACCATACTTCACCAGTCTGCTCACTGCGGGTGAACGGTGGGTGAGGGACCTTCTCGGACCAATGTAAGAGGCGTTTGTCGCCACTCACGTTAGCCGTAACCATCACAGTCAGCTGATAGGAGTTCACAGCACAGACCTGGGTAGCTAAGCAGGCTGTGCGCCTGGATATAGTGGTGACCACCATCCAAGAAAGCCAGGTGTAGTAGGGGCACGCGCAGTAGAGGGCAGTGCAGTAAAAACTATTGTTTTGAATCCCTGCCGCACCTTAACCGCCACGGGGTGTGTGACGCACACCCATAAACACGTCAACACATGCCTGCCTACTAATGCCCCCATTCTTTGTTCCCAGGCCGGGAACAATCCGCAACCAGACACCGACTCCAGCGACTGTCCAGTGCACCCCCGGTTGGGGTGAGGGTTGGTGTGGCCTTTTAGCGGGTGGGAAAAGGGGGAGTAGCTACCCTTTATTTTAGCATGACCTTGTTTACAGGGAGGACATACAAAAACTCGGGGAGTGTGAGCGGGATATTTATTGTACACGTACCAACATGTTTTGGCTTGACTATAAGAATTCAAAAGCATGGCATGAGCCTTCAGCAAGTGGGCGGGGGTGGGTGGGTGGGAGGGAGGTGGGGACTCAGCCCCCTACAGAATCTTCCTCTCCGTTGCTTCGAGACTGGAGGAGTCGTGGTAATGTTGATGCTGGTAGTGGGGGGCACCGGGAATAGGGCCCCAAGTAGCTTAGGAGAAGCCATATTCATAAAAAACAAAAAAATAGGGATGCCCCAAATACTATCTCGAATTCAAATCCCGATTAACATAAAACACTAGTCACAACAAATCGCGAATTCTCGTTTCTGGCTGGTCTGCACCTCCATTCTCTCATCTCTAGATTTACAATTGTGGCCATGCTTCTCTCGTCTTGCTACACCTCTGTGTCTTGTCTACATCTCTTGTCATCTATGTTATGATGACAAAGGCCTTCCCCCCCACAAAACATGTCTACATCTCTGTTTTATATCTATGTCATGTCCTCTCACTGGAATTGTGTTATTGAAATGGGGATGCGGTGTCTCCCCAAAAGTAATTTCTTAGTGCCCCCCAATAACAGCACCACCACTGCTGATGTGATTTTTCGTGGTCGAAAAATCGTTCTTCTTCTTTGCGATTCTTCGAAGCGCGATGATTTGCTTACTTGAGACACCATTCTGCTCGACAATGCTGCTCTGTATAGTATTTATTTGTCGAGAGACCGGAGTTGTACTTATTTTACTTCACCCAATCGCAGGTAATATTTGGTGGTCGCGATTGTTGTTGGTGGTTGCTGTTGATGGTGTTTTCTTTGCTGTTGATGTTTGTTGTTGCCATTGGTTGTTGCTTGTTGATGGTCGTTGTTGCTGTCGATTGTTGCTGCTGTCGTTTGTTGATTATGTTTGTTGTTGATGTTTGCTGTTGATTGTCGACGGTTGTTGCTGTCGGTTGTTGTTGCTTGTTGGTGGTGGTGGTGCTGCTGGGTGGATGAGTGGAGCATAGGCTAGAGTGGCGAGGGGCGGAGCGTGTATAGATGCCTCCCGGGTCGCGCCGCTGACGCCACCAGCTTCGTCTCCGCTCCTACTGATGCTGCTACTGCTCCCTCTACTTACAGCCTAACAGCTGCTGCTCTCCCTGCCACCCAAGGGCCTCGTCGTGATCCCAGTTCTCCTCAGGCTGCGTGAAGACTCTCCTCGAAGATGGTGTCGTGGCTCATTTCGAGGCTGGTTGTGTAAGTCTCTCTCGCCGCGCTGGCACACCACGCAGCAACATCGGCACTTATTACATTATTATTATTATTTATCACAGCCAACCGGATCCATACGTACTGGGACTAGCGAGATTGGGCCTAGGCTTGCTTTTAGCTGCGTTTGGTACCACTGTACTGTACGTGTTGTTTTCAAAGGGAACAAGGTTACTGTTATGTGTGAAGTAAACATCGGCGAACGATGGTGGTGATGTCATTGATGTGGACGATGGTGGCGGCGTGGCGTTTCGGTGGTGCTGGCTGGAAGGCGGTTGTGTTTGTAAAGCAAACGCTGCTTAACCGTTACGTGAAACTAAAAGCATACATTTGGAACCGAGTGACTGGTTCTATAGTTCTGTTATGAAAGTGCCATTGTCACTCGCGAGTTGCTAGTGTAGTTGTAGTGTAACGTCTCACGTCAGTCCACTGCTGGATGAAATTCTCCTCGCTCATGCCGTTGTTGGCCTTGAGGGCTGTGTTTGACTATACTTCATCATGCAGAAGGTGGGATACAGAGGGGAAAGGTCAAGACCACACCGGTTCAGATACCGCTCACCACTAGTGATATTCATGGGGTTGGGAATCGAACTCAGGCGCTCTAAGTTTACATTAGCAGTGTCCTCTCTGACCGCTGTTTCACTACTGCCCCACTGGTACACATGATTGTTTATGAATATTGTGCGTTTAAGCAGAATAGCATGAATCTTTCAACCGTGTTCGTACTTAAACTGTTGATGCTGGCTGTACAATGCGTTAAACACTAGAAGTGGAGTATTTCGAAGCAGTTTTATCTCGTACTGTTAGACATGTCCACCAAGGGTACACGTACACTAGAGTGCGCTTATAATTAAACAACATATCTTAGTCCTAAATTAGAAAGCCTGGAATATCGTTTGTGTGTGTGTGACATCCCTAATGGATGTTAGGAATGCATGCACAGCGCTGCATGTTAAAAATCACCTTGTGAGTAGAGGCCCATAGGCCCACAACGCCAAGCGGCCATCAGCACAATGTAATGTGCCAACAAAGGTACGAGTAACTAACGCGTTTCACGAGTTGAGCGAAGTGATAAGAACCTGGGGAATATAAATGATACCTAAAGTAAAGACTAGTGTGTGTGTGTGTGGTGTTACAGTACCTAGTGCGGTGTGTAAACATCGCCACTAGGGAGACAAAGGCGGCCGGGCGTGGTGCTGGTCACCCACCCCCTCGTGTGCCGTGTCGACCTTCATAGGTGCTCGCTAACAGCACTTGTCCCTACAGTCTGTTAAGGCTATATAGGGGATCTTTGTCTTTGTCTTTGTACATAGACATACATTATGAATTGCTATAGACCCAGTCTTCGTGAGTTCGATTCCCGGCCATGAATAACAGTGGAAAGTGAACTGAACAGGCCCCCTTTAACAAACCCGCATTCAGCAACATAGATAGCATGGGCGAACAATTCTCATGACCGACACGGTGTGGCTTTTCAACCAGTGTCGTGTGGTTGACAAAGGGCTGTAAAGAAAATAAACTCACGTTAGGTAGACAATATATTAAACAGATTGCATTGCTGACATGAAATGCACGAGTTGGGTTTGAACCTGACATCACCAGGCGTTGACAAAGGTGTTTTTTTGTAAGTGAAGGTTCATCATTTTAAAAATAAACACTCAACAAATGACGTGTGGGTCTATATTGGCAATGGTCCAGCACAGCCACTAAGGCCATATGTTTGGTGGGATTTTTTGATGATTGTATGTTTATTGATCGTTTGAGACAAATCGATTACAGCAAATAATATAATTAAACTTCACATCTATACAGTATTGCGTTATTGAATGTGAATCAGATTTTTTTGGCTGGAGCGATAGTGCAGTCGTTAGCGGACTTTGCTCAGTTTGCTGTTAACCTGGCAACCTGAGTTTAATTCCCAAGCGTGGCTAACAAGTGGCCGATGATAGCTGCTTCAGTCCCACCCCCACCTTTACCAAGTGGCACCGACCAGCGTGGTGAAGTATGGTCAGACAATCACATGACTGACATAAAGGGAAGTCTTCATCCAGCGGTGACTTTATAAAGGGCTGTATTGTAATTCTTTGCCACATAATATCAAGTGCATTACTTGAAATATTCGTCAAGTTTCGTTCGTGACAATCCCTGGCCAGTTTTGAAACTATCAACAGGAGTAACATCGTCGTGCTTAAGTTCTTTTATATCCAAGCCATTTCGTTATGGTTTAACGGGGAACAAAACCTCATTCTCCCATTTGCTGAACAGCTTTGAATCCTGGAGTTGTTGTTGAAGCAGTGATGGATATAACACATTTCTATGGCAGGAATTAGTATTACAGAATCAGCACAGGCCACTCGCACATGGGAACAAAGCACGATCCTGGTCTTGAGTAAGCTTTGCAATGCCTTACTTGGACAGATTGGATGTGTGTTTTTTATATGTTTGCTAATGCCTGAATTTCTGGATTAATATATTAAGCTTTCACATTTAGCGCTTCAGTGATAATTTAATATAGTGCCCCATTTATACACAGTATTTATCTTAATTTTTTTACTCGTCTTACTTGAAAGTCATACCTTTAGTCTCAGCGGGCGCAACTACCCAACCTCTGCAGCTCAAAAGACCTTGCGGAGTTCAATGACAATGCAAGGGGCTGTGTAAGGAAATGGGAAACTGTAATTTAACCATCGCGCTTCGAAGAATCGCAAAGAAGAAGCGGGCGCTTAGCTGGTTATAAGCAAAGGACTTAAATTACGGGTACAGTAATAATTTTACTTTCCCTAGAAGTGTGTACCGATACAGCCTAGGCTGGGTTCTCAGATATACCAGTCCAGTAATTGCAACCAAGAGTTATAGATGTTTAGTGGCTACTCTAAAAATAGTGTGTGGCTTGAACACAACAAATCTGACAGTTGCATTAACAAAGGCATTGTTTTATTCCATTGATATGTGAATATAACATAATGTCAAGTAGTGACTGTGTCAAATCAGTCACACAACAATATACGTTGTATTAAAAAAACACATATAATTACAACACTCTCGTGGTATGCCACCAACAGTCTGGTGTTTAAGTAAAAATGTTCAAGTCGGTAGACGTTACAATTCAAGGGACTTCACGAGGCATATTTGTACTTGATTCTACAAGTATATTGGGAGGTAACATATATTTGGTATTTGTCATAATTGCCGGTTTCTATGTGTAGAGTACTGTTTGCATCGCTATGGCTTTAGGCATTTTCTGATTCACACCACCTCTGTGGTCTTCCAAGTTGACAGTTAATAAAGTTAAATATTGTAATTATTTATACACTGCGTTTTTTGTAAACTATGCTTTAAAGCCATCAATTGACTCGACAAAATGATCTGCACTAATTAGCACATTAATGACATGCAAATGCACCTTTTTGGTGCTTAGTTTATAGGTATGTTCACTACAGGGAAACCACATTTTCATAACCACCTCTCACGGCTAGTGCAAGCAGGGATATTTCTCCGTACTGTGTCCTCTCTTGAGATTCGCTCGCCAAGAAAACGGTTGTTGAACGGGCAGCATTCTATTGGTTCAGTTTGAACCACGCGCATTTTTTTCCTCTGTGCGTACAGTTCAGCGTTAGGTAAATGTTCCCACCCCTGTGGGTTAGTAGCAAGCATGTGTGGAAGCACGGATTTTTTTACACCTAGAAAAGAAAACACTACTGTACAGTGCCTCAAGAGTGAACCAATACATTTGTTTTCAATTGCCCATTGGGGTCAAGAAAAATGTTCTTTTCACGGTGCCTTGCTTGTGAAGATCGTCTTTTAAAACCATGCTGTTATGGACAGCTCCACATATCTGTCACCCAATTACCCGCAACTCCTGTTACTCACAGAATGTGTTGGGTCCGTGAAAATGTTTTTGTTATCAGTAGGTATATTTTTCCTATTTCCTATTATTCACATTTTTTTTTGCCGCAATTAATTAAGTTCCTGGGATATCGGTCTGCCACACTATCACCATGCTTAAGGAGCATTCTGTCCAGGTAGTTTGTCTCAGTTACTGTGAAAATATTGGCTCTGAGTAGAACTCGTGACTTGTTTTTTACACTGCCAGACATTTTTTTACGAGCGGCTTTTTTTTTTCCTTTTATAGGCAAGCCCTGTAATTTTGCCCAGATGCCGATCGGATTTCATGACCTTCTACGGTTGATGTTAGCTGCATTGCTCGAAAAGGCCAACAGGGTGGAGATCATTGTCAAGAAAATTATCTGCCCAAATGGAATGCGAGACAATGGTACAATGTGTGGTATTGTTTGAGGGGGCTTAAGGTAGCACGAATATGTTATTATGTTCGGTACGGACAGCATTAAAAATAACCTTGCACCTGTGAAGAAATGGAATTCACGTATGCTAAGGAAGTGAAAAAAACGATGTTGCCATTACGTTATTTTTTAAAAGCGCGTGCACATTTTACGAATTTTTGGAAAGCAGGTAAATGTACTTTATTGCACAAACATGTTTTTAGATGTGATGGACTGGCGTCCCATCCTGGGTATAGCTCTCCTTTGCGCCCTGTGTTTGCCGCTATAGGCTCTGGCTCACCGCAACCCTGTACAGGATTATGCAGTTTCTGGCGTTGGATGGATGTGTTTTTTAGAATTTGATTTAAAATGTTAACACTGCCAGGGTTGGGGTCTCAGTGAAATGTAGTTCATAAAGAGGTATATACGGCAGGTTAACAAGTAATGGTTAGCTTACTTAAAAAATGCAGTGGGTAGTGCAATAATAATAATAATAATTGCGTTTTATATAGCGCCTTTCACCCAAGCTGAGCTATGAGCCTTGCTGCCTGAGTTCAATTCCCGGTCATGGCCAACTTCAGTAGGGAGTGATATCTGAATCAGCCCTGGAAACTACCCTCTCCCTTCCCCCTCCCCTCCCCAACCACACTGATGAGCATGGTGAAGCATGAGTTTAAGTTCTTGAGTTTCAGTTTATTTGATTTGTTACACGGATGGTCCCATTTAGCCAGTCTCCTGGCTATTTTACAAGGGAGATCCATGTCTCTATGTGAGCACGGGAGCAACAACATTGCAGGGTTCTTAAGGAATGTTACACAACCAACAAATAAGTTATTTAACAGTGGTCCAAAACCACCTATAACTCACACGATATTGGGGAAACCGTTATCCAGCCACGGATTGAGAAAAGGGTGAAATTATTTAACATTCATAGCGTTTGTTTAAACAAATAAATCTGAACGCATCTTGGTATGTGCTTATAATTCAGAATTGCAGAAGAGGCTTTGAGCCAGTGTCTGAAATAACCAACTGCAGGGTAATTGGACACATGTTCAAACAACTCTCATGTGGTCAAACAACTGCCATGCCCATGTAGTGTGCGGAAGCAAGCCTTAATACGCTAGTGGGTTGACAAAGGGCTGAAAAGTATAACCAAAATTGGAGAATATTTCCTCTGGGTTTCATTTATATATCTCTATCTTGACAATCTCACGAGCTAAATACTCTCCTGGTGTCGGTGAGCGCTTCATCGTCTCCATTGTCTGTCACACCCTACCATTTCTCACGGTCCCACCTGCGATGCCACCGGATGTCACCGTTCATCGCACGCAAACTGATCTCACTGCTCCATCTCCGCAGTGGCTGTTCTCTCGAGTGTGTACACGTCCTTCTTTGGCTGCCAATCAGTCCCCTGCATTGGCCGTCATCTCTGCAAGCAATATCTCCCGCCCATCGTTTCAAATGTCGTGCCGAATGATAGCTGTGATTAATTGACAAGTTGTATGGTTGAGTCAAAACTCAAAATCTCGTGTGTGGTTTTTTTTTTTACAATCAGATTTTCTACTTGCCTAAATTGCTTTCACCGGCCAAAGGCGCGTGTTTAATGGCCGAGCAACCTGACGCAGATGGAGCGAGTGGTTGAGGTCGCCTTGTTCTGGGAACAGAATGTGTGGCCCAGGGTAAGGCTCGTGGCGGCGGCGGCCGTAAACTGCGCATTTTAATCAGCTGTAGCCTAGCATGGTTCCTGGAGTTATTGATTCAGTTTAAGCGTTGGTTACGCAACAAGCGCCCGTGTTTTTACATGATTAAAACGGTTTGTCTTTTTAAAATATTCGTTAACACCGCCTAGTCTTTATTCTGCACCATATCGGCCGTTCTCGTCAACTGCACGTAAGCACCTTTTCTTCGCACAGTTGGGATTGCGTATTTATATTTACGGCGCAAGCAAGATTTGATGCGCGTCGTGTTGCCGAGACATTAAAACCATCGTCCCGCCTCGTGATTTTTATAATTCTATTTTTTCTTCAAATTGATAAACGGGAGGTAAAGGATGCTCCACCTTTTTCCCAACATTCCAACACTAAGCGTCTGTAAGTCTCACTTCAATAGCTCCAAGGTTAAAGAGCAGCATTTCATCATTCTGTAATGGAAGTGTGTGAAGGCATGCTGAGAGACAAATGGTAAATGGTGTCGTATGACACGCACTCAGCCTTTGGTGAATATAGCCAGTGCTGCGCTTCTCCTACTTCTAAACCAGTCCGGCCATGCTCCCACAATTTCCTGTTGCTCTCTAAAAGAACCATTCCCTATCATTCCCCTCCACCCCCCATGCATTCACAGTAACCTGATTCCAGCAGCTGTAACCTAGATGACCATATGGCTCTGCAGACTGTTCTCGTCCGTGTGCCTGGTCAGCCAGTCGATAAAGCTCAGGCACACTGTGAAGTACCACATCCAGATAAAACATCAGGATAAAGAGCTTATCCAAATCGCATGGTTAAATGGCAAACGTGGACACATTAGGATACGTTTGTGATATCCGCAATGCCGCGCAATTGCTGCATCAAACACTGTTTCATCTTTATGATCGTTTATATGCCATACCGTAATCGTCTGTAGTCATCGTGACAGTTAGACCTACAGTCGTTTATATTGGAAAATGCTGCAGTGCCTTTTTTTGTGGTTGAATGAGCGTTTATGTCGGAAATCAGAAGAGTATTTGACTGAATACAGTAATTCAATACTGTCGTGACATTTTAATTCCTGATGTAATCCTTCTAGCATCATGTACTAAGCTAGTTGTAACTAAACTACTTTTAAAGTAATAAATACCTGAAAAACTTTGCCACGTTACTATCTGTCAACTAACATGAACTTTTGAGGATTATTCTCGCCAATTCTGCTCTTCAGCTGTAGCAGTTCCACCCTCACTTTCGTTTCTATCATAATTGTTAGCCACGATCAATCCACTGCTGGATGAACGCCTTTCTAAACTGACGCCACGTTTCACGATCCTGCCACCTTGACTATCAACTCAGCACCTGTACACAAACCGATCACATCGGGCAGATGCCATCTCGGACATGCTCCTTTCCTTGGCTGCCACTCTGATATTATTCTTGACCTTTGCCCTTTTGTCGGTCTATGCAGATGCATCTAAAGCTGAAGCTTGTGTTAAACAGTTGACATTGGGATTTTTGTTAAAGGTAAAAAAAAAACAAGCGAAGTTTAATTCCCTAAGCAGACCAGCATACAATTTAAAGTGCCGCTCATTGGCCAGTGAGCTGTGCGTTACGAGAGGTCAAAGGGTATTATAGGCTTGGTCATGGGTTTGTGTGCTTTGATGTGTGGATTAGTTGTGAAAAGCTAATCTTTAGCTTTCAGTGCAAATCGTTCACAGTTTGCACTCGGCGTGTGTAAATTATGCACTGGCGGTTATGCAAACCTCACTTTTTTCCCTTCAAAAATATTTTACAAACAACACGGTGTTTAACGAAGTACCAACCTTGTGTTATTCGCAGGAATTGACAATATATATTTGCAGAGAATTAGACGGGAGAAATAGGTCAGTACCCATAACTACAGATAGCTTTAGCCATGTCTTTATCAGTAGAGTCACCAATGCATTACAGATAGAAAATGATTAAACAATAGAACCGAGAAGGCTGTAAAGTTGGGCATAAAATCAAACTGAGAAGAATAAGAGTAGTGTACAAGTGCGGATTTTATTTGTTTTTACTTTGTCGTTTTGGTGCCGCACGTCGCTCTTGAACCTGCGCCTCGCCTGGTTCCTTGAGTTCTCACCTGGTTTAAACAAAACAAACTTGACCTTGAAACTTGAAACGTGAAAGGAGAGAACACATCCGAGCTGACGGCCGCCGTGCTGATAGAGAGCGATGCGGTCCGTCGCGAGGAATGGCGACGGTCCTGGGGGAGGCCTTTCAACTAGCAGTGGATAGAACACAGCAGACGGTGAGAACGATTTAAACAAAGCAACAAGTAATTAAATCACTTTATATCCCATATGGATTGCGACACGCGTCCTAGGGGGGTTGGCAGCAGCCCACTGAAGAGAACTGTTTGGGGGGTTGGGGGTTCCAAGTAAAAAAAAATACATGAAAACACTGATTCGTAGAGGTGGTTCCCTGGAGGCTGTTGCAGGGGAGCCAGGGTTATTGGAGGCAGTCATAGTGGGATTGTCCTATGAGGTGCAGCCAAGCGTGAAGGCAGCCTCATCTCCAGCCGCCCTTTCCAATCATACCAGACAAGCATATTACCATTGACCTACCGTGCATGCCTGGGTCATGGAGATTGATTGAAACGTCGTCCTCTCCCAAGTATTTTACATGGGGGGGGGGGGAAAAGTCCTGGCGTACTCACACTGCAGAATTGCTGCGACTAAAACGGGTGTGTGGAGTTATTTTTAAAAAATGTAAATTATCCACCACGGTCAACTCTGCAGGCTTGCTCTGCGATGGCTTATATAGAGCAACCAGTAGAGATTCAGTTGAAAGCGATTTGGCACATTCACTTGCTTTGAGAGTTGGTGAAATGCAGATAACGTTGTACGCGTCGGTGGCGTGGCCTGTGGTTTGTGGAGTTCTCCTGGGTGTTTTGGGGGAAGCGTGGCGCGGGTTTAAACAGTAACATCACCGAAAATGCAAAACACGTGCAAGTCGGGCTAAAAAACATGTTTTGTTTACTTGCGTAGACTAAGAGGTTCGAGACATAGCTCGTGTCAGCTGTTTTTATTGGTTTTAAAGGTAAACGGTTTACTCACCAACAGCACGTTGGTCACATGGCCAAGAGTCGATGACACTGGAGGGCGAATGTGGAACAGCTAATAATTAAACCGGCACGCACATGGTAATTAGGGAGACCAGTATCACGGATCACATTCTGTATGGGTTTATCCGCAATTGTATTCCTCTCATCACACTTTACGCCGCGGATAATAGGATGCATTTGCCATGTGACTCCTGTTGTCCGCGAAACATTGTTTTCGGAAGCCACTTTGCTGTGGATTGTGGGTACTATTGTGGATAACCACAGATAATAAGAAAAGTTATGGGCATGGTTAATAGTTTTCGCGGACGCTACCGCTGTCACGGATAATGGGAGTCACGGGTAATAGGGCCGTGGATTGGAGATGTTTTGCACTACATGTAATTTTATTTTTGACAAACATGGCTAATCCGCTACCCAGATAATCCACTCACGGATAATCGTGTACATTGTATAACACACAATAGGGGGATGAAGCAGTGGCACAATGGGATTTTGATTGCTGCCAAAGCTTATGTCAGTGGCGTGTGATGTCCGAACCAGTCCTGTCCTTCACCAAGTTCGGTCAAACAACCCCCATGACCAATACAATGTGGGGAGGCCCGCAGCAATATATTGACAAAGTTCTGAAGATGAATGAGAAATAAATGATATTGTAAATGTAAACAAATAAAACAAACCCCGTGGTGGCATGTGCCTATAATTCAGAAATTTGTAGGCAGAGTTTGAGATATTGTGTGACCATAGCCACCTGTAGGGAATTGATATGGTCTTCAGGAGGCGGTATAGCACATAGGTTGCTGAGCTATCGCTGCAGTTATTGTCGGCGTTGGCAGAGAGAGGGGGGGAGGGGGGTGTTATGGTCTTATGAAAGCACCCTAAGTTTCTCCCACATACAACAAAATCACTCGATACCTTGCTCAATGTTTCCCAATGGAGAGGGGGTTTTCAGAAAAAAAGTATTCAATGTCACAGAGGCTGAATGAAAAACTAATATTTTAAACCGTTTTATTAAAATTAAATGTATTAAAGTAATTGCCTCGCTCTCCAATGGAAGCAGCGACAGAAATCGTGTAACTTCTGCACATTTTATAATTGGTTTACGGTCTGTGCACCCTGACTCATTCACGTTAAAGCGGTCGTTTTAATTTGGTGCTGCGGCGTGGCACTGCATACTAGTGTTTGCGTTTCCACAAATAGCTGTAGTTGTTGGGGTGCTGGCCACGGTGACATCTGAACCACGGTTTCTCATTGCTAAATGTGACAAAATTATCCAGCCAAAAATAGTTTTGTCCTCTAGGGTGAAAACAGCCCCGTAGGCTTATATGGTTTACATTTCAATGCATGCCTATCACAGTAAACAAGTTTAATGCTTTCGCACTTGATGGTAAGATTTGTGTGGTTTGAGGTGTATTACAGATACATGTTTATAATAATAATAATAGCATTTTATATAGCGCCTTTCACCCGAGGGTCACAAAGCGCTGCACAAGGGCCGCGAAGAGAACAGCATGTCAACAATGAAAGAAAAAACAACCAATAAAAACCAAAGGAACAAAAATTAAATGATTAAGGGGGGGGTACGAGGGTGGGTGGGGGCACGAGGAGGTGGCAATTGTGATACCTATAGGCCTTTGTCATTAATCCCTACTCACCGACTGCCTTACGCCCTGTAGGGAAATTATATGCCCTGTGTCTGCCGGGATGGGCTCTGGCTCACCGCGACCCTGTACACTGTGTACAGGATTAAGCAGTTTCTGATAAATTATATGAGATGAAGTACACCCAAATCAACACCGTGCTTACACCTCCTGCCTGGCCTCCTGGCCCGGCCTGTGCCCACGAGGCTAAAACAGTGCAGCTTGAACTCAACCGAATCCAGCCAGACACACAATTAGGTGATCTGGAATCCCTGTGTGGAATAAAAAGGGCTTGCTGTTACTCCGAGCAGGCATGATGCCTTTCACCCGCCATCCCCCCTAACAATTTAATGAACTGACACGATGCAGGTTCCCTATTTGATTAATCATCGATTATCTTAGGTCGAGCATTCACCGGCTCATTTGTATTGTTTCTCAGTTTGTCATCTCGTTTGTACGGTTCGTGCTGTTGAGCCGAAATGTAAAATAACCTAATTTTAGTGAATCCATTTTCACAAATGAAGCAGTGTTCTCGCGGGCTCAATTCCACGTACCTATCTTGAGTGTAAGAATGGATTGTGAGCGATAAACTGATGCACCAGTCACATGTCTAACCCCAAGCATAGTCATGCCCGTTGTCGCTTATAACCACACTGCCGTATTCGGCAGCATCTCTGGCCCCTTAGACTGTGGTCACAGCCAATACCAGCCGGTTAGATTTATATTGTACTGTATGAGGCCCAAATATAAAGTAAGTTTCCAAGGACGATAAAATCCCGTTGTTTAAGTATATGGTCTGTTGGTGTTGGGCCATAAAAGCGTGGTATCCGGCCAGTATTTTCTATCCCGCAAAACTGGTGCGACAGGAAAAGTCAGCAATTGCGACTTAAAAACATTCCCCCATTGTGTGGCTTTTTTCCCCTCTCTCTTTGGCCTCGTTTCCTAGCAACTGATGGAGCGCCTCACGTTTACAAAACAGATCGGCAGTCATCCCTGGCTGTCCTGCTTGGAACGCCTATTCGCCAATGAATGATCAATGAAGGGCCGCAATTTTGGCACAATGAGTCAATTTAACCCTGAAATACAATGCTGGTTAATTGATTCATTTGGCAGTGTTGCTGTTTTGCAGAAAAGCGCCGACATCTATTAATTTTGTAAGCCTCCATATCCTGCTGGTTTCGTTTGCGAAATGCTTCGCTGCTTTTGTCATCCTCTGTCCATGTGTTGTTGCAGGCTGATGTTCGGCATATTGTATCCAGCGTATTCATCCTACAAAGCTGTGAGGACGAAAAATGTCCGGGAATACGTGAGTATGGACGGAACACTGTACATTTTTAGTCGTCCAGTATTTGGAAAATATTACTCCGATAATTTCAGCACTACGAAAAACTAATTTATGTTGATTGTAGAAAATTGCGTGTATTCATGTACAGTCACCCAGCATCGCAACCTACACTTTCCATTTAGAAAAATAAATAAATTTTAGATATCTTCTGCAACCTCGTGTCATTTGCAACGATAAGTGGTATTGTGCAGCAGATGCAGCAGCCGCCAACTGCTTTGTATGCTGTGCTGAGCAGATGTCCTATCCAGAAAACAATCTGTGCTGGCCCCAACAAAATCTCTTCTCCGTCTTCAATTGGGATTTTTTTTTCCGCCTCTCCACAAGTGCTGTTCCTTGCAGTATACAAAAAAGTCGTCCCCATTTGTATTTCAAATTGTATTGTTTTTTCTCCCGTTTGCTATTTGTTTATGCATTCTCCGTGTTATTATACGCAAACATTTTTGCTGTTCGCCCTTATGAGCTATGCCTGCGCAAATGCTTGCATAATTTATAGGCCGATAATTTGCTGTCGGGATTTCCATTCATTTATTTGTTAATATCGCTCTACGGCCCACACGATACGATTTGGATATTGGAAGGGGAAAATGTGGAAATTAGCAAGCGATACGTGAATGTGGGGTCTGTCCTTCACTTTAAAATGCCAAGCTATTGATCACAAAGCTTCCGCCTCCACACCGTGTGCTCCTACCTTTTATCCCAGCGAAGCATGTCCAAGACTGTCTGGCCTCTGTATTTTTTCTTTCTAATGAAATTGCTTGCCATGTGTAATAAGCCCTATATTAGGCTGTGTGAGGATGGTGTATTATCCCCCAGTCATCTCATTATGGGTTGGAATAAAAGCAATGGGATTCACGGACATTAGATATTTCCTTCCAATTCTACTCACTACAACACTACAATTACTTGGAAGAATAGCGGGGGTCATTTAATTTTCTTCTTAGAATGAATTTGTCGCATTGACCGTTGGCGATGCCTTGGTGCACAAAAGTGCACGGTATGGTATGTCTGTACTTGCCTCGTCTATTGTATAGCTTGTCTCATTAAAAATTATAATTGTTATCGGCTGGGATCTATCCACTGCTGGATGATGGCTTGCCACAGCTGATGCCATCTCTCACCGTCTCACGATGCAGCAATCCACTTAGCTCTCCAAAGTGTTTCCTCCTTTGGTTGCCAATCTATTGTTAATCTCAGCCACCAAACGTTTATTCTAGCAATGTCCTAACAGTTATTTTCTTTAAAGTCAATATGATTTGTTCTCTGATCCACTTTTCGATGTTGTTCCATTTTCTTTGTGATTGCCCATGTTTTTGGGCCATGTGTCATAATGGGTATATGATGTTACAAACCTATCTTTAGGCAGTTTGTTTAAGTTGCTTTTCATGATCAAACAAATTACTTAGTGATGCTTCTGCGTTAGCAGTGGTGCGTAAGGACCAATAACAAAAAAACCCAACAAATTTGTCAGTAACATGTGCTATAAAGAAGGGCCATTGCCTAAAACGTCACCTATTATGTTTTTTCTTTAAAGCCCATGGTGTTATGGACAGATGTTTGAGTTTTTTCATAATCAAGTTCAATTTTCCAAAGCGCTCAACTTTAGCTCGCCTCTTTATTTAATATTGAGAGTGAACCGAAAATAAAACATGTAAATTGTTATGCTGGTCGTTAGTTAAACGTAAAATGCAGTAAAATACTATAATGAATGCATAATTAAGAAAGTGTAATATTTGAAATTAGTTTTGTGGTATGTCTATATTCAATCTTGCATTTACATTTGAGTGTCTTTAGTGAGATTAAATTGACAAACAAATTACGTTTGATTGAAGTAATACATTTCATATATTTGTGCCCACCGTAAGAATGCTGTATTTTGTTTCAAAAGTGTAAATTTAAGCAATTGTCCAGCTCGTGTTTAATTTCCCTCTGTAACACGATTTCTTTTTTATCTTTCGAATCCATTGTGCTTCCTACCTTGACCTCATTTCCTAACTACGGTTTGTATAGACACTCGGCCAATTCAGTTTGGCTGAACGTGGGGGAAATGAAAAACACTGATGTTTCATTATGTAAGGTTGCTGCTGCAAAACCCCCGTCATGCATGGATGGATCACACGTACTAGTTTATTTCATTTTTGAAATGTAGTCCTGTAATATACATGAGCGGTGTGCGTCCGAGTGTTGTATTCGGTAATGGTGAAAACAAATAAGCGCCGCTTGCAGGGTCAGTCGTGCTGTGGTCTGCTGGGCTCTCTCGCTCAAATGGTGAAAGCTTGCTCGAGCCTCGTGTTTTCGTCGTAGCACTGAAAAATGTTTGAAAAATAGAGAAACGCGTACATCGATTAGCAATATGGGTAACGTTGTATTCGGGATGCTGCCGTGGTGTAAGGGTTAGCACACCAGACTTCCAATCTAGAGGTCACCAGTTCGATTAAATTTGATCTCTCGGCATTACAGTTAAAACGGTGGAAGGTTTATTCTAACAGCCACCCCCCCTCCTCTATCCGTGGGTATGCGATAGTTGATTGGCAGCTCGTGTGTGGTGGGGAAAGTGTGGGAAGCTACCACCTCTTGTATTGAAGTCTGAGCAGGATAGAAGTGTAGGCCAAATGCCCTCTAGCAGTCCTCTCTAGAGCTCCCTCTAGTGGTCGCCCTTCTGGTGCGAGTAAGCAATCGCAGGGCTGCACCTTTACCTTTTACTGTATTGTTTTAGGCAACAGTTGCGACTAGGCCAGGAGTTCTCAGCCTTTTGCACCTCGAGGCTCGTTTCAGTCTGATCTCAACGAACCACTAGGTGGCGCACGTAGCCCGCTGATGGATCACGACCCACCAGTTGAGAATGGTGTGACTCGGCAACGAAGTACTGTACTTTGCACCTTCCGTCCTTCTCCATCTCGCAACGTGATTGTGTTTAAAATTGAAAGCAGGGTTTGTAAATCAATCACACTATCACTGCTGCAAAAGCGTAGCCATCAGGTGTGACCGACACGATTGGTTCGTGCATAACTTACTTTCCCGCTATTTTACGGCAAAAACAAAAGTCAACAATATAAACAAAAGGCAAGTGACGAGAGTACAGATGTAAAAAAAAATGTTCTTCGAACGTTAATGTGATTAAAACAAGCACAGTAATGATTCATAAAATGGAACGAACCATCAGCGTGCGATGTGTCCACATGGGATTTGGTGATGGGATCGTCGTGACATCAGTGTGGTAATGCGTTCATTCACCGGTGGCACAGTGTGCATGCAGTTCATATTAATTAAAATGTTAAAGCCGTTTACCCACGGGATCCCTACACTTTGCCTCTGCCGCCCCTGTGCTAGTCGGATTGTCCGATATCACTAAGCGGCGTCACATTAGCCTCGTTAATTGCGTCTCGTCTCCTTTTTGCCGTTTCACATTCTGCCTGCGGGGATCTTTCTCGGTGGCTTCCTGCACACGTAGCAGGCAGAATTAGCGCACGCAAAGAGGTTTAATTTTATCTCTCGGCAGAAAATGTCTCGAGCAGTTGCATGTCATCACCATTATCATCTTCGGCCGTGGTCCATCTACTGTCGGAGGAAGGCCTTCCCAATCCGTCACAATCTCTGCGATGCAGTAATATTACAACTTGCACGTACCCATGAGCTGATTTCATCGCTCCATCTCCTGAGCACACGTACTCTCGGGCACATTGCCTTTGGCTGCCACTCCTTCACTACTTTTGACCATCCGTCCTGCCCAAGCCAATTTGATTTTCTTCTTCTTCTTTGCGATTCTTCGAAGCACGATGGTCAGCTTCTGGTTTGCGTATGTTCTCCAATCCTTATAATTCTCATTCCCGCCACGCTTTTTGAAGACGTGGTTAGTTTATTGTTCACAGTACTGTAAAAGTTGCATCGTGCACGCTGCGTGTAATCCATAACCGTGTTTGATGATCGTAAACCTGAAATAGATGATAATTGTCTGTGGTTTATGTTTAGCTTATTGTCAGCGGCATCTGTGAGCCAACATGCCTGCATTGGTCGCGTATTCCTACACATGCTGCATCACTGCTATTATTGAAATGAACTTAGCGGCGTTAATGTTATGATTGCAACAAAACAAGACGCTGATGTGTGTTGATGGAAAATGATTACAACCAACTCTGCTAAAGAGTGCATCTTAGGCTTTATAATAATTACGGGGCCTATAAACTGAAGGAATAACAAATGGGTACTAATGCGTGGTGTGTAAATCTACGTGCCCCCGGCTGATTACAGTATTTACCGGGCGTTGATGATCAATGCAAATCTAATTGGGGCTTTCCCAGCTCTGCTGGGCGACACAATTTGCATCCTTATCAGAAGCAAGCGTGCCTCGTTTTAATGAAGCATGTGCATTTATAAAGCTAGTGAAATAACACGGCTAGCTTGGTTCCAGATTTGGTATTGCACGACGCTAAATGTCACGATTCCAAATCGGGAACTTTAGTAACAAACGCCTTTTTTGGGAAACTGGAAACAGTGGAGACTGCATCGCATGTAATTACAGTACAGTATCCCCTCAGTCCCTTCCCAAGATCCCGACGCCTCCATTATTTCGCAGAAATCCTTGAGGCAACGATCAAATGCCACGGTCACGGTGAGAGGAAAAGCTGCTCTAAATCATCTCGCGCCGTTGCCAGGTGACGGTTTCAGAGGGCTTAGTGGCTCCGCAGCCAGGAGCCCTGCTTTGCATGTTAATGAGCCCGGCAGGGTCGAGAAGGTCGTCACCGGAATAGGAACCTTACTTCTCGGTTCTGAATGGTTTGATTTATTTCCGTCTCAGTATGGGACTTATTGTCCTAATGCGCGCAAGTAATTTTCCTTCCACGGCTTCTGACGTAAGGAATGCACAGGCCTACATATTTTTTTGTTTGAATTGTAAAATCGGTCAATTACCGGCTCTAATCATCGTTAGACAACAGTGCGCTTCTAGCTTGGAGTCGTCGTTTGCAGTGTTTTCAGCTGTCGTGTGTGCCTTGTGTCTAGACATAACCTATTAATGTTTTATGTGAATATTATGTAGCATTGGTAAATGCTAGTGGAAATTTTAAATTAAAGTTTTTTTTTTACCTGCTCTATATTTTATGGTAATGCCATTTTACCCAGAAATGCCGCTATATTGGGGAAACAAAACGTAATTGTTAAAACAAAACGGCCCGACCTGATGTTACGGTACGGAATAATGACTGTACGGAACCGGCATGTTTTTCTGGCATTCTCCCAGCTGTTGTTTAGCTGTCGTTAAGTATTTCATATCGATTTGCTGTGTTTATCTTGCAGAGAGCCACGGTGTTTAGTATTACCGCATGCAGCCATGTAGATTACTGGGCGAGCTCAAGCCGCGTGTTTTTATACTGGAGAGCAAAGAGGTCCGATCCCAGTCGTTCGTCTTCGCAGCTCGACAGGCCAGTTCCTGTGCGGAGCCATTATCAGCGTCTTTGTTCAGCGGCCACGGTCATAAGTTATACTACAGTAGCCTACGAGCGTTGTGTGTGTGTGGAGCAAAATATAAAAAAAAATAATGAGTTAGAAATGAATGCGAGTGTATGTGGTGATTTTCCTCGGCGATGGCAAGTGGCCTGTCGAAGCAATTTATCCGATGTGAGATTTCTGTTTTAGTAATATCGTCGTTATCTCTGGGCGGTTGGTTTTGTGTTTAAAGTGTTTAGTGTGGCTCATCCTCACATCGCGTCATTCATATTGGTACCTATTGTTTACGGCTGCGTACAAAAATAAAATCTAGCTTTGCAATTGGACCGCTGCGGTTGCAGCTTCAACACAAAGACACTAACTGGCAAACACCATGAACATGAAAGAGTATGCCCGCGGGATAGAAGCTGATCCCACCAGCTGCATGCGGGCCTCTGCATATTTCTTTTAAAGAGCCTAGATCAGAGGGTACTATTGTTTATGGGCTTTGGGGGTGGGCTTGGCTCTCATTGCGGTGCCATTAGAATTGTGCTTAATAGAGGAAGTTCTTCGGCACTCTTTGTATGACCGCTTTCTATAAAAAAAAACCCAACAAATTGGCCAGGATGGTGTGTTTTCTTACACGTTTGTGTGGATGTGTACGATATAGGATAGATAGTTCAGAGGAACGTTCACAGCCTCCCATTGAAGTTATTTTTTCTAATGAAAGGCGAGCAGAGCGACAGCAGGGAGTCGATCCACTCTCCTATTTGTTTTCTCGCAGGAAATACTAGCCCTTAAATGTGGCAGCGCAAATGGAATTGATTTGGCAGAAGGACGACGCTTAGTCAAAGCAACGGTCTTCCTCGCAGGATATCTATGTTCTGCAGTTTTTCCTTCATTGTAGTGAAAGTGTAGGTGGATGGTGGAAATAATGCACCGTCCTGTATAAGACATCACTTGTACTATGTATATTTCTATTAACAAAAGGGTATTCTACAGAGATGTGTCCTTGGTTCCGAGAGTTCCTTCACAATGTCTAAGGGCTCGAATGTGGAGTGATTCACTACTCACGCTCATTATTGGATTCATTGTTATGATTCAGGGTCACGATTTGACTCAAAGAACAATTATTGTTGCAACACACTGTGGTTGATGGTAGCGCTTAGAGCCACTGCAGGGATGAGTTGGGTGCTTTGCATACAGCATGGATGAATCAACAACATTGGTTCATTCACTCGAGATTACAACCCCATTTGACGAGTTTAAGGCTCGATTATGTTCGTGAATTGTTCTGCCCTGAATTATATTGAGTACGTGGCATAGACATGGGCAAATGATTTGCCAATACTGTGTTTATTATAACATTATTATTATTATATCAGTCGCAGTGTTATTGTGGGAACTTGGAAGAAAGAGATTTTTCAGGCCGATAACTTGTTCCTGCGTACAAGCGGAGCCACGTGTTTTACGCTTGGCCAGATAGTCTACATGCATCGAATTAACTCGCCAACCTTAAGTATACCGGAAAACGTTTTTTCTGTTGAAAATGAGAATAAAAGGAAATCGGGAGGGCTTTTGGGAAAAATAGGCTAGCCCTCACGGATGCTCCAAGCTTTAATCAGCCCTGGCGCCACTGTTAAGCAAAAGGGAGTTTTAGTTCATAATTCAAAAAGCTGTCAAAGCTATACTAGTAACTTCTTCCTCTGCGGTTTTAAAAAAGTGAATCCCTGGACATTTTAAAGTATTATTGCCTTGCAATTGAGCGTGTTCAAAAATTACATACGAGGTAACTTTAAAAAGTTACTGTGGAACTGACTTCAGTGATGATTTTTTTTCGTGCATACTGTCCCCATATCTTGGCATAGGCACTTCACAGTTTTCTTACCAAATTCAATCTAAAGTTACATGACCCTAGGAGATTTTTCTCAAGCCTTTTTGGTGTGTTTATTTGTTAATTCAACTCCGTATTCTCCCATAACGCGCTACTACTATTCCCCCATAAACTGTGGTCAAGTCAAAACAACTGCCAGCAATAAACTGTTAAATACGCATTAAGAACGCGTTATATTTTGTGCGCTGTCTGGCCGCGAATCCATTTGGGGTTCGGTTTATTGAGAGTAACTGATGTGCGGTGTCGAAATAAAACGGAGTGGACCTCAGTGTTTTCGGCATTACGTCAAGACCGCTTGCGTTTTGAAGTTGCCGCACATAATAGCTTCAAAAACGCCATCACCGTCTCCGCCACTGTTGCAGTTGGCAGGTAGCGCGGTGATGGAACACTTTTGTCTGTGATAATGTAAAGTAGCCCGTTCAACATGTCTTGGAAGTCTTTCCGCCAGCCTTTGCCGTGTTTAATGTGCTCAAAATGTAGGTCACGGACATCTCTATATATAGTGTGGAATTCAAGGCGATGCGTTTGTAAACAAAAGCCCAGTGCTGGGAAAAAAAACAGTCGTGAGAGTAATGACATTTGGGACATTCCCACAAAAGTATGTCATCTGTAAGGCGGAAAAAGTGATTGTTTTCTTTACCATATATAGTGTCTAGACTGAGCAAGTCGAGCATGCATCATTTTAATTATTTAATCTTATAAACTGTAGACTTTAAATTGTTGTTATGTGTTGAGATAAACCCCGATGTATTTGGTTGTAGCAGCTGATTTATTTGCTAAAGGTATATTTTTTTCTCCAATTGGGATTACTGTGTATATGTCTGCTTTGATTTGTCAACCGAATAAATGTTTCACGTTAAAATTAGTGCAATTCAAAATTTCGTTGAAATATTCTATTTTTCACGCAACAGTGCATTTGTCAAAAGTGCTTCAGACGTGTAAATTATTATTTGCAATGATATTGTCAGTTATCTGTCATGGGAACACAGCTGATATTGGGTTAGTCTTTCGTAGACAAATTTGCCAAATTCGAAAATTACCCGCAAATGACTCAATTGGGATTTACATAGCAATCATTGCCACACCCCCCACCGTGAAAACTTGGCAGGAGCATTCTGAAGAAGTCACGAGACTCCGCGAGGCTTTTCCGGGTAAACAAGGAGACATGGAGGAAAAGTATAATAGATTTAAATGAGTGGACTTGTGTGTCTAATAGATCCACCATTCTCAATCGGTGGGTCACGACCTATCAGTGGACCGCGAGCGCCACCTCGTGGTCCGTGGAGACCAGACCCAAGTGGGCCAAATGGGCCTTGAGGTGCAAAACGTTGAGAACCCCTGTAATAGGTGATTATTTACAGTGTATGCTAATCTTCTTCTTTGCGATTCTTCGAAGCACGATGGCTAGCTTCTGGACATGGTCGTCTTTCAGCTTGGCTTCGAAGTGTTTGGTAGAATTCGCAGGCAATACCAAGTACTACCTGACAGGGATCGCGACGTGAACGCTTCTACCTTGACCCCCAGTGTATGCGCTAATGAGATGGTCGTTCACTTATAGGTCTATCGAACGAATAAGACTGAAAATAAGATAATAATAATAGTATGTATAAACCGCCTTTCACCCGAGGGTCACAAAGCGCTCCACAGGGCTGCGGAGAGAACGGCACGCCAACAGCGACATAGAACGGAGAATCAGCAAAAAAAAATAATTAAAGGAGACGGTACGAACAAAGCAAAACCGTAACATTGATTGAGAATTGCCTTTAAGAGCTGCCCTCTCAGGATAGCCGTGGCGAGCGTTCCTTCTCGCTCCTTCGCGACGTTTGATTCTTTAATCAAATCCTACCCTGAATAATGACGATACACACTGAATTGCCTAGGGGTGGCAGACAGAATTGCTACCTGCCTACGCCTTAGTGATCGTCCCTCACCTGTAAACAATACAAGGTAACGAACTGCGGCGTTGCCAAATCCATCTCCTGATGGTGATGCATTAGGGGGCGCTGCTCAAGTTCATAGGGTGAGCAAGTTGCTCAGTAGCTGGATGTGATTACTCTTTAAAAGCTTTGGAAAAGGGTTCGTTTTTCTGCAGCAATAATTCAAGCTCTTGTAAAGAGAGACATTAAATATTATCCTCGTGGTGGCTTTTAATAGTCTTTGAACTCTACTCTGTATTTAAGCAAAAACTGCTCTTGGGTTCTATATATTTTATTAATATAGGACTGTATGTATTACATTATAGTGGAGTGGCGGTACAGTGGTTATTGCACTGCACTTGGCATCTGGCAGTCTGCGTTTGATTCCCGGCCTTATATAATAAGATCAGTGGCAAGTGATATCCGAATCACTCCAGGGTCACCCCCTTTCACCAATCCGCACTGACCAGCCAGGTGAAGTATGGTCAAACACCTCCCGTGGCCGATGTGGTTTGGGGAAGCTTTTATCTATCAGTACATTGACAAGGGGCTGTAAAGTACCGTTGTTATGATAGTCACTCACTGTGTTTTGCGTCATCTACAGCAGTACTTGTTGTTTCGAGTCTCCTTGAGGAGGGTGTGGGCGTAATGCCAGACGGGATCAGCAGGGTTAAGTCTCAGTGTGCGATTCAGCATCTTGTTCTTTAATACCATGCCATCTGCTGGCAGAGGAGAGCACTCTGTGAAGATTTGACTGTGTTCCTGCTGAAATAATTAAAATATCTGCCCTCCTTTGTGTACGGTTTGATGTGTGCGCTGGCGTTATATGATGCCATAAAATACACAACATATTTATTTCTCAAAAAATCTGTGCGCATTTAACGCTATCATATGTTACAGTCACTACCATATTCTCCGGATAATAAGACGCTCTGGAACGTAAGCCGCACCCCAATATTTTACCCGGTGTAAATATAGTAAGGTCATAAATATCTGGTCTTTCTCGCACATACATACAGCTACCAGATTATAAGACGAGCCCCTACCGTGTTGTTTTCAGTAGAATTAAAAGGGCATGCGTGTCTTATAATCCAGAGAATACGGTAATAGTCTTTGAAAATCATATAAGATAACACAACTCCCCTCGCATCACCAGCCAATCCAAATTGAGGAAAGGGAACATTACACTTTGATTGGGGTCTCATTTAATCACTCTAATGGGAACCATTTATTCTCCACCCGTAAGCAGTGGTTTTTCACTAGTTAGCCGATGTGTGCAGACATTGGCTTTAGGACACTACATAATCACATGTCCTCGCTGCCCATCTTCTGGTTTTTAGATTAGCACAAGTGCCCGCGGCTATTTTTAGCAATGTGACAGTTCTGCTGATACAGGCCCGGACGTCTGCTTCTTTTGCATGACCATGAATCAATGTCTGCTTGCACATGACAGTTACGTACCCACGTTGACATTCGGTTAGTAAAGCGGCGTTAACTTATATTTAGTTTACTATTTTTTTTAAAGCCAATAATAGTTCTGTGACCCATTCAGTTTCCCAGAGACTTGGATAAATATTGTAAAGTGTGATGTATTCACTTTGCAGTGTCAGAGGCTGGGTTGGATACAATTGGTTCATGTCATTAACTACATGGTTTAGAGCAGGGGTGTCCAAACTACGGCCCGCGGGCCAACTGTGGCCCGCCATCCATTTTTAATTGGCACGTATCAAAGTCTAAAAATATAATGGTCTATGGCCCACACATAATATTTGCACTTAACTGTATTGTGAGTGGCCCAGTCCTTCGTATATTTTTCTGTATGTGGCCCTCAGGAAAAAAAGTTTGGACACCCCTGGTTTAGAGCCTTAAAGTGTGGTTTTAATAGTGTGTGGAAACACAGAGCTTTTAGTGCTTGGATGGGTGACCACCACCATGCTCGACAGACGGGTGCAGTGGGCATCATGGGCAGTAGAGGGCAGTGCAGCAAAATCCATCGTTTCTCTTCACTTCCCCTGCTCCACCCTCACAAACCCGTACTGACCAGCCTGGTGAAGTACAGTCACATATCCCTCGTGGCCCCTGAGACTTAGGGAGGCCCTCAACTAGCAGTGGATTTGTAAAAAGACGGAGCGGTAGATATGTATACACACGGAGGTGGCCTCCAAAACTGTGAAATGTAGGCTTAAGCCGATACCGTATTAATAAACACCCGCTCTGTTGAGGACAAAACAAATAACCTGTAATGAACCTGAGCCGGCCACGCTGTTATATTTTGCCACGGCTTAATGGTTTTTGCCATTACAGAAATCCCACGCCAGAAGCATGGAGATGCGTGGAGAGAGTTATTAAAATTAATGGAGCTGTCTGAGCACAGACGGCCACCGGTCACATGCAGCGGTGGTTTACATAATCGGATACATCGGGCACACACAAAGCCCATGTCTGTGGGATGTGTGGAGGAGGAAGCCGTATTGATTATGCATGTGCTTATAAATAAAGCCTTCAAATGCTCAAGTCAATCAAAATATCCATAGCAATGAAAACAATTGAATCTAATCTTGTTAACCACTTAATACTGGATAGACTTGTCACCGATGGGGACAATTGCCTGCCCAATGTACGAAGTTGGCTCAAGGTTAACTTGCACGTTTATCTCCTAGGTAATGCATTTTTTCGTACAATGCTTAAAATCTGTGAAAACAAAACGCTTTATAAACCGAAAATTACTTTATCAGGGTTTGCCGTCGTGAATGGCAACTCGAAAATTGAGTTGGCGAGTTTGAGCGATTTGTGCGGTTGCCCATTACAATGCAGTTAATCAAAAGGTTGTTTTGATGTGACAAAATGAAAAAATAAATGAATTGGATAATGCTTTTACGTTGCTGTAATTACAATATAGGCACGTATCTTTGTGTTACATTTACATCCGTCACTTGCTGAGCAAAACGAAACATGTCAATCCAAACACAGGTTTTGTTAATATGCACATCAGGCCTCTTCATTTCCACTCTTCTGCATAGCAATGTGATACAAAAAAATGTAAAGGTGCAGCCGTGCAATTGCTTGGCTCGCACAGCTGCTGGAGGGGCATCCTCCACTACAGGAAGGTTTAGAGAGCCCCTCCAGAGGGCATCTTTCACGTCCATCATCGATGCGAACAAAATGAGACCAAACATGATCCTTGTCTTCATAGTGAGGTTCTGTTTGTGAGTTTAGGTCATGTGAAGGTGTGTAAGTGAAGTGCACCCGTCGATATGTTGGAGCAAACGAGCGAGCACATGCATCACTTACCTCAAAAGATGGCACCAACCCTTATATTTTATACAATCGTGTCAACAACTAAATTCTCTTTGAAGAGGTTGTGTATGATGGAAACATAGTTACACCCACAATATGATTACATTATGTCCAACAATAACCAATCATTTGTGTAGAAAATGTTCAATTTACGAGAGCAAAATACTGCCCCATAATAAAATTATAGCAGCCGTACAATTTGTACATTAATGGAGACCCGCTCATTAAGATGCACCCCGCTGTGGAAGCTGGCATGGTGCCACTTATGGTCCACAGGAAATTAGTGTGCCATTTCATACAATACACTGCCTGCTTCGGTGTTTAGCTTGTCATATCTTGAATGGCAAATATACAAATATGATAAATGTCACATGTACTCGGCCTTCTTTACGTTTAATTACAAATGAAATATAATTATCTTGGTAATGCGGTGAAGTATTGCGTTTTGTTTTAGTTTTGTTTTCACGACATCGATTCGATTCTTCGAAGCATGATGGTTAAATTACAGTTTCCCATTGCAACAAGTTCTTCTTTAGTTGCAGACAGCCCTTCAACATTTCGAGATATAATAGTCAGTGCTGGCCTCAAAGGCGGGCATTGGCCTCTCTTCTTGCTCCAGACTGAGGGGCCTCTGGGATCCGTTGAGCTTCTGGACATCGTTGTCTTTCAGCTCCTTGGCTTTGAAGTGTTTGGTAGAATTTGCAGGTAATACCAAGTATGACTTGACAGGGATCGCGACGTGAACGCTTCTACCTTGATTCACGACATAATTTATGTACACACGTAGTTGTTTACTGGGCCACTCGACGAACCCAACTCCGCATTGTGTGTGACGGCGGCGCAGATGGTGCGCCTGTATTTTTTTCAGTGCCATAATTGCACAGCTGGAATTACTGTTCGCCCCGAAGTTGCGGCAAGGACGTGAGGTCACGACATAATGAGTCGTGTTCGCAGTCCGCGTACACTTGAAGCCAATTCTCTGTCTCTACTCTCGCGCACGTCTCGCTGAGCCTTTCATCTCGGTACTGCCTTTCAAGTGTTTTTTCCCGGAGCCCCGTGAGCTGCGGGGGGAATAAAGTGGCGGCAGGGCAGTCGGTTCGTGCACAATCGGTGAATGTGAAGTAACCCGGTGAAATGAGTGTGGCTTTACGTTTGTCAATACAAAGATTTCCAATAGCGTTGGAAAAGCTCATGCTTGGAAATACGTTTCCTACCATGCTTTGTGTCAATTACCTTTGCTAAAAATGGACAACTATATGCGCACCCACATACTCTATAATACATATACACCTTCATCAAGCAGTGGATTGATCGTGGTTGATGATGATCGCATAGTATATGGGGAGTGGTGGCACAGTGATTAACTCACCATGGCACTATGACCCCGGAGACCCGAGTTCGATTACTGGCAACCGCGAACATAAGTGGTGAGCGATATCTAAATCCATTCTGGGCGGCCTCTTCTCCAACAAAACACATTGACTAGTTTGGTGAAATATGGTCAATCAACGTCCACGACTGACAGCATGGGCAAGCCATAGATGGACGAAACACTGATGATCTAAATTCTAATTATTATATGCCAGCGTAAGCTGTCGGTCATAAATGTTTTATTTTTAGGGATCAACTAGCAGCGTTTTGTTATTTTCAGCTGCACAAAAAAGTTAAGAATGATGTCTCAGGATTATATCTCACATACATTATGGGAAGTTTTCAAGTAGTGATTTGAATTGCATAATTACGTGTGGATCTAAATGCAATATTTATGGGTGTCTATTGTAATAACTGCTTAAATTTTCCCATTTAAATGTTTATTTTGGCAGTGAAAATGAATAAGCCAATTTTGACTTCCAACAAGTCAAGTTATTCCAAGGAAAAACACAAACCGGTGCACAATTGTCGCACAGTCTCAGATTTGGTAAGGCAATTGCAAACAACCCGCTCAGCAGCAGTTATGATAGCCCCCACACCTCCAAGAGTTGCCTGGTTTTACTTTCCGCTATTCATAATCGAACGTTCCGTTGATTAACAATTTCCGCACGCGTGCCGTAGTTAAATTCCTCTTAATTGGTGCAGATTCAGTTTCACATACTGAAAAGTTTGTTTTGTGGTCTACAGGTGCGGTGTAGAGATGGATGGATTATATACCTTTTACTGTGATTCCACACAGTCGTGCACTGTATTTGAAAGGGGTAACTTTTTCCCAGGCAATTGTTTCTGCTCACTTGATACAAATAAAGAGTTACTCATAACGGTCGCTGTGAAGTACGCATTATATTTTGCAATGAGGGTGATTGACCTGTTGTTACAGGTTGTTATAGAGGTTGCATGATAGTTTAAGTCGCATTTGTGTGCACTTTAATAATAACAATTTCCATCAATCAACTGATGGATGGCAAGTGTCTCCTGCATGCTGTGTCGGTCATTGGGGATTGTTTGACCACACTTCTCCGTGCTGGTCAATGGCCTGTAAAGGTGGAACTGTCCAGATATCACTTTTTGTAAACCATGTCTAGGCATCAAACTCAAATTGCACAGGGTCATGGGGTTCAGCACTGCGCCACTGCTCTTCGTACATATTGTGGGTTCCTGTATTTGACCCTAACCTTCACAATTGTACTTTGCTTACGTTGGAACTAACTATGTAAGGTATAAGTACGTTAAATCCCGCTTTTGCTCCATACCGGATTGTGTTTTGCACCCATTTGTTGAACCTGTGTCCCTTTGTGACCCTGCTCGCCTGGTGCCTGATGGTGATGAGCCTTCAGGATATTGAGTTTGCCACTATTGACCCTGGGTTGACCCTCAGTTGTGTGGGAGAGAAGGGTTGACTTACCACCAAGTCTCTTGGTGTTTCCACACACTGTACGACTGTATAAAGTATTTCGTGGCAAAGCGTTTGCAAATATGATATACAGTCCCGTCTTCTACATACACTATGCGTTATGAGGAGTATGCGGTATCAGTCGTTTATATACAGCGTGTTAGTGTAATAAACGTATGTCATTAACCTTTGTGGAGTTTGCATGTTTTCCCCGTGTCTGCGTGGGTTTTCTCCGGGCTCTCCGGTTTCCTCCCACCGTCCAAATACATGCTGCCAGGTTAATTGGCCTACTGAGTAAATTGCCCCAAGTGCCCTGCGATGGACTGGCGTCCCATCCTTGGTATACCCCTGCCTTGCGCCTTGTGTCTGCCGGGATAGGCTCCGGCTCACCGCGACCCTGTACAGGATTAAGCGGTTTCTGAAAATGGATGGATGGATTAACCTTTGCCAAAGCCCTAACTAGGCCATGAAAGCAGAATGGAGTGTGAAATATTTAGCTGGGATGTACAATTCTTTTGAAGGATAAGGAGGGGAAACTACTCTTGGTGGAGCATGGCCTGGGCCTAACATTTACATGTCTAGTTATTTCTACTTTTTGTTCAGGGTAAATTGTAACATGTATGTATATTTGAACATGATAAAATAGTTTTGGGCCCCGTGTGGGTTTAGCATAGCTCGCAAATGTTTATCTTGCTCTCCTATTGCCTGCGACCAAATCACCCAGGATGCCGTTTATGCTCCCCGCTTTCATCACCCGGCACTGATCAGCGTGGCGAAGTATGGTCAAGTAATCCCCACGACCAGCACGGTGTGGGCATGTCCTCTCATCCAGCAGCAGATTGACAAATTCGTCCGTTTTATACTCGCTTGTAAACACATTTGGCCAGGCACACGACGTTAGTAATCTTACACAGTGTGTTGTAGAAGGTAGGTACTTTCCGTGTCATTTCCAAGCCATTATGTTCTGTTTTCCTTCCAGGTTGCTTCAAACCCGAGGCCCTCCCCAGTCTTGCCGTGGACCTTGGTCTATCTGTTTCCCGGCCGTGCATGCCTGTGTGGTGGCTCCATGCTGGAAGCTGCAGCTATTCAGGCAGCTGAATTGCAAGAGCAGCCGTTGCATAAAGCGGGATGGATGGGGAGGGTTGGGGGGGTCGCTCGTCCTGGCCCTGTTCCCAGTTCCTTACAGTGCACACAGTGTTGCTGGAACATAGTGTTCTTTAATAGTGAGAAGTTACCTTGAAGGGAGGATAGAATGTCCTATAGCGTTCTGTGCGCTAAAAATCTTGGCTAATTACAGAACTGTTGTTAAACAGATGACTATGAAACAAAAATGATTTCTGCATTTCAGTCCGAGTAACGTTGTTTATTGGCAAATGGCCGGTGCTTTGATTGGTGTGTTGATTGGACAATTTGTGATTAATGCGTTGAGTTGTGTACTTTATTGTAAGATTATACGATTTGACACGCTCGAAATGTGTTTTGTCCTACTCCCCTAGGTGAGGTGGATGATGTACTGGATTGTCTTTGCACTCTTTACAACTGTTGAGACCTTCACAGATCTGCTGTTGTCATGGTAAGTCCCATTTATATTCATTACCCAGGGAAAGTTGACGCGGAATTAGTTAAACATTATTAGCCAAATTCAACAGTCTGGGTTGTTTCCGCGTGTGCTCGTATCGGGCACGGCCAAGGCAGTCATTGTAATTATTGATACAATTCTATGCAGTCAGTGAGTTCAAATCTATTGGCCACACCTGATTTGCTCAGAACTCGATTGGTCCTGTTTTACTAAGCAAAGCAGTCTCTAACGTGTCTTAAGTTGGGGAGTAAAAGCGAATTTGTATGCGTGCACGTATTAAACCATAATTGAAATATTTAAATGCTGTTTGAGTTGCACTCATTAAAACTGCTCCGATTTCAGAACATGTTGAGGTTAAATAACACGTCGGGAAACTCACCGCATTTAATGATCTTGCGTTTTACATAACGCACAGGATGTTGCCGTAGTGTAACCGTCAGAACACTGGACTTGCAATGCAGAGGTCACAGGTTTGAACTCCCTATGCGGCATTTAAAACAATTGGCACGTTTCGTACATCCCCCGCTTCTGTTCACCGAGCAGTATAAATGGGTATAATAGAGTTGATCATTAGGTTGCATGTGGTGGGGAAAACTTTGGGTACTCCGTCCTCTACAGAAATGTCTGGTCAGCATGGAAGAGCAGGCCAAATGCCCGCTAAAGGGTGCTCTCTAGAGATTTGTTTCGTGTCTCCCCGTTGTTGTTGTACCGTTCTCTCCACAGCTCGGATTAAAAAAAAAACCAAACAAAATTGTTGCTGATTTTCCGTGCTCTGTCGTTGTTGACATGTCGTTCTCTCTGCAGCTTTGTGCAGCGCTTTGTGACCCTCGGGTGAAAGGCGCTATATACATGCTATTATTATTATTATTTAACTAACAATGGCTTGAGCGAGAAATTTTAGGGCTGCACATTTATCTTTTACCTGTTTGTGATTTTGCTCCTTTGCCTCCACAGGATTCCATTTTACTACGAACTGAAGATGGCATTGGTGGTGTGGCTTCTCTCTCCGTACACCAAAGGCTCCAGCGTTCTCTACAGGAAATTTGTGCATCCCATGCTTTCATCTCGAGAACAGGTGAGGGCGATCCAGCAAAGACGATCAGAATGATATTAGATTGTGTTTTACGCTGGTCAAGTAGTCGTTTTATCTAGTTTATACAATTCCCTTTCTTATTGAAGGTCTTATGCTTCCTTGGATTCAGTGTATATTTCCTCTGTTTTGTATAGTATAAAGAATTTGGAACATTCATTGTCATGTAATGTGGATGCCAAAAACAAAGATTGACAATTTTGTATGATTCCTATTCAGAACATGGGAGAAGAAATGCCACCCACGGGCAAATGGTTTTATGCAAGCTATAGGGTTAGAAGAAATTGTCGTCAAGGTTTTTCACCTACAGTTATTGGGTTCGCAAGCATCTCGGTGCAATTGAGTGCTTGGTGTATAATTCAGACTGTCAGATGAATCAAAGCGTGGTGTCCTTGTCAGTTTTCAATACACACTGAATTGCCAAGGGGGAAAAAAACAGAAGATACTGGGAACAGCATGTGACGCATGCAGTGACAAGTTACAAAGGAATCGATTTTGGATTTCTCATCTCAGCAATGAAAACAAAGCAGATGAATATATCCTTGCATATTACTTGCACTGCTTCCACCCCCAACCCCCCCAATAACAAATATTTTCGGATTGGCAGCTGACGCCTTGGGGTTAAAATATTTGTTAATGGGGGCGACGAGGAGGTCAGCGTGTAAAAGGGCTTCCTTTGTGCAGGTTGATTCTGTGTTTATTTCCAGATGAACAGGCACAAACTGCGGCAACCGCCAGCCACTGCAGCATAGAATAAAGGATGAGGGAGGAAAGAAATTAGTTGTATACCGCTGCACTCGTGTAGCGCAGTTGGATGGCGCAGTGGCGGAGTGCGCACAGCTTGCCATCAAGAAGGTTTCGAATTCAATTCCCGGTCAGGGCTTGACCCAGCCTCCTCAACCTTTCAGCGTCAATAAAATGATTGTCACTTTTGGGGGGAAGTCAACAATGGTTATGCTATGGAAAGACTCTCCCCCCCCCACCATAGGAATGTGGACCCTCTGCTACTGTGTTAGGGCTTTAAACAGAAGATGAGTACTGTTCGACTGAGTGAAAAACGCTTTTTTTGGTACTGAAGTATTTCTTTATTCGTTGCTCATTTCTTGTTCATAGGTCGCCAGACTATGTAAATAACTTCTTGCGTAATAATTCTCAGTTCATACAGTATTACATTTCATATTGTCTGAAACAAGTGTGAATATGGTTGAAGCACGTTGATGCATTAACATGAACCAGTTTAACCCGTACGTGGTTTAGTTTACAAATTGAGACTGCTGTTTGGAAGGCAGTAGTGTGAGTCTGGTGTGATGTGAACATGACTTGAAATCCAGATCTTATTACATGCACCCAGAAATGGCTTTTGTGGCCACTGGACCATACATTTAATTTAAATTATGTAGCACGGTGTGTCTCACTGAATGAAATCCAACACCGCAATGGAAGCTTTCTGTATTCCTGCTAAGGATGTGTGGGCGCGCATGGGTACAATGCAGCAGTGTATTGTATTGCCGTCGTAGGGCAATGGCATAAGGATGTTGCATTATAATAGGACAGGTAATATGGCTATTGGGGTAGTTGGCATTGTTACTATATCTCAACAATTATATAAAAATAACTCTGAGTGATGCAGATACTGTAATAAAATAATTTTGTTAATGGAATCTTAGATTTGACAATCGAGAGCCTGACCTTTTTAGCTACATTTTGTAATTGCATAGTGCATTGCTGTAACACTTTAATTACTATTGGTAGCGTTTGGTGTGTGACCTTCAGTATATTGAAGCATTTAGTACTTGCCCATTATATGGGTTGACGCTTGGCACCAAAGATTAAGTGCGTAATATGGACTGAAGGCCATTCTGGTGGACACTGTGTAAAACACATTTGAACTGAATGATAGTATAAGCAATCTTAAAGCAGTATAAGCAATTTTCATTTTTTGTATCTTGTCACATGGTGTATAAATGTGTCAAATGTACGAGCCTTACAAAAGAGTAATGACTTTACGTACTTATTTTAATAATGGCTATTTAAGTTTTGTTTTTTACTCTGCTGCCATTCATCACAGATGTGTTGAGCTAATGCAGTTATAATTTGCAAAATGTATTTAATCTTCAGGTAAGGGTGCTTTATGACTGCTGGCTGTAGTTTGAGGTGTTTATAATGTCTGATTAAATTCCCCTATGCCATGAATGAACTCTGAGACGTTTAAAACCATGGATACCCCAAGACTGATTTATATGCAAATTCTATTACACACGCTTCTCCAATAAGGAAGGAGTACTGTGGGCAACCCATACGTAGATCAGCCATGCAAACTTTTCATCAGTCTACAGAAACAGCTCATGAATTTTGCATACATACCCCCCGGGAAAGCATATGTACATGTGTGTCTCTGCGGCATGCAGGAAATAAATCAATATCGTGGTGACATGCTACCCGTTCCTTCCCCCCCCTCCCCCCATGCTGTATATACCAATGTTGAGAATTTAAATATAATAATTACCTGCAGACAACGTGTTATCTTCTCAATAATTATTTTTTTATTTACATGTATTGTGTTGCGGTGGTTAGCGTACCCTGCTATGAACTTGGCGACCTGAGTTTGATTCCTGGCCATGGCTAGCGTCAGTGGTGGTGTGTCCTGTCTGAAATGGTCCAAGCCCTTCCTTTCAGTAACTCACTCTGAGCAGCGTGGTCAAATATGGTCAAATTACCCCCCATTGCTGACATGGCTTGGGGGAAGCCTTTATCCAGCAGTCGATCCTCCAAGAGCCTGCAAATTATTATTGTGACAAATTGACACAAAAAACTGTTTGAGTTGGTTTGCGAGGTTGTGCTGTAATAGCTCACTAACGTGTTTCCCAGCACGTGGAGCAATACGTTGGACATAACACCGAACAATGCACAGTGTAACCCAAAAACACATCGGAGACCTGATTGAAAATATGCTTAAAAGGGAGGTTGTCTAATTCTACCACGTGTTCTGTTGTACAGTATCCGCGCGGCGCTTGATTGCAAACTTCGTATCGCTGAGATTTGGTCGGCAAGCCTTGTCTCATTCGTCTGTGCTTGTTCCTGCAGGAGATTGACGAGTACATTGTGCAGGCAAAGGAGAAGAGTTACGAGACCATGGTGCGTTTCGGCAGACGTGGTCTCAACCTGGCAGCAAACGCGGCCGTGACTGCAGCCGCCAAGGTAATGTAACTCTCCCCCAGAGGTCAAGCAGCAGCTTGCGTTACAGAACACAATTTACGAGTCCATCATCATTACCGTATTATGATTGCCAGTGCTCCAGTGCAGATGCATTGCATCTGCATAATTGGTCCATGTTTTTCTTCTTGAACAAATTTCCAGGCATTTACCAATTGACAAAAATGTATGTTGATAAAAGACTACGGTACTCCGAGGACTTGCAATATTTCTACCCGTGTTGTATTATCCATAATACATGTCTCGTGAAGCACATAGACTGAAATGCATCGGTGTGTGATTCTATGAATAATGCATATGGTTTCGTGTGACACTGTACAGAAAAGGTTTGTGTGTTTAAATGTATGGGATGCCCATTAGTTTTACAATAATCCAGAGAGGAATGGTGGCCACAGTTAATATGCATATTGTCGTCTTGAAAATAAAATGACATCATCAGTAAGGCCTTTGCTCATTTGCATGCAGTCTGCATCAGTGTCAAGTAACAATCCTCTACCGACCGTGCTGTACCAGCGACCCCTCGTGGCAGTTTAACTTTAAGACCATATTGAACATTAAGCTACGGTAGTGCTTTTCATCAATTCCCCCGGAAGATGCCAGTCTCATCAGATTTATTGAAGCAAAGGTAGCATTTTGATGACACAGCACACCCTTATGTCGTGTATTGCAGGGCCAGGGAGCCTTAAGCCAGAGGCTGAGGAGCTTCAGTATGCAGGACCTGACCTCCATTCCGGATGAGGAGACCATGCACGATGACATGGGTGAACGCCCACGTGCCCCGCGTGACGCCAAGATCCGCAACATCTCCCGCTCTTTCGACGTGTCGGACTCCCACGGTAATTCCCACCTAACATTTTAATATTATCGGAAATAGTTTTGTCCAAATGTTACGTGAACATTGTAGCCGCTGAAACAATGTTACTGTGACTAAGACTATATTCGGCTTCATTTCTATTCTTATTCTCATCAATCATCAACAGCCATGATCAATCTGCTGATGGATTGAGGCCTTCCCAAGTTGTTGTAACCTCTCATGTTTTTGTGGTGCAAAAATCCACCTATTATCTCCACGCATGCTATTATAACTGCTGCCATGTTGATGGAGTACTATATCCTGTTACAAATAAAATGTGTTTTAATAACGTGTTCCTATCCTTGCCAATTGAGTGTATCTCTGCCTATTTCTTCTTACAGCTTCCAGTTTAAATACTATCGTGTTTAAGCAGTGCAATAGCAGCATCTAATTATGCATGTGTTACCTGTACAATTTTCCAATAGTCTGTAAATCTCTAGAGTTCTTAAGACAGCACTTAGTAATTAAGAGCGTGCCAATATTCCTCTGTAAGCTACTCAGGGTTGGAAATCCTGAATAAGTGGTGTAGTGTAGATTAATGTCAGTGTAAGCCAGGGAAAGACCCCCCCCCCTCCAAATGTCTGCAGTGCAGTACATAGAGCATTAGTGGGAACAGAAAAGTAACTTTTGATAATTATTTAGCTCTGTTATGAATGTCAGATCTCTGGGGCATTGGTGGACTCTGTCCCATAATGGAAATTCAAACAACTTCCTTGTCATTCTTCGTACAATGCAATTCGTTTTCTTTTTCCTCTCCCCGTTTTTGTTCGCAGAGCGGTTGCAGGATGACCCAACTGTGCGAGGTCACGTCTCAGATGGAGAGAGATCTGATGGATATGATGATGATGAAGAGATCGAGGAAGGGTCACCAAAGCCAACCATACGACGAACTCAGAGCGTCCGTACACGCAAAGCTATCAGGCAAATTCCACGTTCAGAGGTATGGAAACGGCAGACTATGCCATTGAATTGCACATCTAAGCACTTTCATACCTATTATTATTGTTATTATATGTGCGTGGATTTTCATTGCATGAGTTAATTGACAAACAAATTTTCCTTTTGTTGCAGACCGGCAGGAAAAGCCCCAAGCTAAGATCAAAGAAGGCGATTCCAAGCAATAATTATGGCACTATGTAGGGTGTGTGTTACTTCTAAGCTTGAGATGATTTCACAAAGAAGATTTACATTGAAATATTAAAACATTTCTACAATGGAGTCTTTATGCACCATCCACCAATATCTGCTGCCCAACACTGGAGTATTTACTTCTGTAATGACTTCGGCATCTGAATAACTGCGTAATTTACAAACATTTAGTGGGACATGAACATATTTACGCCTGCAAAAAAATGCATCCATAAATGTATTTAAATGATTACTTCATTATAAGTACAGTGCCTATTCGAAAATAAATGTATCAGCTGTAACCCAAACATGTTCTTTTCAACGAAACCAATGCAACAGCTCAAGCTATCTCTCCCACATTCATAATTATTTTAGTTTTCACCTTCTCAAATAGCTTTAACATAAATCGTTTTATTTGTCAGCACAGTGACAAAGTGGGTAGTTCTGCTGCCTCACAGCAAGCTGATCCTGGGTTCGAGTCTCGGCTCGGATGCCTTTCTCTGTGTGGTTTGCATGTTCTCCCTGTGTTCGTGTGGATTTCCTCCCACCGTCCATGTTAATTGGCTTGACTAAATTAGCTGTCAGCCCCCTGTGATGGACTAGCGTCCCATCCTGGTTATAGCCCTGCCTTATTTCCTGTGTCTTTCGAGATAGCCTCTACCCCCCCCCCCCCGATAATTCTCTGACATTGGTACTCTTGCATAATTGCATGGACTCTTGATAGTAAACTGCCTTACAACAATTCATATAAGTAATTGCATGACAGAAAGTTGAAGATCTTTTTATAAAATGTTGATGGTAAAGCTTTGGCCGTGTTGTGGAGTAGATGACAACAGGTGTCAATAATTTTCTCTTCACTGATAAGTGACTTGCAGGGACTGCAAATAATAATATGCTCAATCTAATACTGTAACATGCAATTATATACTTTGAAGCCATTTAAAGGTTGATGGATTGACTTTATGTCATCAGGTGTCAACCCACTGAGACAAGATGTCTATTGTGCAAGGATGGCCTGGGTATTATTGATCACTTGCCCATTGACAATAAACTGGCCATGGCGATGGTTGCAAATGTTGCTTTATCAATGTAATCTGCAGTGCTCTGCATCTCGCAAACAGGGCGACTTATAAGAAAGTGCCTTGTTGACTATGCATTTTGTGTTATTTGCAATAGCTTTAAATGCAGAGCAGCCACACAAACTGTCCTGTTATCTTTGTATTGTTGTCATGGTAATATTTTGCCTTGGCTTTCTTTTAAGTTGGGGCGGCTGTCCTCATGCTCATACTTATTTGATTGTTAGTTTATATAATGTAATTAAGGCATCGTGGATTCCGCGGCTTTTCTTTAAACAAACGTGCCTTTTTAACGCATGTGCTGCAGTCACGCTAGTAAATCGAACTACTGCAACTCCTTGTGATGCCGACGTGAAAACATTTACAAGTAATTGGATATTAGTATTTTATTCACTGAGTGTTGTAAATGCTCTGGGTCCATTTGAAAACTGTAAAGTGGCGTACACAAGGGTTACAGCATATAACCTGGCTTTTGCAATTGTAAGTGGAAGAAGGGTTTGGGGTGTTGTATGGAGTTAATGGCAGTGTCTAAACAATGCATTGGCACAAAATACTGTATATTTGTGTTGGAGTTGCTTTGTCATTTTATTTTAGTCTAATTTTTTATGTTTTCATTTTTTCGTTGCACATTTTACACCTCTCTGAATAATGATGTAAGGATAATGCTCATAAACCTTCAGAAATGTGTGTATGAGCTAGACATCTATTTTTATCAAAATTTGTTCTGCACTTACTGAATGCTCACCAGAAAAGAATGTTGTGCAGGAACTACCCATGTAGTGTAATGTCATCAGATAAGCAACATTGGTTCATTATACCACACAAGTAAATTAAATTGTAAACAGCATCACATCTCTGAATTCCTTTTCTGGGTCCTTTGAGGGCTTTTTCTCCGTGAAAATGGATATGAATGCTTTGTTTTTGACCATTTTAAACATATCAAAACATTTGGTTTTTCACTGATGTTGTTTTAGTGTTTTGATGCTTGCCTTTCATATACATTATTACATTTTAGTTTTAACAATACCCATAAAAATGTTCTGTATATAGGCATAATTATTGCCATTGAACTTAGGTTTTTTTTTACTATACAATATTTAAGATAATACACTGTTCACTCCAATTCGTATATAGATAATCATTGTTTGATGGGTCTTCATCTCTTCATATGTTTACAAAAACCCCAACCTTAATTTAACACCATTTTTCCACAAGTTGGAAAGGTCAAGGAATATTTTTTTAAGTGTTGTATAATACATTTCTAAAAAAATATGTTTTTGAACCTTGCTCTGTTAGTCATTCAATTATGCTACACTACACACTTTGAATTGCACATCTAAGTTTGTGTACAATATCAAAGATAATTCCAGCAATATACTTCACGCAATTTTACCAAATGCTTTTACATACAATGATGCCAAGGCCATAGGTTGTGGTTTTAAAAGTACACAAGAGTAGTGGAAACAAGAAATGGGTCACCGACCTCATTCTAAGATTGAAAACTATATAAATGTTTGCTCGGCTAATGTACTGGACTGAAATATTTCTTGTTGTGCTCATATTTTATTCGGTTTAAGTTTGGAATGCATATTGCTGTGGATTAGCTAGCATGACATTTATTACACCTTTATTAAGCTGCATTATTCTGCTGTATATTAATGTTGTATGCATGCGAGCATTTATATGTCAAATGTCACTTCATCTGCATGGTTTTTAGTTGTCACGTTTGACTTTTGAAATTACTGAATACTTCATTGAGCAATAATCCATTGTTGGGTTCCACTAAAAAAAAAATGTAATTTCAATTGTGAATAAATTTGTCTTCATTGGCTATGTTAACCACTCACAAAATGCAGTGGCATTCTATGTCTTTCGTATTTTTCCTGTTATACTGTCATGTGTTGTTAAATACCGTTTTAAGGTAATAATCATAAATGGCACATTCCATCCCATTTATGCTGTATATGGGTTACATTCATTGTCGGGTATTATTTTGTTCTGATCAGTTACATGGAGCACATTTTATTTTGAAGAACACAATCGGCAAAAGTAGTAATTTCCACCGACATTAACATGACCTCTGACAACGTCACTACAATATAGCTGCTGGTATTACACGTTTTCATTTTCTACTTTCTCATGGCCTGATTTTGTTTTTGTGTTTATATTTTGAAAACTACAGAAGTGAAGTACAGCACTTCATTTTCTTATTTCAATGAAGATCTCCAAATGGGCAACTAATTGCCCAAAATAAGCCATGAAATAGTTACACAAAGCTACATTCCATCTATTCCCTGCACACTTGCGAATCTTATCACTCCAGGTTCGTGTTGGACATACTCTCCTTTGGCTGCTACTACATTATCCATAATCCCTTTAATGAATCTCCTGCTGAAACCCATGTTTCTTAACAGTCAAAATGATATCTCTCATGTATATGTGTTCCCAGATCCATGTGTTTATCTTTCTGTGTCTCAGTAAACAGTAATTCAAAAGTCCTGAACGCACCTCTCCATGTTTCTTTGCATATTTCTCAGCTTTTGTCAATGCCCATGTTTATGAGTCATCGCACAACATGTAATATTTACTGATTAAAAGTTTTCCTATATGTGAAACTTTCTACCCATGCCACACCAGAGTAAGGGGAGTAGAGGAAGTTGTGCAAAAGGACAGACAGGGCACGTTTATTTAAGTCCCCAAGACAGAGTTCACGACCTAACAGGAACAAAAAAAAGGCGCGCCAGGCCGGAAGGGGGGGCGGTGGAGAAGGAATGACCCAGCCAATATTCCAGCAGCATTGCTTTCAAGCAAGCACTCGACCATTGCTGATTTTTTGAGTCCCACGACAGGGTTCTGGCTCCTTAAATGCTGTTGAATTGGATGCTAGTTTATATAAAGGCCTTTTAAGAGTTTGATTTCCATTGTATTAACTGTTAACTCTTGTACTTAAATATATTTTTGACAACCATATCAAAGTTTCAAGCCATTGTATCCACTCCACTGCTAAAGAGTTCCCACCATTGAAACAGGTTTTTTTTAATACCATTGGCACGTTTGGCAGCATGGATATTACAAATGATAGAATATATTTTTAAGATGGTAAGGGTGTAGTGCCATAGTAAGTTCTAGTTGTCATCAACAGCGATGGTCAATCCACTGCTTCACGAAGGCATCCTTGGAATGTATTTTTAAAACCAGTGACAAACTAGTGGTAAAGATTTTGAATGGGA
>JAZEWU010000007.1:1376560-1397334 GCA_036362915.1 Geotria australis | reverse complement strand
ATTTAATCTCAAGCAATCACGATATCAGAGAATGATATGTCATTGAAAAATAAACATGCAATATCACAATACTATAATTTAGATGGTGCTTTAACTTCAAAATTACTTTTCTTTAAATCTAAAGTACAATATAAAAAAAAAACCTGATTTTACCAGTTGAAATTACTCAGTTTCACAAATTAATGAAATTAATATTCGGAAGCCGAAGCACCTGCAGTCTTTAACAGTTAATCTGTTGGTGGCTTAAGAGCATATGATCATCTTTATAGGAGAAAATTAACACATTACCGCATGTAATACCTTTTCCACGCAATTACAATTGTCTACGTCATGAAATTTCAGCAGATATAAGGACCTCAAGCAGGCAGTGCTTTGCTCTTCACGGTGCCAATCAAGCGCTCTGAAGACCTCATTTTTTACGACACTGACTGGGTATGTTTTTTCATTTTACATTTACCAGACAACCTATCTAAATATTCACTACTGTTATTTAACTTGGAATTATGTTTATAGTTGCTAATTATTGCACTGACCCGAAATGCGAGATTGGTTTTAAAGGTAACTAAATATTTGATTTCGTACCTGCCTACTACCTCAGCACATATTTTGCAGTGGTCACCTTTGCATGCATGTTCAAGTGACTTCTGATTGAGTGGTTCAAAATGTATCATTCAATTACATTTCAGACCTTCAAGGTCTGTGCACCTGTATTTGAACCTAGAGCACGATACCTATTGTAGAACAATTTTAAATCCTTCAATCCGTTAATCCCAACTGGAATCAGCTGCTTACAAGTCCCCTGGGACCCGTTGTTGGTGTTGAACTTCTGTGACCTCACTGCCTCTGCAACGTTCTTGGGGAGTCATTGGTGTCTCATTGTGTTTAGGTCTGCGACTGAGTTGTGTCTCTTGTGCATTACCTTCCTGACGCTGTCCTCTCCATCACTTTTGTTGCCCTTGTCGCATTGCTTGTTTTCCCTATTTTCTGCAGCTATTTGAGAAGCAATTGCATCCAGGTACTTAATGTAATTTATTTCACCACTGCTACACCCATATATTCCGATTTAAAAGCTGGTTTGCAGTTAATGTCTTTGTTCTAGGTAACAACATGCAGAGCAAGGAACCCGCTATGCTGCTGCTCTTGGGAGTGTGCCTCCAATTGTGCCTCGTGGTGGTTGTGAAGACGGATCAGAGCACGCAAAAGTATGGGCATCATTTGAAAATAGCGCCTAAGCAGGCCAGGAGTGGCCAAGCCAATCTTCCCAGCATGCTGAAACCGAGCCACAGGGGCAGACTGCGGGCCCTCGATGGGGCAGAGTGTTTCTGGAAAGTGCTAAGTGATGCTCCTGCGCCCACCCTAACACTGCAGCTTCGGTGCCGCGGTGCCCCCTCGTGTACCTATCGGGGCTCGCCAGCCTCCTGCCCTGCATACGAGCGCAAGCACAGATATTTCTGGACCCAGGTGGTGAAGGCGCTTAAGCAGAGGGACTCAGCATGCAATGTCACGGCTGGGCAGCTTATGGCACCGCTCTGCAAGAAGTCGCCTGCATCCTGGCTCAGCCTCGTGGAAGAATTAGACGTTAAGGTGACTACTGTCGCTACCACGACTACCACAACTGCCACCGCCGATGGCAAACTGGGAGGTGGAGCAGCCGATGAAGCGGCTGAGGGAGGGGGAAATGTGGCAGAAGAAGAGGGAGAGAAGTGCACCGAGCCCTGGCGTTCCTTGTGCAACTTCTTTGAGGGCGCGGTGAGGGGGAAGTGACACGTTTGGTACCACACTGTGCGTTGCACTAGATGCTGAATAGGAGCACTTTCACAAAATGACTTGCGTAGAGAATTTTAAAAAACGTAGACATATGCGCATATTGATATGTATTTTACCAACAGACTTTTGACAAAACACGTGCAATTAATTATATTTGATAGATAGAAACTTACAGTGGCTACGTTGTAGTGATGAAACTACAATATCATGCCGTCCTCTTTGCGGCCCTTGTGCAGCGCTTTGTGACCCTCGGGTGAAAGGCGCTATATAAATTGAATTATTATTATTATTATATCTGGCACAACAATTCAAGAACACATTATGCTTTCCATGTGGGTCGCGTGCTGTACCAAAAACAAACATTCCATACCGTCTAATTGCTTGTTATTGCCCATTATTACACTCTAAGCACGCAGTATGTTTATTCTTGACGTTATCTCCTTTAACAACCGTGTAATCGCTTCTTTGCCAAATAAAACGTGTTTTAACAACTCTTGCCTGCCCCATGCTCCTGCTTACTATGTGTGCGCGTCTACATGTCATATGAGGAGCGGTTGTGTAGCAGGGTGCTGCGCTGTGAACCCGGCGACCTAAGTTCGATTCCAACTCACGGCCAACACCTGTGACTACTTAACGAACCGGTCCTGGGTCCTTTCCTGGGTCGACGTCAGTCTCAAATAAGTACCTGGTGCAGTGTGTAAACATTGCCCCGAAGGCGACAAAAGCGACCAGTCGTGGTGCTGGTCACTCACCCCTTCTTGTGCCTTGCTGGGCTTTATAGATGCTCAATAACAAACCCTAGTTTGTTATAATAATAATAGCATTTATCGAGCGACTTTCACCCGAGGGTCACAAAGCGCTGCACATGGCTGCGGAGAGAACGGCATGCCAACAATGAGAGAGAAGGAAAAAATCAGCAACATTTTTGGGTTTTTTTTATGTTATGAGGCTATAGCGGCCTCTAATGGCTAGAAAGGGCTTTAAATACTGTGATCCCAGCCGCACCTGGAAGACATCCCACTTATGCTCTGAAGAGCAACCATTATGAATCGAGCCGCGAATACTAATTATTTATTATTGTATGACGTCACGCGCCCGAACGTTTGTGGAGTTCGAGTTAAAGACGTCATAAGCCCCTGCCCTGTGCGTCGCACCGTTAACCAGGCGTGTGACGTCGCTCGCGTAACGTTGCGACGGAGCGGAGCTAATGTCGGTATGTCACAGCGCTGTGACGTCATTCCGCCACACTCGTTCTCGCGCGCATGCGCATTGACTCTGATAACGGACTCCTCTGCCTGTGAGGAGCGCGGTCCAGCGGCGGGAGCCAGGCTCCGTAAATAACAACAACAGCAAAACGGCGACTCGTAATTAACAAATTATAAGTCAGGGTGCTAATTGTACGCTCGGTCGATACCGCTTTACGACAGGAGGAATATACGGGCGTCAGCCGCTTTAAGAGGGATGGACGCGACGCGTTACAAGTTGCGGCGTGTTTATGTTGAACCCCTAAATTAAACTTCTTGCGCCTCTCGCCTCATCCTTCCAAGGGAAAGAGACAGGGCCACAGGGCCCGACGCCTCCCTGCCACAGGCTCATCGCTACCACGCGCGACTACCCCGCCAGTTAGTATTGGCTGACTATACCAATAATTACAGCATTGCTTGCTGTCATTAGCGTCGCTTTGCGTGGGTTGCAGTTCGACCGCAACTAAGCTATGAATAATAAGTGACCAGACCGCGTTGGTCTAAAATAATAAAAACTTCTGGCTGTCTTCATGAGGTGACCTTCCTACCTTACTTATTGTTTGTTGGGTTTTTAGTGACATTGTACATTTGTTAGTCGGCGGCGGCGCAGCTATGTCGTACTTTCGTAAGATCTTCAAGCTGGGCTCGGAGAGGAGGAAGCCTAAGCAGTATGAGCATGTTCGGCGAGATGTGGACCCGGCCGAGCTGTGGACCGTGGTGGGCGAGCTGGGCGATGGGGCCTTCGGCAAGGTCTACAAGGTGGGTGGGGTTCCACCATCAACACTAACATTCATTGCCATCACGTAGGCTCTTGACGATGTCCATGCAAGACAATGGCCATCATCGTCATCATCAGAATTTTTCACTTTTACCAGACGTATTATCACAATTCTGAGACAGATAGTAAAGAATTGGCACGTTTTGTTCACGTAACAACCCTTTACTAAATGGCTGCGTCGCGTGGAGGCGGGTTTGCGACACTTATATTTTACGTGACCTAACTCATAAAAAGAGCTATACTAATGGATAACATTGGTCGCGAAAGCCTTCGTGTTTAATTTAGAGATGTATAGATGTTTATTATTACAGCATAAAGTACCCAGAGTGAGCTTGCAAGCTCTTTGCAGGATTCCTGCGACACAACAATTAAGTATTGTAATTGGAGCCAGCATCATCGTCATCTCCATCATCACTATCATAATTATCTTCAGTAGAAGCATCGTTGTCGTCTCTACAATCATCGCAACTAATCTATTCCACTTCTGGATAGAGGTCTCGTCACGCGGTCCGCCCTCTGCCACAGTCCCGCGATGCCAGAATCACATTAACTGAAGTAATTAACTCTGGGGACACGTTCTCTAAATTGGTTTCCATTATCCTCCAGCCGTCATACCTAGGTAGGGCGGTGTACTCTACCTAGGCTCACTTATGTTTTTATTAACAGACAAATATGTTTGACTTTCACTTCTCTTGAGCCTGCATACGTTTTGTGGTCCATGTGGTGTTGTTGTTCCTCTTACTGTTTTTCAGGGTATTTCCGAGCAAGCATGCGTCTTTATCCATGCTGCTCTGTTCGTTTTCCCATCGTTTGTAATGTTCTCTGCTTGTGCCCGTGTTTGTGATCCGTGTCATAGCCGGTAGTGTGGGCACTGATTGAACATTGTCTTTTTTGGCTGCAAGGTCGGATCACTCATCCAAAACTTTGCCCTCAGCCTCGACACCTTCCATGTTCGTTTTGATTGGTTCAATAAAATTCCACGGACATCAAATCAACGTAAAGTTATGAAATATACATTGCAATAATAAATGCGCCAGTGTGATTATAATTGTAATAATAATACAATTTATAACGCGCACAAATTCCCCGCCTAGCCGAAGCGAGACGCAGATATTGTGATGGATGGAATTTTTGATCCAATAGTTTTGTTTTAAATTGTAAACCGTTCTAAATATATATGATTGGAAAATATAAACTGTGAAATCAATAGGTGGGATGTTGAACGTTTGTTGCTTGGTCCAATGACATAATAACCAAGTTAGATTTTTGTTAGCTTTACGATATTCACTGATTATTGCTTTGACAAATTGAGTAAGGAAACGGACGCTTGCCAACAGTGACCATAACATTATTCATCAGATTGGGTTGTTATGCTTGCGTGGCTTATCATTGCCAGATAATTAAATATATTCAGTCACTGCTACTTCACAGATTTAGTATTGACTCATGGTAAACAGGACAACATAAACCAAGTGCTTCGTACATTTGCATATATTCGTTTACCGCACGTAGCAACTATACGTGACAAAACAGCAATAGTTTTCAGTAGACTTCATTGTGTTGGCACGTTTTATTTGTGCAAGGGGTTTAGCTTCAATGGGCAAATGTCAACAGGGATTTTGTAACCTGACTTGATGCAGGCGTTGGATTGTGATCTTCGCGTTAAATTGACAACCTTTTTGCTACCACCTTAGTGATATTTAACAGCTCCATAATTTTCTCATAACTACTTTAGAATATTAATTTTGGAGACAATTGACCCATACTCCCTGAACAGATGTTTGTATTTGAAGCATTAAGATTCTTGTTTCATAAAATTCGTTAACATTTCGAGTTAGAACTTTTTTTTATCACAATGAGAGTGTACAGGGAAATAGTTTCCTACTTTCAGCATCGCAATTACTCACATGCAATGTGTGGGGAACGATGCATTATTGATATTTCTTCATGCACACTGATTAACTGCACATAAACGTGTGCTCACAAGTGGGCCACACTACGTAGTCCGGTGAATCCCAGTTTGGAGCACACTGACACGGCACACGTGTTTTCTCATAAATAATTCATATACTGCTTGAATATACTGTATCCCCTTACCCGAATGCTGAGGTTGAGCATTTTGCAGAATTGATCATGTTGTACCGGAGCTGGTTTAGTAACACAATGCTTTGTCTTGGTGCTGCCTAACAAAATATTTCAGTTATTTTGGCAAATATTTAACCAAGCAAGACAAGTACCATTGGAATGTGTACGTTTTCCAAACGTTGTTAAAGTGAACATTGAGTGCATTCACATACGCATGTGTCTCTTTTTAAACTGCACCTTATATTTGTATTCTTGTCCCCTTTAAATTTAGTATTTAACCATTTAATCACTCTGCTTGTGTTTTTTCCTTTTGGTCTGTAATTGTACTTCTTGAATCGGCCATAATATTGAGTAATGTTGTCCAGTATTTTACACATTGAGCAGGAATTAGTTTTCAATATAGTTGACTTGCTATATGGATTGCAACAACAGGCAGACGTAGTAGATGGAGTTAAGTTAAAAGTCAGGCTGATTGACACATATGGCTTACAATAGCCCAAGGATTAAATCTTGTAAGCAGAAATGCAAGCAAGCCCAAGAGGGAGTTGGAATGTTTCTCACCAGCTGCCTAAGTGTATTTTGCTGTGTTTAGCTATTGCTGCACGTGCAATTAAAGTGGCAGAACATCTTACACGTCTACGTTAAAGTGAACATCCTAACCTATGGTTTATTTAGAAAGTTTCTACACTATTTAATTTTGATAAACCTATGAAGCAGAAATATACCGCACAAAGTTACTGGAAAGCTGTTGGAAGTCATGTTGCTTATTTTTAGTTGAGGATTCTTTGTGAATTTAGGACGTACTGTACAGTACGCGAGTCGTAACCACTTAAGATGTGTGGTTGGCTTGCCTGCTTTATTCTGTACATATTGCAAAGCATGTGCAGCTTTTTGTGCATCCATATTCCTGGGAGAATGGATGGCTCTTTAATGAGAAGCAGAAGGGATTTGCAGGGAAGTGCATCCAGGAAGGAAGGAAGGAGCTAATGGGAAACACATGTCTCTGTGTACCAAGTTTTCACATGGGCCCTGTACACGCTGTCATCAGCCTATGGAACCCGAAACGTTCTGGCGCAAGTGAGGAGAGAGGTTTTTTTGAAATGTACAGTGTTGAAGTATACAATATAATGTAGGGATTTTTTTCACTTCCCAAAACTGGTCAATCCCACGTTTATAAAGAACACGGTGGCTTATGATGGGAAATTGGAAATACAATAATTACTTTAGTAACAATTTACATCATTTAGGAAGCTATATTTTGTAGTTGCAGGAATGCCAACACAAAAATCCCTACTTACAGTATCGTTGAGTGTTTTTTGGCCTGGTTTAACCTAATTATTTTTTTCTCTCAAATGTTTTTCCGTGCAATATAATAATAATAATACTTTATTTATATAGCACCTATCATGCAAACAGCTCAAGGTGCTTTACAGTTGGCATAAATCAATATGCTCTGTATTAAATTTATTATGTACGTAAGAGATAATGATTTGAGCTGAAATTAAGGCTGTATCATTTTATTTTTGCTGTACTGTAATGTACCTGCCTAGGGTTAAGTTGGCAGTTCAAAAAAAAAAGTTGCTGATTTTCCGTTCCGTCACTGTTGACATGCCGTTCTCTGCTCAGCCCTGTGCAGCGCTATGTGACCCTCGGGTGAAAAGCGCTCTATAAATGCTATTATCATTATTATAATGAACATATACGTACAGCTGCGATGGACTGGCGTCCCATCCTCGGTATACCCCTGCCTTGCGCCCTGTGTCTGCCGGGATAGGCTCCGGCTAACCGCGACCCTGTACAGGATTAAGCGGTTTCTGAAAATGGATGGATGGATATACGTACAGCACGCGCGGTTTTATTCAGCATTTACGTACACTTGGAGTGTCAGATGGCTTTATCAGAATGTATGTGCTATCACCTAATGTACTATACATTAAGCGAAACCACTGACTCGGCATTGTCACAAGCTGAGTGCAGCAGATTTGGGTTATTCTTCCGTTACGGGAAGTTGCCCTGATTTAGGACCAGCTGGAACGCATGTTGTATGAGCTTTTTGGTAGTGCTGCTATCATTGTTTTTCTTTGTATCCAAAAGTGGCTGCTAGCCATTTGGCAAGAAAGTAAATCTTTTAATTCCTTACCATTTGTTATGTAGGTAGGTATGTAGGCCAGTTTTTGTTTTCAATGTTAGCATACTTTTCTATGTGCCACACTGTATGTTAGCATTTTGTTTGGCATGGATACTTCTTTGACTTTAGTGGATTATATTTCTCTTATTATCTGTGCTTGCATCACACGTACAAGGATGCTTTGTGTATGAGTTTTATTGACTGAAAAACATTGTACGTGCATAAAAATTCTCGTTCAGTCAGTTTTTTATTTAATCTGGAAGGAACTGTAGCTCTTTTTAACAGTTGTCCAACAGGGAGTTGTAATCAAGTTACAACGTCTCAGGGCACCTAGGGCAATTTAGTCAGGGCCGTTAACCTAGGGAGCATGTCTTTATACTGTGGGAGGAAACAGGAGTACCCGGCGTAAACCCACGTGGACATGGGGAGAACATGCAAACCCCGCACAGAAAGGTGCCCGAGCCGGGAATCTATCCCGGAATGTTTTGGTGTGAGGCTGCAGTGCTACTCATCACGCCACCATGATGCCCCCCGTGTGATGAAGATTGGATTAACCTTTTAAAGTAAAGCTTATTATAATCAGCAAATAAGATGATATTACTTCGAGTTGGTGGTTTTTTTATGGTTTATAATGTTGACTTGGAAGTTGTATTTTATCTGTTAGCAGTTAACTTTTATGGCCGGGAAGACCGGGTTTCCTCACTTTCCTGGTTACTTGTTTACATCGCCCTTTGCTATCTCCGGCTGCATGTCAGGTTGCCCGGACGATATTTTCTGAGTACTATTTGTTTTTGACCATTTGTGGTATGCATATAATTAGAATGTCTAATTAAAGGTTATTCATTTTACTCTAATATTTATATATCCAATCATACTCGGAGAAATGCAAGAACAATTTGTAAAATGCATGTGTAGTTTAACCGTAACGGATTGTTTTATAATAATGTATAATGTATTTCAGGCCCAAAACAAGGAATCAGGTGTGTTGGCAGCTGCAAAGGTGATTGAGACGAAGAGTGAAGAAGAGCTGGAGGACTACATGGTTGAAATTGAGATTCTGGCCCTATGTGAGCATCCTAATATTGTGGGACTGCTCAATGCCTTCTACTATGAAAACAAGCTATGGGTAAGACTCTTCTAATAGGTGTTGGGTGGAGACCTGATACTTATAAATTTCCTTAAATGTATTCTTTCAGATCACTTTCAGATTATCAAAACATGAATCTTTTATGAACTAAGGATGTATATGCAATGAACACAAGAAGACATTTAGATAGAAAGCTCGATATTTATCATTACAGCAGAAAAATACCCGGTGAGCTGGCAAGATCTTTACATGATTCCTGCGACACAACATTTACCAGACTGCAACCGTTAAGGGCCTCCATAGAATACCTGCACTGTTTTTGTTGGTCGGATCATACATTTAAAAGTAAAACCTTTGTAAAGTCGTCTTTTCGAAATGTTCATGACTAATAATAGTAATATTTTGAAGCCCTTTGCTAATCTGCTATTGAATGATGACCTCAATCAACTGCTGGATGAAGGCCTCAAGTGGTAAAGTATAGTCAGCACTTCCCATTACCAAAGTAATACATCATGTCAGTCATGGGGGTTTTTGATCTTGCCATAACTTCAGCTAAACAATGTTTGTTTCAACATACCCTAACGTCTGTTAACATGTGAAGGGAATTTTCACAATAACTAACTTGAACCACATTGATTTAAAACATCAAGTCCTAAATATTCTTTATGCTGTGGAAGAGTTGGTCAGATTTAGTCTGTTTAGCACTGACATAACAAATCATGTCCGTGAAGGTTGGGTTTTCACCATACTTCATCACTCTAGTCTGTGTGGGCTGGTGAAGAGGGGAGTCCAGGGTAGGTCCAGCTATCACTCTCGTGACCGGGAATTTAATTCAGGTCGCTAGACTCATAGGCCACAGTTTACTAACCAAACTGCGGTCTGGTGTTCTCTAAATGTGTTCTTGAACATACAGTACAGTAACACTGCTATGGCGAGACTATATTGTTTTGCAGCTTTTGCACAATCTTATCACTGCAGAAACATGAAACATATCTCAGCTCGAGGGAGGGTGGTGCCTGAGAGTCTGGTTATCTTTAATGAGATAGAATATTATGTGAATTCAGTGACTTGTAAAAGTTATATATGTCATTTTCTATAAAACATTGATGTGCTGTTCTGCATTTGTTAAGGTTGTGAGCCTTATGTTGATGTGTTTGCATAAACAACTGAATTATAATATTTACAACCAATGTTCAGCTGTCTAAGCTTAAAGTTATCAATAGACATCAACATGTTCCTACTGGTGGGGGTTTACATTTACACTACTCTAGAGGTTTATCACTGGGTCAACGATTTGTCAAAGTGTTCTAAACATGTTCAGTCTGTGTATCATGTCAGGAAAGCAATATGCTCTCCTGGGTTTATACAGAATCCGCATGCTAAAAGCTTTTTGCCAAACCAGTTTTTTTATATGGGCGCATTCTTTCTGTGGTGTTTCCCGCTATCCTGTTGCTAGGGTTGGTGCGGGTGTAACACAAGGGCTTTATTATCTGCTTTAAATGTGTAATGCAGTGTGATTGATATGGGTTTTTTTCCCCCAAGTCTTGTTTCATGGCTTTTAAGGAAGCTCTGGTTTTGACAGTAAACAGAATGTCATCCCTCCCTTTCTTATGTATTGAGTGCCTTAATTAATTCTTTACCAAAACATAATTAAGAGTTCCATCCATGTTGTTTTTAAAAATACTTAGACCAAATTATATCGTACTGTATTTATGTATAAACATTTATGGACGTATTAATCACTTGTGCTAGGACATGTAGTCACAACTTTATAACATGGTTGTAATGACTAGCAGAGTACTCGCTGTATGGGAGATCTTATTACAAGCACGTGACACGTTCTTTAGATATCAGAATAAAGGCAGAAGAGGCTTAAGAGAGTTTATGGGAGTGCAAAAGTAGGAATTTAATGCTGAAATATGTTTAAAGTGTCAGAATAGTAGTCAATAAAAGGGAAGTAAAGCTGCAACTGGGGTATTAATGGGGATTTCCTTTTAATTTTAAACTTACATTTTAGTCAGCCATGCAAAAAAGGCACTTTGGAGTCATCGGCCACACCCAAATTGGGAAATTTTGAATGTGTGCAACCACGGTTCCAGATTAGATTTCGTTTCTGTGTAAGTTACCCTACGATGTTTACACTATGTGAAAAGTGTATTACGAGAGGGTATATGCAACATATTGAAGCCATGAGTAATTTCAATAACTCCTGTGTAATCCTTAATGCTAGTTTACTGAGTGTGCATTAACTTGTAGAGCCTTTCATTTGAACTACAATCTTCCTTTGAACAGTTGTAATACGCAACTTTGCCTTGACATTAAAAACACAATTGACAATAGTGCCTAGGTTGGAAAAAACACCTGACTGGGGTGGGGTTTTTGAAAAGAGAATCATTGAATAACTGTTTATTTCTAAGGAGACAACCCACAACATAGTGTGGTTTTACAACATTTCCAAACGCAACCTCATGGACCCTAACGATCACATATGTGTCTGCTGCTTCACTGCACATTATGCAAGTCTTGCTGTCGTGGCCACAAGCTGTGCAACAAAATAGCTTTGTATATTACGTATTTCATTTAAATGTAATGCATAATTTACATTTGATAAATGTGTAAAACACTCAGCAGCACACAGCTTATCTGTGTGGAACCGTGTAAATGTGTATTTTTTTATTGCGGAATATTTGTGTTATGGCCAAATGATTTGTTTATGTTTTTTAACAGATTTTCATTGAATTCTGCCCTGGTGGAGCTGTAGATGCCATTATGCTTGGTAAGTAATACAGATCGATTTTGCGTTTCAGGATGAGATATTACAAAATAATGTTCTCTTTTTGTAACTTATTTTTTAATATTTATGATTTATGCATCAGAGCTGGAGCGTGGGTTGGCAGAGCCCCAGATTCGTGTGGTGTGCAAACAGACGCTGGAAGCACTGAACTACTTGCACACTCACCGCATTATCCACAGGGATCTCAAGGCTGGAAACATCCTGCTTACCTTTGAAGGAGATATAAAACTAGGTGAGCTTGCATGAGCCTCAATGAAGCAGCAGCAACAATCAATTTTTTTTTAATCGCCGATATGTTTTTGTTTAGGTTGTTTGTTAAGACTGCTTACATTTGATACATTAAAATGTTGCTCATCATTAAGTTGGATTACTTTCTTATTTCAGCTGACTTTGGGGTATCTGCAAAAAACACAAGGACATTACAACGCAGAGATTCCTTTATAGGAACACCATATTGGTGAGTTGTTTTCACACTCAGGATTACATTTTTACAATGTATTAGTTAGCAGATTTATTTGCATTCAAAGGGCAAGTTAAGTTCACACATCTATTTAACACTTGACTGAATTAATAAACATTGGCTCTACATATTTAATCGGGGTTATTATTCATCTGTATTGGTGGGAGATGTAACAACATTTCCATTTACCGCGTTAATGTCGTATGTTAGACGAGTCTCATTTTTGTCTCTTTCCGACATGTGTTTAGGATGGCCCCAGAAGTGGTGATGTGTGAAACTATGAAAGACGCACCGTATGATTACAAAGCTGACATCTGGTCCTTGGGTATAACGCTCATCGAGCTGGCTCAAATGGAACCACCCAACCATGAACTCAATCCAATGCGAGTGATGCTGAAGATTGCCAAAAACGATCCACCCTCACTCTCCTTCCCATCAAAATGGTGAGGCGTGTGTTTAATATGTCTTGAATTTACCGGAATTGTAGACAATATTCCCTATTGTTTTGTTAAAGTGGAACTAATCTCAATGTTTCACACTTGTGAGTCATTAGAGGTTATCCGTTTTCACTATAAATAGTGTGTAATTTAGGAGATGCAAACAACACACACTTGTGAAAAATAATGTACATGCAAGTCATAATGTTAATCCATGAGTTTATTGTAAAGTTATGAATACAAATTTATAATATAAGATATATACTTGTATTACAAATTGTGAGCTCTAATATATTCCACAGTTCAAAAACAATTGTTCATACTTTTATTACATTTTAATAAGCACACGAACGGATTTTCTTTATACCTCGACTTTTTTCAGGTCAACAGAATTCACTGACTTTTTGAAGAAATGTCTCGATAAGAATCCTGAGACAAGATGGAGTGCACTACAGTTATTACAGGTATGTATGTGTCGTTGTTTCCCCCTCGTGTCTGTTTCTCTGTCTTCCTGTCTCTGTGTCCCTATGTCTCTCCCTGTCGCTCACCCTGACCCTCGTCGTACCCCCTCCTCGTGCCCCCCCTCGTTCCCACCTTTCATTGTTGACATGCCGTTATCAAGCGCTGCCCTTGTGCAGCGCTTCGTGACCATAGGGTGAAAGGCGCTATATAAAATGCTTTTATTATTATTATGGTCATATTAGCACATTTACAAAGTGAGCGTCTTTCTAAAAGCATGTCTGTTTTCCACTGAAAATATATATTTTTAAATGTAATTACAAAATGTTTAGGTCTTTGCGCAGTCTGTTTATGGCAGGGTGGCGTAGTGGTAACATCTTTCCCTGACATAGAACAGGTCCTGCCTGAAGTGGTTTGATTCCCGCCTCAGGCGCCTTTCTGTGTGGACTTTGTCTGTTTTCCCCCTGTTATGTGTGGGTTTCTTCTGGGTTCTCCGGTTTCCTCCCCCAATTAAAAAGCTCTCATGAATTAATTTGCGGAAAACAACAAATGTTGGCGCCGACTAACCACGTTGGTTGCCTTCCCCCCTCCCGCGCCTCTCTGCAGCACCGCGCCTCTTGAGTCGTTCTCTCTTCGAACTAATACCTTTGAAAATGAATGAATATGTGTGCGTTATAAATTGTATTTTCTTTTTAATATGTTGGGAATTTTCTTTGTTTCAGCACCCATTTATCAGTGGCATAGACAGCAACAAGCCTCTCCGTGAACTGATCGCAGAAGCAAAGGCAGAGGTCATGGAGGAGATTGAGGAAGATAATGAAGAGGAAGAGATGGAGACACCTTCTGTACGTGCTCTTTTTGCTTTGTTTTTAGGGAAATCATATTCTTGCCTTTCATTGCTTTACAGATTTGTGATGCGATTTTGCATATTCATCTTTTTTGCATGTAGGATTTTCACACCTAGTATGCTTGTAGCTTACAGTTATATTGACAGTGGTGCTGAATCAAAGCTGGTAATACCCTGCCACCTTTGTCGTAAACACCACATAATAACAAAACGTCTATCAAGAATGAAGTAAACTTCGACCATTTTATTAGTCCGTTAAATCGAGGTTTTACTGTAACTCTATCGTTTAACAGTAAGTTATATTTAGTTTTCGCTTAGTTTAAATGTAATATATATAAAAGCGGATATAATTTTAATTCATTGCCATTAGCATTAAAATCAGTTCCCAATTTCCACGTGTAAATTTGACCAATGTAATAAATTACGTTGTTTGTGAATGTGTACAGCCAGGAACAGGGCACAAGCGAGCTCCTTCGGACATCAGTGTGGCAAGTTCTGAGGATGAAAAACTGTCGCAGCAATCACCGGTGAATATTTTGCTTTTTAGGTTTTCTATTTTCTATTACAAGGAAGTGGTCACAATTTGTATTTGCGGAATAGAGTTGACCATAGTCTTTGAAGTGAATAAGAGGAAACGATCTAGCATGTGGTAAACTTAATTGACTTCTTTATGTATTGTGTGTGGTTTTGCTGGCTCTTGTTTCACAAAAACCATGTTTTTCAACTGCAGGTACGAGGCTTAGCATCTGTTACTGAAAACAATGAAGGGGAACAGGAGGCAGCTGAGCAGCTGGAGACGGATGGAGATGGTCAATTACCAATGGATGAATCTGCCATAGTAGATAATGGTATTTCTGAAAAGCCTACAGGTGGCAAGGATCAGCAAGAAAATGGTAAACATTTTATAATTTTCTTTTCTATTTATAAAGAGTGGCAATTGTTGCATTTGGAAATCTGACGTAGCCAGTGTGTATATTTACATTCTTTTGATCCCAATTAGGGTCTCAATGTGACTAACATTTCTGTTAACAGAAAATGAAGAGGTGGGTGATGAGACGAGCGAACGATCCTTGTCAGATGAGGGGATTGGGAGCAGTGAAGGGGAGCGTGCAGAGAGTGACCGGTCTGCAGAGCCTCACGTGTCTGACGAAGATGCGACTCCCACAACGGAACAATCCTCAGCAGACCTGGGCTTGGCGGACAAGGTACGGAAAGAAGGTTCTGAGGTGTCAACATTGAAGTTGGCCGAGTGTAATATTATCGTTACCGTCAAATTTCTTGCAACTTAATTACACATTCGTTTGAAAATATTCCTCCATAATTAGTCTGATTGGATTTCTAGGCTGAAATTTCGCCGTCTGAAGCAAATGAGCCTACAGAAGAAGAGCCCGGGATGGATACGAACATACCGATTGACCAACCCGAGGAGTCCTCTGTGATAACGGCTTCTCCTGGAACAGAGAACTGTGACAAGTCTGTCAAATTCCAGGAAAGAGACCAAGAAATGGACGGAGCCAAAAATATAAAAGTACAGTATTATATTATTTATTGGTCTGATTTTTCTTCTATGTGTATACATCAATTTATAGTTAGAATATCTATTCTCATATTAGCTGCTACCTCTAACTAACAGTCTAGCTAGACACACTTATATACATTTTTCTAATTAAATACGTGTGTAATTGTATGTTATAGATAGCACATTTTAATGGAATGTCGGCATTAATAATATAGGACACTATGTCAATGTCTGATGTGTAATATTATATACCAATACATCTAATCTTCATTGTAATGTACTTTCAGTTTTCCTTGATTAAGAGTGCAAATCTGATCTAAGCTTCTTGTTTAGTTAATGCTTGTTGGATTAAGGTCAGAATGTGGGCGTGTAACTTTCACATTATATACTTTTAATTATTCGTTCACACAGGTCAGAGAACTTCCCGAGTCTCCGTCTCTTTTATCAACTGCCAGCGAGCGGAGGGATAAAGAGCGAGACTCGGACTCTGGAAGTCTCTCCATGTCAGACAGCACCAGCGGAGATCTCAATCTCTCCATCTCTGCCAGCATCACCCGCAACCGAGAAACGGGCTCAATTTCCATCCAGGCAAGGCCCCAAGTGCAGTGGTTATTAAGTGGACACAATGAAATAATCGATTTTTTTTAATTAAAAAGCGTTTTACTTATCCGTTTGATAGTGATGCCTAATGATTTTTAGGCCGTTGGGTTTCAAAAATAATAATTTAAGCGTGCAGTATTTAAGAAGTCCTATCTACGAGTGTAGTGCAAGCAAATTCGTGTTTCATGTATTATCATTAAATTATTGATTCAATCTTTTTTCAGGAGTCGCACAAACAGAAGAAGACGCTCAAGAGGACAAGAAAGTTCATTGTTGATGGCGTAGAGGTTAGTGTGACAACAAACAAAATAATGAATGAAGATGAGAAGAAGGATGAAGATTTAAGATTCCTAAGGTAGGTTATGATTATGGTTCAAAAACAATTACAGGGAGAAATGCATTGCTTCTGTATTTATTACCTTTACACGCACAGCCGTAACACTAATTCATGCTTGGCGTGTTAAAAAAGAAGTAATGTTTTATTGATAGTCCCGAAGCACCAATTGGATAGGTTCTGCTTGACTGCACTTTTAATCTAGTATTGGATTTTGTAAAATTGTTAGCATCAGCAAAGCTTGGATGAAATCTATTGTAAGTTGAGTTACACTGTATTGCTGGTGGCTGTGTGCATTCACGGTGAAGGCGACAGGAGCTGAGGGAATTGCGGTTGCTTCAGAAGGAGGAGCAGCGCTCACAGGCCTTGCTGAACGGCAAACTGCTGCAGCAGCGAGACCTCACCATTCGTCGCTTCGAGACTGAGATGGCCGTGAGTGTAGCATTGTGGTTTTCTGGTCGAGGAAAACTTTTCATCATCCACGCAATCCATCATTAACAGGCTGATTGATCTAAATGTGAGTTGATTTCAATTTGAGGCTTCCGCTTTGCTGGCAGGCAAAACGTCGCTACTTCGATGGCGAAATTGAGAAAGTGGAGCGGGAGCAAAAACAGCGCATCGAAAAGATGGAGCAGGAGCACACGGCCCACCTTCGCGAGGAGGCCAGGCGCATCAAGGCAGAGCAGGACCGTGATCTTGCCAAGTTTCACGAGACACAGAAGCATCGCAAGAAGGAGGTAAGAGACTCCAAACTGCACTGGGTGGCATATTGTCTAAATGCAAATGCAGCTGGGCCAAACAGAATTCAATTAGTTTCGATGAGCAAGTGGGTTGGTGTTAAGTGTGTCGTTAAAGGTTTGTAAAATCGTGTTTCTGTTAAAATTGAGCAGTTTTACACAGCACAATTTGATGCACGCATTAGCTTTGTGTAAAGTGTAAGTAGGCATTGTAATGTTCTTTGTAGTTGCAGCTTTGCAGGTTTTTTGACACGCTGTAAGTGAAGCACCTTGTTTAATCTGCGTATATCCCATGTGGTTTAGCGTGCCGTTTCACACTTTGCATTTGTGAAATTATGTTTTGATGTGTTCGTTTCTTTGTGGTGTGTCCATATTGTGTACTGCATTTATGCATGTTGCAGTCTCTCCCAGTTTCAACCAGTATTTCCTTTCCTTTAAAAAAGATCCACCATAATTTCTTTGGACAAATATATTTTCCCTGTTGTGCTTCAAGTGAACCACTTCAAACCACTTGGAATGCTGGTTTGGTTTGGTTTTGGTGTGAAGTGTCTACCCTACTCCTGTCCACTTGTCCTTCCCCCTTTTCCGTAATGCATGATTTAGGTTAAGAGCGAGGTGGAAAAACTGCCCAAATCAGTGCGAAAGGATACACTGAAAAGAAAGAAGGAAGAGCTTGTGCAGACACAGCAGAATGAGGTAAAATAATGCTGATATTAAAATACTGCTAGGCTGACAAGACACAAGGAAACAATTCCAATTTAAATATGATCTGTGTATGTAGGTGATTTCATCACATGCAGCAGAAGCAGTGCCTTCTACTTCCCACCTCGTTCATCCTATTTCATATTACTCCGGTTTGGTTTTGCTGTGTGACATAAAATGTGGTCTGAACCATCAATGAACTGAGCCCAGGGTTTAGTGCACCACAAATAGAACATTGACATTTACAGGATGTCGCGCAAGCTGTGGTGAAGTCGTACCACATTTCCTCGAGCATTCTCATCGGTCTTCAGTCGAGAGACGTAAGAACCAGGCGTGTTTAGACTTGATTGGAATTTTGTCTGTCAGAATTTGCAGTGTTTGCAGTGCAAGAACCCTAACGTTTTTGCTTGGCGTGAAACAGGTTTCTATGTAATGAGTGACTGGGTTGGATTACTGTTCAATTGGAAATGAGCTTGCAAAATCGCATACATTAATTTGAAACGTGATCAGTGTTAAACCGTACGGGTGTATATTTTTGCGTGTGTAAATGGTGCATGCTGATGGTTTGCGGTACATTTTGTAAAGTTATCGTGGTTGAGTATTTTAATCTACACATAAGATTTGTATTTGTGATCAAACCTTGATGTGTGGCCCATTAAGGAGCAAGAGTTTATCAGCAAACAGCAGCACGATCTCGATGAATCCCTTAAGAAACTGATTCAGCAGCACAAGCAGGAGGTCGCTGATGTCGAAAGGGATTTTCTCAGCAGCAAACAACAGCTGTTAAGAGGTACTATGGCCTCTGACTTACAGCAATGGCACATTCATGAACTCCATGGCATTCCTGTGCTTCCCACACTGTATGTTGTACATCTCCGATAGCATGAATTTTACATTTGTGTGTGTGTGCATTACAGAAAAGGAAGCTTCAATCTGGGAGTTGGAGGAAAGACACCTTCATGAGAAACACCAATTATTTAAACAGCAACTTAAAGACCAGTATTTCCTTCAGAGGCACCAGTTACTTAAGAGGCATGAAAAGGTATGGGTGGAATTTCCTGAAACTACAATTGTAATGCATCAGCTATGTGAATGTCAAAGATTACACTTTGTTATATTTTCTTTCTCGTGTAAGGTGACTATACATTGTGTACGAATTCATAAACATTGACAGTTTGAAGTCAGTGATTTTCTTAAACAAGCATAGGGCATTTACAGCCCTGAGTCAGTGGTGCAAATTCACATTCTTATGACAGGCACAAATACATCTACAGGACAACCACTGTTGAGTTGTCCAAGGCAGTTTAGAAACACAAAGGGTTTCTAGCCGAGGCAGCAGCACTACTCGCTGTGCCCTGACTGACCAGGATTTGAATTTGCAACCTTCATTTTGTGAACTGTAAAACCAAACCCTGTACCACCTTTTTTGAATAATAATAGCATTTTCTAGAGTGCCTTTCACCCGAGGGTCACAAAGCGCTGCACAAGAACACTATTCGCTCCACCGCGAATAGTGTTAAGTGTGAGCATATAACATTTGAAAACTTTGCTGGCCATTATATAGTATTTGCAGCTGATGGAACTTCTCATCTCCTATAGAGGCAATGTGCATGCATGGCTTTGTTATGAAAGTGCACTCTGCATGTCTATTGTGTATTCAGGAGCTGGAGCAGATGCAGCGCTATTCTCAGCGCATGCTGGAGGATCTGAAGGCCCGGCAGGCCCAGGAGCGGGCGCGCCTTCCGAAGATCCAGCGCGGCGAAGCGAAAACACGTATGGCCATGTACAAAAAGAGTCTTCGCATCAACCCCATCGGTTCTCCAGAGCAAGATCGTGAAAGGATCAAACAGGTTTGACAACGGTTAACTGGTCGGTCCCTTGTAAAATCTAAAGTGATTCTTTGTTACATATTTTTTACGATTGTGTTTTGTGTCGTGCTTTTTTTTTTATTTTAGTTTGCCCAGCAAGAGGAAAAGAGACAGAAAGCAGAGAAGCTACAGCAGGCGCAGAAGCATGAAAACCAGATGAGAGACCTCCAGATGCAGTGTGACGCTAATATACGGGAACTTCAGCAGCTTCAGGTATCCTACATTTCATTTACTAGTGGTAATCTTCAAATGTTATGAACCCATACAGTTTCTATACTACTTTCAAAAAGTATTGTTTGGGTATGTGGCCGCCCACCTTTTCCCAATCCGTTTGTTTTAGACGGCCTTAAAATAATCAGTTACAATTTAAAAACTGGCCCTTGTGCTGCGAGGAAGGGCCATTTCAGACTTTGCCCATGATATATATTTAATTTCAAGGCAGTTTTATTGACAATTTCGTTGTCGATTGTGCACGACTGGCAAAGCAAGCAGCATTGCCAAGTAATTATTTCCGTTAGACCTTTCTATAAACACACGTTTTGTACCCCTGGTAATGTTTCTTTTGTTTTTCTCTTGTGGTTTAGAATGAGAAGTGTCACTTGCTGGTGGAGCACGAGACGATGAAGTTGAAGGAGCTGGATGAGCAGCACACCCAGGAGCTGAAGACGTGGCGCGACAAGCTTCGACCACGCAAGCAGGTGGGTTGCACCCTCGTGTGTAGATGCTTGGGTTTGTTACAACATGCACGGTGGGGTTTAATGGCATATAATGGGACAAGTGTTTGAATGTGTCCACGCTGAGGGTACAGGGTTTGAATCCTTCATAAGTGTAAATTGTAGCTGCACAACACGAAGCATTTTATATCTTGTTTAAGCGTATTAGTTACTCTTCTGAAACATTAGGATCTAGCTTTGAATTTCCACTTTTG
>JAZEWU010000007.1:1357674-1376349 GCA_036362915.1 Geotria australis | reverse complement strand
CTTTTGGTATATTCGAAGCAGCCTTAATCATTTAATTTTTGTTGCTTTGGTTGTTTTTTCTTTCATTGTTGACATGCCGTTCTCTTCGCGGCCCTTGTGCAGTGCTTTGTGACCCTCGGGTGAATGGCGCTATATAAAATGCTATTATTATTATTATTAAACACCCTCCTGCCTTTATGCTTCTTCTTTGCGATTCTCCGAAGCACGATGGTCAGCTTCTGGACATCGTTGGCTTTCAGCTCGGCTTCGAAGTGTTTGGTAGAATTTGCAGGCAACACCAAGTATTACCTGTTACCTAATCTACTGGTGCCACTCTGCTCTGCAGGCACTGGAGGAGGAGTTTGCTCGAAAGCGGCAAGAGCAGGAGATGTTTTTTGCAACAAGTGGCGAATCGGAGTGCTTAAACCCCAGTGCCCCCAGCCGTATCGCCAAGTTCTACCCTGTCACGACCTCCCAGTCAACTGGCTTTTGAAGGTATTCTGTCTGCTGTTGACACTGGAATGCAGATGCTTACTAATTTAATCATTTTTTTTGTACTTGCAGAACATTTCTCACAACAGCCTTGTGTAAACTGTGATTTTTGACTTGGATAACATTGTAGCAAACTGTTAACATTACTTTTTATTATTTTAAACTTCAATTACATTATTGTCTACATTTAGAAATAATTATCAATCTTGGTTTCAAAGCAAACACTTTGAAATTGTTATCTGATGACATTGGTCAGTTAAACAAAACGTCGGATGGCTAAAACCTACAATTCACAATCACATTGGAAGTATCAAAACATTACACATCAATTCTTAATGTCAATTTCACAAATTTAAGAAAGGGTGCAATGTTAACATAATGGAACGTTATTTGATTATTTTACAACTACAGTAATGCATTCCTAACTTTCCAACCAGATATGACATTGTTTACTCTTGATTGCAGTTAAGCTTTAAGAGTTGTGTGTTTCTAGATACTAAAGATAAACATAGATCTTCCCACCTGAACCTTGCTTTAAAATCTCCTTCCATAGTGTCAACACTAGTCATAGCTAGTCTGACAATTCAAGTGAGCCAATGGAAAACACAATCTACGCTAAGACTACTGTACACTCTGGAACCTTACTGCAAGGTTAGGGTGGGATAGGGTTAAGCAGCTAATGTCCGACATGTAGTTAGTAAAGTGAAATAAAATTACATCAAGTTACAGTATTAAAGCACATGGTAGCAAAATGTAAAAGGGACCACGATGTATGCTGTGCAGACTATAGTAATGGATAATGGCCAATTGATCTTATTTGTCAACGTGGGTAAGAAACACTCAGCTGCGTTGCCGATGTCCATAACAAGTTATCGCAGAGTGGTTTTTAACACCAAATTTCACCAGCTCACTTAAGCACTTTCTCCCTCTCATCAACCTTTTAGCCAGTTAGTATTATGCAGCAGCAACTTTTCAGGTGAATGCAAATATGATTCATATGAATGCTATATATGGATGGATAGATGCACAACTTGAAAAAAGTGAAAGCAATAGAAATCTATGTTGCATAGATTTAACAAAGCTTATATTTTTTGTAACTAAAACGTTATGTGTACAAAATATACCGTCCTCTATTTAGTTTTTGATGTAACTAAACATAGTGCATATGCTAGTGTTGGATTGAGATATCGCATTGCGACATGTTGGCATGGAGGTTTAATATACCTGTGGAATTGTGACATGGCTTGCTAAATGTGTTATGCTGTTGTATGAAACATTAGAATTCGCATGTTTGAACTGTTTAGCTTTTTGATTATGATGCTGCTTAAGGCGGACAGAGTTTGTATCCGGATAGTATTTTTGAAAGTTTGTTTAAAAGGGTGCCGTAAAACCAGTGGAGTTACAAAGTTGACTTTTAGTGGTCTATTCCACAGTATATTTTTTCACGGACAATTAAGATTGTTATTTTACAGTACCCCTTTAAAGGCTTTCATTCAGTGACTGCAGCCTAATAAAATGTGTTGCAAAGCCTATGGTATGTGTAGGAGTGTAGCATGTGGCAGTGGGAAGATTGTTAATATCCTTTCCCCCCCCAAATCTCATTGTAAAATTGTGGTGATTTGAAAGTTTAACAATATTAGGGGCCCTGCATTGAATGGGAAAACAATCTGTTATACTACTGTAAATGTTTGTGGACAGTTGACACCTTTCATTATCTAAAAAACTGCCCAATTTGCTACTGTTATTTTTCTTGAGTACTTGAATGGGTTTTGTGCCCAGTTACATCTTTATACATGTACACAGAATACCTGTCGGTACCAACGTTTCGGTGGACTGTATTTGGACAGATGCTTCATCCAGAATGGTGTCTGGCCATCAAGCATTAAGTTAAAAGTACAGACGATTATAAACTCAAGTGAATCTTTTAAAAAGACACTTCACCTTCCCTACGTGCTATCGAACTATCTCATTGGAGTTTAGAAGTGCCTCATGTCTAATAAGACAGATAATTCTGTGTTGGGTCCTGATGACCTGATTTAGTGTTAAAGCTTTCAAGGCAAGAGTGAAAGGATTACGTGTCTTATTTAAAGCCCCACTTGAGGTATCTGAGCATGGCAGGTTCTGTGAATAATTTGAGTGCCTAATGATTGCAGGAAACGGATAAGCAGTTGTGACAATCCTACAGGCACACTTTAAAGCACCATTACCTAAGCGATAACTACACCACTTTACAGTAGTTTAACCTGTATGTTTGACCTCTCAATTGCAGTCAATAAAATGCAATGTTTGCAGTGCTGTATTCCACCTCCTGTGTGTTGTTTACAATTAAAAAGATAATCCATTTTATCTACATTGACTGAACAGGTCATGTTTTGCAGTAAAATTAAGGCTGGAGTAATGACCAATGACCTTGGTTTCTGCAAAATGCAGTTAAAATTAAGTTTGATTTTTTAAAATATTCAGTGTAAGCATTAATGCGTGACAAAATACCTCCTGATGCGATTTAGACACGTGTTTACAGGCATGCATGTACAAAAGGAAAGAAAGACCCTTAACTATTTACACGTCTTGAATTACGTTCGTAAATGGTGTTAGAGGGCGATGCTTCTCTTCCGTCTGTATGGAGAGTCACCTGGACAGCAAACGTAAGCAATGGTAAACAGCATACCGATGAAATACGGCAACAAAGAGAGTTTACAGAATCCAAAGCCACAGCACACACTGCTGTTCAAGCAGATTTTTTTTCAAGGATGGAGACTTAAACAGAAATGGTGCAAGTCAGTTAAATAAATAATTACCTCTGTCTCCTTTGAATCCTGGAGGTCCCTCTTGACCAGTTGCGCCTAGACGAGACATTGTAGCTTTATAAAAACAGTCGCACTTCCCAATAGCATCTTTTAAATCAGCTACATGTGTTTTGCAAAACCGACTACCGATGTGCTCCACAAAAGAGGCAAAACTGGTCCAACTTTAACTTGTTTTAAACATGCTGTGGTTAACAGGTCTCAAAGGCAATCGAGAAATTGACCGAAAGTTAATTTAATGTGCTGATAAACAACGCATTTAAGTTCATGAAGGTCAATTGTTGGTTCAAGCATCCAACGGGTAAGGTAGGCGTTTCACTTTTGACCAGTAAAAGCATTTGAAGTGCACGGAAGCATTCCTGGTTTACGTACCAGGAACTCCTGCTAAACCTGGAATGCCCGGCTCCCCTGCATGGACGAGAGGGCATCTTAGTCACACACTCAGAAAACCTTAAACGTGGCAGTGTAAACATTTAAAACTTCACATTCCACTCTGAAAGTAGTGCATGGATGGACACGAGAGAGGCTGGGCGTACCTTTCTGTCCCTTCAAGCCAGCACCACCTCCATCACTCGGTGGGCCAGGTGGGCCAGGTGGGCCAGGTGGCCCCACAAACCTCGCAAAGGCTGTTTTGGGAGGTAAAAGAAAACCATGCAACTTTTGGTTTTGTGCAAATATTAAGGAGGAAATATTAAGCGAAGCGTTAAGCGTATGCATGAACGCTTTGCGATAGCTTTTGTAGCCATGCTTTGCAAATGTTCACACACCCCCACTCCATCCAGTTTTCTAACCCACACACCTCCAATAGGTAGGGTGGAGCCCGGTACGCCTGGAGGCCCTGGAGGCCCAGGGAGCCCTGGAGCACCCAGTGGTCCAGGAGGCCCTCCTGGGCAATGGAGCCAAGCGTTTGTTTAGGTTGTCATCAGCCATGATCAATCCCACCACTGGATAAAGGCCTCCCCCCCACCACCTGTTGCCATCTTTCACAAGTCCTGCATAGTAACAATCTACGTAGCTCCTGCACACGAGCAGATTCCATGGTTCCATATCTGCAGTTTGGCAACGTCTTCAGAGCATTCCCAATCCTCGGCAGACACGCTATCGGTGAGCTCTATTAAAGGCCATAATTCCCTTCTAGCCATGACGTGTTCTGCCCAAGCCCACTGTGCTTACCAAATCAAAAATATATCGTTAACCTGCATGTCGGCTAATTCATGTTCCGAATTGGTTCCTCGACGTAATTCCAACCATGCATCTTTGTGCACTATTCAGTTTTTATTCCATTGTGTATATATAAATGATGATCTGTGTCATAGCAGGTAATGTGACAGGTAATACGATAAAGGTGCAGCCCTGAAATTGCCTGCTCACCACTGCGAGAACAGACTACACTTTTGACGGTATTTGGTCTACTCTTCCACATTGACTAGACGTGGTTGGAAGCGGTGCCCGTACCCACAATCTACCACACTTCATCTGCCAATTGATTAACTGCGGTGTGTAGCCATTTAGACTGCTGGGTGGATGGAGGTTGGGAGAGGATTTTAGAAACCTGCCCTGTCAGACAATCGAACTGAACCGGTGACTTCTGAAATTGCAAGTCCATTGTGTTAACCATTACACCATGGCCGCACCACGGGACAAGTACTATATAGTGAAGTCAACATAAATTATAATCTGCCTTGTTGTGGCGTGGGTCGAGTGGCTTAACGGCTATAGATCAGACGAACACGTCAAATGAACAGAGGGTACGTATATTCATACCTGCCGGTCCAGGTTCGCCAGGAGGTCCTGGGGGCCCAGGTATTCCTACGACGCCGCCGCCGCCACCACCACGCCCAGCTCCATTCTCTGTGGACAACAATACAAGTCAACTTTATTGATCACATACACATTGGTACATGGCAATGAGATTATTTGTTGCCGTTCGTTCTCTCTCTCTCAACCCTGTGCAAAACAATTATGTGCAATAACAGAAAAGCTTAAGTATTAAAAGGAAAACGTTTTTTAAAAGCTGCAATTAATGCCCAATGTATATATTAATAATAATAGCGTTTTATATAGCGCCTTTCACCCGAGGGTCACAAAGCGCTGCACATGGGCCGTGACGAGAACGGCATGTCAACAATGAAAAGTAAATAAAAAAACAAAGAAACAAAAAAAATTAAATGATTAAGGCTGCTTCGAATATACTGAAAGGTCGTGAAACTGACACTCTTAAGAGCGGCACAAATCTGCTGTTGTACAAAAAACCTATTTCGGAACTTGCGTCCAGGATACATGGCAGGTGTGTTACCACCGCGTGAAGTGAAGGTCATCTTTATATAAACCAACGAGCACGTCTCTACCGTGGCTGCTCGTGTGGCTCAACCTGTACGGCCCTGTTCCAGAGATTTGACTGCAGGGAGGACCGTGAGTTCAAATCCCGCCTGCGGATTATTTTAATCCCCAAATAAAAATCGGCAAGGTAAGCTCTCGTGAGTGTAATGATAGGATGCCCTTGAGCAATATAACTTTAGAGTAAAACCTCCTTGGCCCTCTGGTGGATGGAACAAACATTTTTGAAAAATAAACTATCACCCTATTTCGGATTTACTTGGGGCCCAGAGAAACAGAGACTTTCAGACAAGCTGTAGTGGCTCAGTGGTAGAGCTCTCAGGCTTGGGTGTGAAGGCTGTGTGCCAGAGGCCATGGGTTCGAATCTCGCGTGAGACAACCCGCAGTTCCGGACAAGGAAAGATGGACAGAGTCCAAAGACACAAGTAAACGTCAAGACTGGACATGGACATGGGACTACGGGCAAGGGTGGTGGTCCGAAAGCTGGACATTCATTTCTAATATATAAACTATACTTTTAAACATGACTAAATATTATTATTTTTTTCATACTGCTCCACAATTGCACTGCATAAACTTCTAAAGAACATGTGCATCAATAAATTTCCCATTTAAAAATATGCAAGTTACAACTAATAAACAATATTACAGCCACACACGTTTAACTAACATAGACCCCTGGTGGATGACCAGTGCACCAAACCATTTCCTACTAACTGAACTATTCAGCAACTTGTTGCTGGGTGTGTGATTAGATTGTGTATGTGACAGGTGACAGTGTTGAGAAATATTATACAAATACACAAGGTGGCACCTAAATGTTGACAAACTAATTTAGTTTTTCTTGCTTAAAATAGATCGAAATAATAATACTATTATTTTCACAGCTGAGCACTTATGGGAAATGTAAGGCCTTGTCATTCAAATGTAGACTACTGTAGACGAACTTTCACTTTAAATTTAATATATTATATATGTACAAACGTGGCTGGTGGTGCCATAAATAAGGTATTTCAGGGCTGCACCTTGATCTGTCTATGCACAGGTTACACGGATTTGTGACATGTTTCCTCTCGACGAGAGAAGAAATATGCAATGGATAGTTGCACGAGTGTGTTTTTGATACAACAAAAAAGCCATTTGGGTCGACTAAATTATTGAACACAAACCTTAAGAACCCTGTCATTTCATTTCTCAGTATAAAAAATATATATCTATTTCCTTTAAATAAAACGCTCAGGCGTAAGTCTGTAATATACGGGTTAAGTATTAATACGTACGTGTTGCAAACGTTAACCAAATATGTGCGATTTATTGTAACGCGACCGGGCTACACGGCGCGTTTGCATATCTATCGTCTTTGCACTGTCTGTGAACGGTATTTAATCGAGGTGGCAGCAACTTCGACGGCAGATATGTACTCGCAGCTAGTTTCTAAGATGACACCCCTCATCCAGAAGCATGGGTGGCATCTCCTGCCAAAGCTAACAAGACTCATTTTCATTAACCTATTTTTTTTAAAAGTGTCCAATTACGACCCCTATTACCGTTTGCAATTGCCTTCTTAATAATTCAGCGTTGCCGAAAGTGACCGCACACGCTGCTCATGCCGAGCCGTTTGAGAGCTCATCCTGTTGAAGGAGGTGAACCTTTCACTCTGACACGCCTGGGTGTGTGCGTGCGCGCGACTGCGGAGAATTGTTAAAATATCCCAGAGATGCTCTGATTATGACGGCGGGCTACGAAAAGTATTTATGCGAAGTTATTTTGAAGACAGAACGATGTTTAGTTTGAATGTTTCTGTGACTCGGCCAATCGCTGTGTTCCTATCGTTTCGTGACTTTCATGTGGTTTGGGTGAAATAAATGTTGTTCAACTATATTTTTGTGCGGCAAGACTTTTTGGATTTTTAGTCGTTATAAGGCGGGTATGTTCTTGTATATGCTGGAATGGGTTCAGATGACCATTGCAGGCACTTGGAGGCTGCGACATTGTGATCCTGAATCATGACAAGTTATAATAATAATTCAACTAATTCTAACACGTATAAAGTGCCTGTCACCCAGAGAGAGCCTTGTAAGTGAGGAGGATCTTGAATTCAATCCTGTATTTAACAGGTAACCAGTGGAGAGACATCAGTACTGGATAATATATGCTTTGTCTCCAAAAACCACTACAACGCGAACACAAATCAGAGAGCAATACTGAGCTTTTACTTATTACAACTATCCGTTGCGTGCATTTGACACGTAAACGCAGCAGCCGTGGACTCACGGGCGCCAGGCCGGCCTGGGATTCCTGGAGCTCCAGGAACACCGGGCTCTCCGCTTTCACCTGGAAGACCAAGTCAACAAATAGCCATGAGCTTAACAAGTTCATAACGACACACTTTCAAAATGATCGTTAAAAGAAAAACCGTCATAGGGTGTCTAGGATCTGCAGAATCTGGTGGAAGCATGGGATGATTATCTTTGAGTGGCGAGAGTCTCACCTTTTTCGCCCGGTGATCCAGGGCCCCCCGGTGGGCCGACAGGGCCCGGTTCTCCAGGCTGCCCAGTGGCCCCATATTCCCCTGGTGGGCCAGGATCTCCTGGGTAGCCTGGCTGACCAGGAGGTCCAGGTGCACCTGGTTCTGTGGTTGCATCAAAGGGAAAAATCAACCCATCCACAAAATAAGCGTGGCAAAGAGAATGGCAAACACTGCATGTACTGTAGTCTCCAGTTTTAAATAAACATTCATTCATTCATTTTCAGAAACCGCTTAATCCTATACAGGGTCGCGGTGAGCCGGAGCCTATCCCGGCAGACACAGGACGCGAGGCAGGGGAACACCAAGGATGGGACGCCAGTCCATCGCAGGGCGCCTGGGGAAATTTAGTCAGTACGCCAATTTACCTGGCAGCATGTCTTTGGACGGTGGGAGGAAACCGGAGTGCCCGGCGAAAACCCACGCGGACACGGGGAGAACATGCAAACTCCACACAGAAAGGCACCCCGAGCCGAGATTCGAACCCGGGACCTTCTTGCTGTGAGGCGAAAGCGCTACCCACTACGCCACCGTGCCGCCCTTTAAATAAACACTTCCCCGTAAATGAAAGCGAATGTGTGGGGTGCATCTTATAATCTGCGATAGCACGCCGTCTTCCAGAAGACGTGTTTTAATCAAGTTTTTCAGAATATTTTTTTCGGAATACGGTTCTCCATACATACATACATTACCAGGGTAGAGCGAGAGAAGACTATCACCAGAATTCGGCTCTCCATAGTACCATATTCTCCCAAATATACATTCACACAACTACCCCAAAGTTTAAGATGAGCATTACTTTCTGGAGCATCTCGTACTCTGGAGAATATGGTATCAAACGTTCAGTGCTCAAGAAGTAAAAAGCCGTCGTTCTCACCTCTGCTTGGTTCTCCTGGCTGACCTGGATATCCAGTGTCACCTGAAATCGCAAAAACCCAGCGACAGTTGTGAGCTAATGCTCGGTCACGTAGCGAACCATTCAACGCTTCCAAGGCTCTAAGACCGAGTTGCTATTTCCGCGGGATACTCGTGCAATGGACACATAAATTATTTACTCACCTACATCTCCTTTCGGCCCAGGTGGGCCTTGAGGACCATCAGGCCCTGAAGAATTAAGAGACAATTTAAACTGACATTTTTCATCCACTTCCCACGTAATTTTTGCAGCTGTGGACTTATTGCGTCGTGAGTTTAGGCCGAACAACAAGCGTTTAACTCCAATGCCGTTTACACAAGCGTGTAAGGATGAGGCGTGTAAGGATCTACCCCCTCCACAGGTCACTGAACGGTTATGATTTTAGGTTATGCTTCGATAACGTGTGGGACTCCGCTCCGTGAACTCAGCGGTCCCTGCACTGGCACAGCCTCTAAAATAAGAAAGAATTGGGCTGCAAGGTTGGCGAATGGCTTCAAGCCCAGTAACAGTTTTTATTCTTTGCGACCGAAGCTACCACTGCCAACGCTATCGAGACCTTTACGTGTGACTGTTGCTGCGTAGAGCAATCAGTCGCACGAGTGGAAGTCTTCCTGCTGCTAACACAGCAGAGTTTTCTTTTTAATGCAAGACGGTGCTTTGCATTAAGAATTCTGGCTTGTGCCTCGTTAGTTTGGACACGTGGCGAATCGCGGCAACGACGTCCCTTGCTAGCCTGCCCACCCACCTGGCAGTCCAGATAATCCTGGGAACCCAGGTGGCCCGAGCTCTCCTGGTGTTCCTTGACCCGGGTCACCTGCGCACACATCCCGAACTTTACACACTCCCCTGAGCAAACGTGCGGCGCCCATGGAATATACTGCAATAGTTTTGACTATCAATTTTGCCGAGCACACGACCAAAGGTCTAAAAAAAACAAGCAGCGAGCATAAAACGGCACGACTAAAGAGGCAGTATCGAAGATATTATAATACAAAAAAGTGGGAGGAAAGAATCGGAAAGAGGAGTGTTGTAACCTGCAGTGTAGTGGCTGAACAAAGTGTGGAAGATGGTGAACCAGTCAGTGTGGTACACCGAGTCCTCACGTTCAGCCATACGAAGCAGAATAAGAAAGACCAAGCCCTCAACATTGGTGGGGGAAGCGATTGTCGAAGTTCATGAGAACAGTAACCATGGTAGTAGCCAGAGAAGAGTAAAAGGAAGATGACTGAATACAAGTGAGCGAGTGAATGCAGTGAATCAGTGAGAGTTGGGTAACCAATCCACATAGGCGGAACGGTTGTTATAAACGTGGCGTTATAGCTGTTTTAGATTGTGTAGCCATTTTTTTAAAAACAATGCTTGAGGTCAGCAGTGCTTACATCACAGCAATAGCTGTTGCATAAAAAAAACATTTCTTACAAATTAACTTTGAATGTCCCAAAGGTTCATCAATGATCGCATCTGAAATACTAGGGCATTCCAAAGTCTCATAAATGCCAACCCGAGGTAACTCGACGCAAAAGTAATAGTATTGAGGCTGGGAATCTCAAACAGCATCTGGTCCTGTGACCGAAGAGCACCGGCAGTTGGACACCAAGTAAATATTTCACAAAGGTAGGCAGGGGCGACCCCGTGGAAAACCAGGAATGCTAACAGCAACAACTTTAATTGAACTCGGTGTCACTGGCAAGGGAGTCTCTGGGAAGGAATGTTCCAAATGCCCTAAAATGTAACATTACCTTCGGATAGCGATGCGGTTACGGATTACGACAACGCCCTCGTGATGGACCTGACCGTGTGTACACCTTCACCGCAGCGCGTCGCTTTCATAAGTCGGCAAAACACGCGAGCGAATGCACATTTTGGAAAGCGCACGCCCGGTTCAAAGTGCGAGACAAGACGGCACTTTAGTCACAGCGCCATTAAAAAATGTTAGGAGCAATAACGTATTTTATGACGATAATGTTTTGTTGCTACAAACTCATCGTAACGATGGTGAAGCCGGGTGCAGTTATGCAGTTAGGGGAGGGGCAGTACTGGCTGGGCTTACCTGGCAGGCCGGGCAGCCCCTGCTCCCCAGGTTTCCCGTCTTTTCCTGGAGGCCCCGTTGGCCCGGGTGAGCCAGTGACAGAGTCAGCTAATGGGCAGGAAAACACACAATGCTTTAATTAACTTACGATCATCATTATCATTTGCCACAATCAATCCACGGCTGGATGAAGTCCTCCCCAAGCACGTTACCATCTCTCAGAGTCCCAGTAGCGTCACAATCCACACGAACTAGACTCAGGGCTCCATCTCCCGCTGTGGACGTCAGCTCGAGCAGTCTCGCGCGCATGATTAGAATCGTGTATCTGCAGCCAAGGGAATTGGTCTTAATTGGGAAGCAAACGGATCGTGACAAGGTTGACATATCACGTACCCTAATTGCATCCGTTTTCCGATTTTTAAAATGCGAGTGACTCCACTTACCCTTTGGTCCAGGCGGTCCTGTCAATCCAGGAGGGCCAATGGAGCCCAGACCTGACGGTGAAAAAAATGTATATGTATATCGTATATGAATGCCATCAAACTCCCCACAGTCTGGGTTTTTATCCACGATAGGCCGCTTTACTCCGACTTACTCGCGACACCGTGGAAGCGACTGACCTTCAACAGGTGAGGTGCAGCTGATATTGATACTAGAACTGACCGCGAAAAACGATGTTTTTGTTTCATACGAACGCGGTTCCATCCTCACCGCCAGATAATTCACCAAACGGGCTAATCGAGCATTAACTGCACAACTTGTCGTGTTGTTTGGTTGTACAACCGTCACGAGAATACATTTACAGTGATTTTATATCATTGCGAAGCGGTGCAACAAAAACAAGTCTCACCTGGGGGACCTGGAGGGCCGGGAGGTCCTGGAAATCCCGGCGACCCCTGAACTTCTGCTCCTGTAACACAGCAAAGCATTAGACAACGTCTCTGCAATGTGGCTGGAAAAAAATAGATGTAACGGATCACTCCCACTACAGAACGATTCATTGGTTCTCTTTTGCCATTGTGGTGGATACTGAAACACAGTGTGGTATGAATCTGTACGATGCCGCGGCATAAGCACACACAATACTAAATAATTTTTACACGTGCGAATTGACGAACGAATCGCAAGCGCCATAATCGTTTTTCTGCGCGCATTTCCCCCGCAATGTCCCGATTGTGTCGTCGGCATCACGGCACGAGACGAAGAACCCCGTGACTAACTGGAGCAGCGCATTGCCTTCCGTGTCAGAGAACGGTCCGCACGAGGGGATGGGACGGCAGCAGACCTCTCACCGTTACATCCCTCCCGCAAACACGAGTTACATCCCTCCGGTCCCGTCCGTATACGCGTGCGCCATGCAAGACTAGGCGACACCTCGATACAACGAAACGAACGACTCGCAGCACGCGGGAGAGCGGTCGAATGTTCGGAATGCAGTGCCCGACAGGCGTCACCTGGACCCGAAAACCCATCTTTGCCTTTCGACCCAGGAAGCCCAGGGGGTCCGGGAGGTCCCGGGGGCCCTGGGATGCCTTGCACCTCTGTGGGATCGAGGAACATCTCATTGGCTGTACATAAGCGGGGGGAATAGTCTTTGCGTGGCTGTAATATATATCTATATATTTTTTAACAAGTGAAACTCCTCTAATCCGCGATACACCGCGATAAGAGCTCCTCTCAGCACGGAAAAACCATTAGCGGAGTTATACATTGACATGTGTATACATATATAGGAATATAGTATATGTATACGCAGTATACATACTGTACACACGTGTATATACTCATTTGCCCCACCCACATGAACGAGACTTTAAAATTTGCTATTTTATTATGAACGCGAGGAGTGTTCTTAGCCCTGAAACTCCTCTCGACCACGCAAAATCGCAAATTTGATCAGTCATCCCCCTCGCGGAATACAGGAATTATCACGAACCACGGGGGGGGGAACGGAAATGTTACACATTTCCAGATAAGTGGATCGCAGATTTGTGGAGTTTCACCGTTATTTTCGTGACACACATTTTTGCGAAATAATAGTTATTGGAAAACGAAACACAAATTTTGGAATTAACGTCCAAAAGCAAGAGGTCACAATGTGTTCTGTGAGCAGAGCACGTGGACGACCGACACACCCAACGGGTTCAACGGCCGGACGAGTCGACCACGTGACCTGATTGCGGTGACCTTGCGCTGCCTTGCAAGACGATAAATACAGTTTGAGGAGGCTAAGCCAAATTTACTCTTCGCCACAACCCGCCTATGTAGCTGCCTTGGTTTTCAAATCCCACAAGCCAGTTTGCACGCGGCGGATAGTTTCCGGCTGTGCATGTCATAGACACGAGGGGGAGAGGGCGTTGTCTTCAATCTTCACCATCGGTCGGTCTGGATCGTCCAGGAAGGCCCCTGTCTCCTGGCTCGCCCTGGTCTCCCTTCGGTCCTCGGTCTCCTCTCTCTCCCTTGTCTCCTGCGGAGATGAGGTTCAAGTCAGGTCGAGTGGAAAGCGAGGTCATTGCGGCCGGCTGCGGAGCGTACCACGTTTGTTTTGCAAATCCGGCGGGTTTGATGGCAGAAATTCTTACCTGGGGTGCCTGCACTTCCTGACGGTCCCACCGTGCCTGTGGAGGAAAGGAAAAGAAAAACACAATAAAGGCAAAACTCATTTCACTGGGTGTCCAATGATATCTAGGACAAATAACGGTGCTTGTACGATTCAAATTGTGTGTGAGTTTAGTAGCTTATTGTTTTTGTTTATATTCAACAGCCACTACTAAAATTATTTTACTGTGCAGCATATGCAGCTCTATCCAACGGGATATAATCTGTCATGTGTAAGTTAGTGAGATTTAAAAGTTTAACTATCCTTAATCCATTCATTCAACAAAATATATATTAACTTGGAGGATTTATACATTGGAATCCTTTTTGCGAGGAGGAGAGATTTTTGAAAAAGGTGATTATTCAATCGCATGGGATTTCTCAACAAAACACGTGAATCGGAAATAGTCACCTTCAGTAACCGAGACCTAAAACTAAACAGAAATAATCTGAAACTCAAGCACCGCACATTTAAGGTGACGATATATTTTAAAGAAACTGCACGTACAAAAATCAAAACATTATGACGAAGGCAAGACGACGGTACCTGGAGCTCCCTGAACGCCAGATTGTCCGGGCGGCCCGGGGACGCCGGGAGGGCCCGGGACGGCATAGCTCTGCGTGCCGTCTGCAAACGTTACGTCAACCGTCACAACAGACACACGAAATAGGAATCGCGGCGGTGTTTTCATTCTCGCGGTTTTCAAGCGTTTTACATGGAAGTCCTGCCTATTTTAAAAACACCCCCACATTGGTGCACGGTCTAGCCAGAACTTACGAGCTAAGCAGGTGCTTGCATGGATGACCACCATGCATGAAATAGGTTATTGTTATAGGGCTGCTGTGGAATTACATTTGTGCAGAGGACAATGGATTTTGTTACACTGGACTTGCCATGCTCCCGTGTCGCTAACCTGCATTGACCAGCGTGGTGAAGTGTGGGCAAATAATCCTCCCCCCCCAACTATCCGCATATTACAGAGAGGCTTCTCATCCAGCAGTAGATTGACAAAGGGGCTGTACCTGTTAATGCAGCACTAGCTTGCAATATCGACTGTGCAATTACATCAGCGGAGTCAGGGAAGTAAAAGTGTATACGACATACCGAGATTCACAATCCTTCCTGCATTGCCCGTTTCTCCTGCAACACAAATTGGCACAAATGAGATGAAAGGAAGCAAATTATCAGGTCTCCTCCTACTGCTGAGCATCATATTAACATTTTGTTTATTATGGTTGCTCTTCAGAGCTGTTCTGTTGGGATAGCCGTGTTGACCGATCTCCCTCTCTCCCTCGCGACGTTTCGCCTCCCACGTTGGAACGCCTGATGATGCTTCATCAGTACATTTTGTTATCTGCCGGTGTTTCTTGTGTTCACCTTTAGAGCCTGGTTCTCCTGGGATTCCTGATTTGCCTGGCTCTCCAGGAGTCCCTGGAATTATATTGAGTAGAAAGGAATAGAGGGAATGAGCGACCAGAAAAAATAAGTGCACAATAATAATAATACTGTAGCCAATTAAAAGCATGTACTTTCAACGTCAGAACAGTACCTGATTGGCCGGGTGGTCCTTGTGGCCCTAAAGAGAAACAAAGAGTGACAGTTTAGAACTGGCAGTTATGGCAAATGATGAAACCTTGGTTGTTCAGACACTTTTGTTTCCAAGATTCCCTCTTGGGCCTTCAAGACAGCCAATGACACATGCTTTACAAAAGGCACATGCTACAGCTCAAATGCTAGCTAGGGTAATACTATAACACGTCGTACCTGATGTAAGATGTCAAACAGGCGCGTGACTCTTTACCTTGAGCGCCTTGATCCCCCTGGTTTCCTTGAGGTCCCCTGGGCCCGGGAAGTCCAACAAGCCCAGGCTCGCCTACATCAGGGTATATTTAGAAAAGTGTTTTAGAAGAGTTGAAATTTAAAACTTAAACTGCACGTACAAATTCTCTAATGACTGCAGTATTATGCAATTGGGTAAACTCTAACTTGGTTAATTAGAGACAAATGTGGCATCTAAATCTTTGCGTTGAGAAGCAGGCCATCATCCTGGTTCCCACAGACAGTGAGGCACCACGGTGTCGTACCTCGGGATCCTGGTCTCCCCTCCGGACCAGCATCACCTACACAACAGCAGTCAATGGGAGCACATTAACACTCTTAATGACCCTATTCATGTTCTAGAAACACTCGAAAGCTGACACGTTGCAGAGTCTGGTGTAGGTTTTCATGGGTTGATTCATGACGGTTGCTCTCTAGAGCTGCTCTTTCCGGATAGCCGTGTTTAGCGCTCTCCCTCTCTCCCTCGCGACATTTCGCCTCCAACGTTGGAAGAATGCTCTGATTCATTGTAGAGTCTATTACTATGGAAACACTTTAAAACCAAACTTTAATAAATTTGGTCTATGAACATAGTTGCCTGAATTTCTATTTTCTGGCATGAATAACATCCACGGCAAGTGATTTTACAACTGGACTTGAATGCCCCCTCCCCCCGTTCACCAACCTGCAATTACCAACGTGGTGAAGTATGGTTAAGGAATCCCCATGACCAACCCCCAGTGTGGGGATGCGTTTATCCAGCATTGTGTTAAGTAACGACTGTACATTGATACACGAGCACATTGGCGACAAAGGAAAGCAAAGACAGCATTCCTTGTTTGTAATAGCGAATTATATTATCTCATCTGGTCCTTACTGTAGTGTCACTTTGCTTGTGTATGGGCCTCTGGTACATTTCCTAAAGTAGCTGTCAGTGTAGGCATTGGCGTTGGTCATTGTTGTTATGTTTCGGGACTATATGCGGAACGTTTGCTCAAGACGTAAGGTGGCGGCCCTGACAGGGCTACTAGGACAGGGCTACTTGCGTCAAGGACGCAAGACAGGGCTACTAAACCCAGGACGGGACGCCAGTCCATCGCAGGTCACTGGGCGCAATTTAGTCAGCGGGCCAATTAACCAAGACAGCATGTCTTTAGAATATGGGTGTAAACTGTTTGGATCAATATGTGCCTATGTACTGCTCGCACGCTTTATACCAGGTGGCAGTGTTTTGTCCACGCGTCACTCACCTGCCGCCCCCTTGACCCCGGGCTCCCCAGGGGTCCCGGGAGGACCCCGCGCCCCCACCTCGCCTGCAACACGGGCAGCCACGTGTCAACGGTTATGATGACGACGGCGTTGGTTTGTGTTTTTCACAGTGGACACAACAACAGAGGCTGGCTTGGCAACCATTCATAAAGACGAACATCTCAAAGAGGCCTGGGGGGGGAGGGCGGGATACGGAGTTGTGTCGTAAACAAGGCAGCGAGTGCACCATTGTTTAAAACTACATTCCGCATAGCCCATAATTAATTATAATAGTGATGTCCATTGTATGGCTACTTAGATCTCTATCGTAAAGAGCCCACACATGGTTTTAAGTTAAAAGGAAGTTGGATAGTTTAAATATTTGGGCATATTATTTACTTTTGATTGTTTATATTTTTCCCCAGTCACCATCAGGTCATGAAGTATCGTCCTTCACGAACTCCCATAGAGGACCGCATCACCCGGCGTCAGTGATTTGCCCGCAGAAGGCGCTACCATAGAACTACTTGTGAGATACCTTCATGTACGGTAACCTCTTAACCTCACTAGCGGCGGATTCATTATCCCACCAGCTCTGCTTTATATAGATGATTGTAGCATGGCAGACAATCAAAAGCCAAGCCTTAGAGCTTGACATTTGGCATTTTAAATGAAAACTAAAAATGTAACACTGTTGGCAGTTTTTTTCATTACGCCGATACCATCAATTCATTACCCAATTTAATCATGAACGGCGGCTCAGATTTGAAACATTAGCAGTCCTGACTCAATACTGTAACAGCTTCTAACCCACGCAGGAACCTCCACGACCAAAACGACTGCATTGTGCAATGCTGAAAGAGAGTGGGGTGCGTAGTGGCGTTATGAAAAGAGAAGAAACCATTGTGCTCCACTGATGACACTCATCTGGTTGTTTAATGTTTTTAATATTTTAATAACTTGCGACGAATAAAGACTGAATCATTGCAACTCACCGGCAGCGCCTCTCGGTCCTCTCTCACCAGCCTCGCCTAAGAACAAAAAAGGATTTATTTTTTTACAATGTTAGAATTATGATTATTATGCGTTTTCAAAATTTACACGTAGGCTTTCAATGTCAATATAATTGACGCATGATTATCGATGTAGGTTTTCACGGTTCGATATATGAGACGCATAATTAGTGGCCGCTTCTGTGTTAGATCGTGGAGGTATAATGCCAATGTTTAAGTCTAACCCCCCACCACCCGAAACAGCCAATAAAATAAAGCTGTTACCAGGGCAAATATGACAATTGATTCGGGTTTTCAGCACATCCCGAGTGCTGAGACGCAAGAATGTTTTAGACAAATGTATACCATGTTTTACTGCCGATTACATCCAGCAACACCACGTGCTGACAAAAGTTCAGGTCTTGTATGGAAAAGCTTCCTGATCCGGGTCCTTAAGTACGAGCCGTGACGTTATCAACCCAGGCACCCAGGTGAACCGGTTTATAATTAGTTGATTGCTGCTTGATCGGTTGTGATTGGCAGGTGAGATTAGTGTGATCAGGTGAATCCATTTAGCAGGTGGTGAACGTAGGCTTCCCTTAGTAATGATACAGCAGTTTTAATGCTATTGTTATTCGAGTTAAACATTCTTTTTTTATTATGGCAATTAGCACTGAGACATTAGTGATTAAGGTTGATTTAAGAGCGTGTTGGTCTCTCATTATTGCAATAAGTGATCACTTGATTTAATACAAACGGCGAGAATTGTTTTATGTGTTTATGTATTTAGTTGAGTGCTGATTTAACACATGTTGGCTGTAATCTCCAGCAAAATGTCGTATAATAATATCGCCAAAAACGTTGCTTTCAACATTCCTCTGGGGGTCAAGGTAGAAGCGTTCACGTCGCGATCCCTGTCAGGTAGTACTTGGTA
>JAZEWU010000007.1:1284328-1356934 GCA_036362915.1 Geotria australis | reverse complement strand
CTCTTCCACTTCACTGATACAATCAAATCAAGTGGCATATTTATCCTCGTGTTGGTAGGTTACGGTTAAAAAACACATGCCTTCACGATCTAACCCACAATAAACTAATTATGAATCACGACTTGTCTGCAATGCTTGGGGCAGGATACACTGTTAGATCAGCTGCTGGTCAGTGGTTGAGGCTGACGACAGTGGCAACTGAAGGAGGAAACAAGTGTTTGAGGATGATCACGCAAGGCAGGGCTCTACCCGGGATGGAACGCAAGTCCATCACAGGGCCCCGGGGGCAACTTAGTCCGCAGGCCGATTAATTTATGCAGCAGCATATCTTTGGACCGTGGGAGGAAACCGGAGAGGCCGGCGAGAACCTTACCGCACGATTTCTAACCATTACATATTGTCTATACAACCATCGATTATTTAGGTACCTATATATGTACACACGCTGATACTTTATTGCATGCGGCGTGTTCCGCTCTCACAGATCTCTAATGAGATCCAACGACCCTGCGGTTCGGCGTGAGCACGAACGTGGCCGTACCTTTAGCTCCAGGAGCTCCGTCGATGCCCTTATCACCTGCGCACACAAAGAGAGACCAGTCGGCATTTAATTCTCAATTACACGGCGGTAATGGGGTTGCCCGGATTTAAACAAACACACGGATAATGTAAACCATATGTAAAGCAGGCTATACGAATGTCGGTACTGTTGCCCTATGTGGGAATTAATCATCGGTCTGCATTGCTTCTCTGGAGAGACCGTGGGGCCCCAGTACATGGGCCGGCAGCCTCCATCCATTTCCCATGTCATCATCATCATTATCAGAAACCGCTTAATCCTGTACGGGGTTGCGGTCAGCCTGAGCCTGTCCCGGTAGACACAGGGCCAGTCCATCACAGGGCACCGGGGGCAATTTAGTCCGCAGGCCAATTAACCTACGCAGCAGCATGTCTTTGGAATGTGGGAGGAAACCGGAGTGCCCGGAAAAAACCCATGCGGACACGGGGAGAACATGCAAACGCCACAGAAAGGCACCCGAGCCTGGATTAGAACCGGGGTTCTTCTTGCTGTGAGGAGGCAGCGCTACTCACTGCGCCACAGTGCCGCCCCCATTCCCAGATAAGTAAAAATTACTCTTATAATTTTTGGTCCCCCAGAGTTTGAGGCCCCGGTACAGGTGTCCTCCTCCCCCCACCCTCGTCAGGGATGCCAACATAAATATGTATATGTTTAAAGCACAGTTGTTCCACTGTCTGGATAATCGAGAGGTAACTTTACATGTCCATATCAAGCGTTATTTGTTGAGTCTGTTGTGTGTGTGGGTGGTGGCATGACAGGACAATACCTTTGGAACCAGGAGTTCCCACCTCACCCTTGGGACCAGCAGTGCCGGGATTGCCTGCAATCAAAGCGAATTAGAGTGGCCGGGTAGCTCAGGGGGCGACCGCCTGTGTAGCCCCACTGAGCTAGAACCAGAGACAACACTGGTTCCGAATCGGGACAGCGAGTTACAGGAGTTGATCGGTCTAGGCCCGTTCACCAATGACCACACGAAACAACTATTGTCACATTAAAATTTGACTGTTCGATAAGGTTGGTTTATACGAGTTATGCGAAACAAACACGTTACTTGAATGGCATATTATGTTGTTTTGTAGGGCAAATATAACCAGCTGTATCTCATGTAGGTCGAGGCCAATTAAATTGACTGCATAAATAACTGTGGCCTCGATTAATGGGGCTATTCCCTGACACTGGGTGGTGAACTACAAGCTGCAACAGTCATGAACTGGAATGTATTAAACTCAAGACCCGATGCAGATCATCCAGTGCGTATATATTGATTATACAGCAAAGCTAAAAGACCAACAAAACATTGAACGTTGTCCTGTATGTTTGCAATCGATGCTAAAACAATGCTAAAATTATCTCCTGTTGAAAGATGGGATGGTGCCCACCCAGTGTGGGAAATTCCACATGTCTATGGTAGGGACGAGTAATGCCTCATGACATCCACTGGTAGTTTCCCACAATAGTGGGACAATTTCTAAACAATCAAATTTAGGGAGATTGCGGGGCTGCTGACTTGACCCTTGACCAAGACTTGAATTCTCAAGCTTCTCATTGTAAGTCACACGCAAACCGCTCAACCGTGTTACGTCAGGCAGAGTGAATAATGAGCTGTGTTTTTTTAAATTGCTGAATTACCTTGGAATCCTGGTGGTCCCTGGATGCCTTGCAAACCTTAAAACAACATTTTCAAAAATAATTATGTTGGCAAAAAAGCCTAAGGAAATATCAGTTGTGTTCAGTGAATGTATTAACGGAGTTCATATGTAATACAAAAATTCCCACGAACCTTTAGGACCCATAGTACCAGGCACACCAGGGGCCCCAGGGAGCCCTGATTCTCCAGAACCACCTGCATGAACCACCAGACACAGGGCTGACTGAGATGAAACATTCGTCAACACCACACAAGTAACCACAGAAACAGGCTTTGTCCACTTTGTTGTAATTTTTGGGAGCCCAACAAAAACACGCGTTTTTGAGTTGTCTAGTAAGTCAGCTTAGACTCAACTGAATTTGTGCCCAATTGTAGCTTTGTAGCCTTCTACAGCATCATTGACATTTACATCAGTCAGTCTGCCATGATCGGCACTTGACATCTAAAATAAACCGATTAGCTGCTTGCTTGAGGATGCCCTCTCTAGCTCTTGCCAAGCCTGTGTGCCTGCGGGCTCACAAGCCACCCGTCTTGTTGGCATACAATCGTGGCGAGCGCCGTTGTCGGATCAGTGGAGCGAACGACCTCTATGTCGACGTGAAGACGAAGACGTACGGTATGTACGACAATCCGGAATTCGTACCTCGCTCTCCCTTCTCTCCGGCTCCGGGGGGCCCCGCCTCTCCACGTGGGCCGGGCAGGCCCTCCCTGCCTCTCGGCCCTGCAGGCCCCTCGGTGCCCGGCTCTCCTACACCACGGGAGTTCGCCGTCACACGCCAGTGTCACTCCGCGTCATTCATGGCGCACGAGACGAGCAATACAAACGATTGCATGGCATGGCTGGTACGGACACTGGTTCAAGTAAATAAATGGAGCTGCCTTGTCGAAATACGACCCTTGTTTGTAGTCTAGTGCCTCGACCTCTCCAATAATGTGAGCCTCGGCGCAGTTACACCGCCTGCACACTCAGTGGCTATGCGACTCAGGCAGGGCTGCCTTGGAAAGGCTGCCGGTAACGCAGTGCGTCTCGCCGCCTCTGGCTCCAACGAGCGCTGCCGTGAATGAAAATGAACGGCGACACGGGCGCATCAACAAAACACTATTGTAAGTGGAAAGTTCAGAAGGATTGCCGTTACTTGAAAAGTTAGAATGTGACTTTTGGTGAGGATGTAATTTAGGACTGGATTTACGGTAGGTGCAGCAGAAACAGTATGTCCCCGTATGTTTAAAATAATGTGCTGTAAGGTTTCCAGTGACACTTGATGTATAGGATTTCATGGTAAAAACGAAACAGTTGTGTTTTTGCCTCTTGGCAAAACCTTCATCACATTAACGGCAACTGAACACCGTGCGTTTCATGCTTCAAATGTAGAAGACAGGCAATGATTTTTTTTATGTTTTCAGAGGTATTTTTGATGGTTGCTCTTCAAAGCTGTTCTTTCGGGATAGCCGTGTCAAGTGCTCTCACTGTCTCCCTGGCAACGTTTCGCCTCCCACATTGGAAGCATTTTGAAGGCGAAGATGCTGAAAGAACAGCTTTGAAAAGCAACCTTCGTGAATTCAGCCGTTAAAACCTACGTCAGTACAGAGGTATTTTTTTGCAAAGGGCAGAGATATAATGTGGATTTGTGCCAAATAACTTTCAAAACAACATTTTCTTCCTTCTATAATTCTAACCAAACGTGATGTATTTACGAGCAGTAGCTGTCCGTGAGTCAGGACACGTAATTAACATCGTCAAGTCAGGTCTTGCCTTCCTCCTCTCGAAACACGGTTGTTCCGAAAGAGCAGCTCTGAAGAGCAACCATCATGAAACGAGCCGTGAAACCCTATATCAATAATGATGATACTAAAGACACCAGACAATAATCAAACCTTGGCCTCCTTTAATTCCCTTTGGTCCCTCTGGCCCGGGTGGTCCGGCCGATCCTTGGAAACCAGGCTGGCCTGGGAGCACATAACACAGTCATTGCACGGGACGGAAGATGCGATGATAGGTGGAAAGCTGCCTGTGTCGGCTGAATGTCTCGTGAACAGTGAACATGTTTGTGATGAAAATATTCACCCTTTTGGCCTGGCAGACCGACCTCTCCCTGTGTTCCGGGATCCCCTGTGCAAAAAGAAGAAGTCTGAGTAACAAAGCCACCACGAGAATCTGTAATTACGATTATTATTTTTGATCCTGAGAGTTTTGTGAAGAGACACGAGTGCGCAGAGCACCTCTGATGCCGGGGAAGCCGACCGTGCCCTCTGCACCGCGATCGCCCGAGTCTCCCTTTGAACCTGTGAGGGTTAGATTTGCAGGGTCAAGCTCGGGGTCAAGAGGTTATCATGGCCGATGCCCACGAATGCCCCCACCACACTTCTCGATCGTCGCATTTACTTCCGTCGGCTAGGTCTCGTAATGATAGTCAAGGTGCCACCTGACATTCACGGTCTGCTCTCACAGCACCCGCCAACTGGACCTTGGTCTCCCCCGTGGTTACCGAGCCTTGGGTGCCAATCCCGCTACAATGAGTCGAGTAATAATATTAATGATTAAAATGTACAAAGTGCCTTCGTTACACAAGATGTACAAAAGGATGCACACTATACACACAAGAGTAATAAAGCAATGTGTCCCAGGCTGTCCGAGAAGGAGCATCACTCTTTGAGTCAGTGTCGTTGGGTTTTTGTTATTTGACATATGAGAAATGGAAAGATTACCTTTCTGTCCGAGGTCTCCTTTCTCTCCCTGTTGACCTTTGAACCGGGCTGGGAAGGCACACACACATGCATGACTGTTAACTTCGTTAACCTTAAACAAGTCGATGTAATTGTAACTAATATTTTACATTTCTCGACAAAAACAAACTGCATCATGCTGAGGTTGCACACTGAAAAATGAAAACAACTTTCACCCAATGAAAATAGGTGGAGTGGTGGAACAGTGGTTAGCACGCTTTGCTGTGAATGCAGATAACTCCATTGCAGTGGGAACTTGTCAGTGGTGACCGCTGGACATGGATAAGAGTAACTTAAATTTCTACCAGGTACGGTCATTTCGTAAACCTCATTCCCACATCCGCTCCGATTTCTACTAAACGCTTTGGATTCTTTCTGACCGGTACACCGTAACTCTGCCTCTCGCGCAAATTCATCCGGGTCCTTTCATGGCACTCCCGATCGCTCACCAGCAGCAAAACGCACTCCTTTTTTAACGAGGGACTCGAGCAAAGCCGGGAGCATCTCACCCACGACGTTGTCGGAGCGCATCTCCGTGGCGATGGAATTGCTGACCATGCGCTCGAGGTCGGCCTCGCTCAGGTCGCTGAGGGTGCCGGAGCGGCCGCGGCCACCAAACGACCCCCCGCTGTCGGGAATCGCTCCGTCCAGGAAGACCTGGCCGCCCACCTGCCGCAGCAACACGCCCTCCGTCTTTTTCGTGCCCTCGAGCTCGATGACGCGATTCTTCAGCGACGATAGCTCGTTCGCTGAAATGGAAGCGGGCGGGCGGGAGGGGGATGGTGGAAATGAGACACGACGGGCAAAACTGGCGTCGATCGCCCGTTGTTGTGCGCTGGGCACGCGACGACGCTTTAGGTTCGTCGAACGGAACAGAGTACGGTCCTTCTTGCCTCACAGCAGCAAGAAGGGCCTGGGTTCGAATCCCGGTTCGGTTGCTTTTCTGTGTAGAGTTTGCATGTTCTCCCCGTGTCCGTGTGGGTTTTCGCCAGGCACTCCGGTTTCCACCCACGGTCCAAAGCCATGCTGCTGCGTAGGTTAATTGGCCTGCTGAGTAAATTTCCCCCCGGTGACCTGTGATGGACTGGCGTCCCGAGTATAGCCCTGCCGTGCACCCTGTGTCTGCCGGGATCAGACGCGGCTCACCGCAACCCTATACAGAATTAAGCGGTTTCTGGCAATGATGATGATTTTTTTTTTCAATTTTCAATTCAACTTTATTGTCAACTCTGCCATATGTACAGGACATGTAGAGGATCAAAATTCCGTTTCTTTAGACCCCGGTGTTGGCATACACGTGGACTGGAACACACCAACAAAGATTTAACGAGAGTGACAACAGTGAGCGTCGGAGCCTGCTCGTGGTGACGCGCCGGGGGGTGCGAAGCTCACCGAGGGAGAGCAGCCCCAACAGCAGCCCGAGCAGGAAGAGCCAGGCGAGCAGCAGCGCCAGGATGAACATCCACCAGGTGCAGCAGCCGCACACCTTCCCCCCGTTCTCCTTCGTGCGCACCTGCGTGACCGCCGCCTTCTCGGCGCTGACGGGCCTGCTGCTCGTCACTGGCAAGACAGAGACAACAATCCCCCGTGGAGCCTTAACGGACTGTAGGGTCATGCGCCGTTAGCGAGTAGCGCCTATGAAGGTAGACACGGCACACGAAGAGGCGGGTGACCAGCACCACAACCCGGCTGGGCAATGTTTACACACCGCACTAGGTACTCATTTGAGGCTGAGTCGACCTAGGGGAGGCCCAGGACCGGTTCAGAAAATCGTCACTGGTGTTGGCCGTGAGCGGGATTCGATCTCGGGTCGCCAGGTTTGGAGCCCTGCGCGCTAACCACTGGGTTGCCGCTTGTCACTGGCGCGCGAGCGCGCACCGACATAAACGCGCGTGCAAGTCAATCGTCGCGGTAGCTAGCAACTCGTGCAAATTTATGTATTTTTGCCCCGCTATATTGTTTGAATCCCACCTCTAATCCTGCTCACACTACCGGAGACCGTGGGATGAAGCCACGCGGTCAAAACGCATTCCTGGAGACCTTTCACGTGTTTGTCGTGTCAACGCAGGAATCCCGTAAAGAGCTTGCAAGCTCACTGGGTATTTTTCTGCTGGAATAATAAACATCTATCTAGCTGTCTATCTCGGAAGGCTTGGGTTTGTGACCGTAATCGCGGGACGGCCGCAAAAGACGATATCCGTGAAACCAACTCTCGCGAGAAGGCCTGCGTCTTCGCACTCCGTGAAGATAGCTTTCCGACGTACCACGCATCCATCCATCCATTTTCTAAACCACTTGTCCTGATGACAAGTGGTTTAGAATTACGCGGACGGGAACATGACCACGCTTCTACAAGCACCGTCTAGAGCACGACGGCCGTTAGAGGGAAAGCGACTTACCGACTGTTTCAGGCCACGAATCGCCGGCGTCTGCCTTCCTGACCACCGACGCGCCCATTAACTGCCTCTTCTCTTCCTCCAGTTGTCCAGCTGAAAGCAAATCGTGGTGGAGATGTTTCCGTAAAGACTTAAGCAACAGAGCCTGCTGGCAAGTGACAGTCGCCGGGAGAGGGCCCATCGCAAATACTGACCTCTCAGGTTGTTGACGAAATACTGCTTCTCCGATTCCATCTTGGGATAGAACTCCGGCTGAAACATTCCTGCAGCTGCGAGAAAGAAAACCACTTCGCATTAAGACTCCAATCACGCCCGTGCATAAGTTCACAAACCTGTCTTAAAATGCATTCGTGTATTGAGAAGAATAGAACAATAATAACGTGCAGTCATTTGTTGGTTGCTTATTAGACCTGGGCTGTCCTTTGCAACGTCAATCATGAGGAGCAGTTATTTGACCATATTTCACCAGGCCGTTTAGTGCGAGTCGGTGACAGGGTAGGGGTGCCAACAACTGTTTCAGATATCACTCATTACTGGCGTTTAGCCATGGACAGCAATCGAACTCAGTTCACCAGGTTCAGTGCTGTGCAACAAACCACAGCACCACCGCTTTCCACCCCCCTCCCACTACCACCGTACACGTTTAATACAAATGTGTGTTTGTATTGGCATGGGACAAGAGGGGGAGAGGAAATGCGCTCGGTTCTTCACACGTTTAGACCAGGTGGGCTGTCGTTGTGTTGTGAGCAACATGCACGGGACACACTGCGCAACTGCGAAGCAGGTGCTGCTTACCTTTGAGGTCGTTGAGAATGAACTGCTGCTCAGCCTGCTTTTGCATCATGGCATCTGAGTACATCTGACCTGCTCAATGGGGACGAGCACACGGGCTTCAGGCGTCATCGAGCTGACTCAACTGGGCAGTGCGTTTGCGGGCAGAATTAGGCAAAGCGGTTTAGCATTTAGCGTTTCGTCACAAAAATCCAAATCTGTCACGCGTGCGCGCGCAACAAACTTGCCGTCCGCACGCCACCACTCACCCATGCCGGGGTGCCCGCCGCCCATGGGCATTCCCATCATGCCGTAGCCGGCTTGCATGGCTTGGCCGCCCCCAGAAACGCCAATCCCACCTCCACCGCCGCCGCCGCCTCCTCCGCCTCCCCCCCCCGCTGCCCGTCCCAGGCCCATCGGGGCCCCCCCGGGCAGGCTGGCGTGCATGGCGTACGCCGACATCTTGGCGTCCAGGTCTCCGTCGGCCTTCGACGGCTTGCTCCCATATTGCCCGTACGCTGCGCGCGCGGGTCAGAGGTCAAGGGAGACCGGTCAAGATAGGTATCATTAGATTTGATAGATGTTAATTATTACAGCAGAAAAATACCCAGTGATCCTGCAAGCTTTTTACGGGACTCCTGCGACACAACAAAATTCGGCGGTGCGTTCAAGAGAAGTGTTCCGTGAATTCATTCATTACCAGGCCCAGCTTAATCCTGTACAGGATTGCGGTGAAGCCGGAGCCTATCCCGGCAGACACAGGACGCGAGGCAAGGCTATACCCAGGATGAGGCACCATCGCAGGGCAGCGGAGGGAAATTTGATCAGCAGGCCAATCAACCTATACAGCATATCTTTGGACTGTGGCAGGAAACCGGAGTGCCGGCGAAAAACCCACACTTCAATTGTTAAGTCAGGAACGTAAATTTTACAACACCCAGGCATCAACGTAACGAACGCACATTGAAACAAAAATTCTAGCTCTAGCGCTAAACTATAATCTTTATTTATAACGAGCACATATTTAATAAACATTATTTTACATTTATAACGCGCACATATTCATTCAATGTCAAAGGTATTCATTCGAAGAGAGAACGAACGACTCAGAGGCGCGAGGAAACTGCAGAGAGGCAGAAGAGACAGCCAGGCAGTTTGCCAGCGACAACATATTGCCACACACTACATCCTATATATTATGATGTTATTGGCCAATCAATTAATGAGTGGTTTTTTTTAGTTGTGGGAGAAAACCAGGGCATCCGAAGGAAACCCACGCAGAACTGGAGAACGCCACCACCTCCTCGGGCAGAACCCACTCTTTCCGTGAGGCGCAGATGTGACCACCGCACGGACACCCCGCCGCTCACCTGAGACGGCCTCCTCCACTTTGATGAGGGTCTCCTCGTCGGAGCGCTCCTCTCTCTTGCTGGGCAGGGGGGGCTTCTTGGGGATGGGCAGCGTGCGCGGGGGGCTCGAGCTGGAGGAGCGGGTGCCGCGCAGGAGCCGCTTCACGTCGTTCAGGTCGGCCCCTGCGGGACGAGACAAGGTGCCCGCTTACGCCCCGTGACAAGAAGACTCCGCGACTCGCGGCTCCGACGCGTTCGAAGGTCGCGCGACACTTCTCTGCGTCGAGCCGCCGGCAGATGTAGTTCATACCGGACGCTCTGCTGCTCGCCGATGATTTACAATAAAATGAATCGCAGATTTGCTGTGCGTGAAACGAACGGACTGCAATTGCCGTGTTGAATAGAATTATTTTTTTGGGGGGGTTTGGGGGGGGAAAAAGCCTGTCCAATGACCCCCCTTTTCATATCCCAGGGCCCAGGATCATGTGGCACGTGGGTACCGGTGCAGTTGCACTGCCTGCACACTCGATAGCGACACTAATGGCTTGCATATGGCCCAGGAAACGAATGCTGTTGGTGATCTCAGCATCTACCAGCCTATGATAGCGTTCAAACATGTGTCCACCCAGTAAATGCGTACGTTTTCATGTTGACATGGACAATTGTGTCTGAATTTTTGAATGCGGCAGCCGACATTAACGCTCATTTAATTAAAGATGTATATTGCTTTGACCGTTAAACCACTCAACAAAATTGCATTGCAGTGCAGTACGGTGAGAATGGCAAGTGTGTACCGATTCAATCAGTACACGTGCTGCTGTGGCGCACTGAGGGTATTATAATATATTTTTAGACCAACCAGCCTAGAGGATTTCCCGACCAGTTTAATCCAGTAGCATGCATTTAATCAAGAGCGCATTAATGTTCAAAGCAAATGTTTACTTGCGTGTGCACATTTCATACGCATCATCAAGCACGTCATCAACACAACTTACACAAATACCCCTGGAACATTGTGCAAAGTATACAATACACAATACGTTTCACTTTTAAATAGGAGCCTTCTTACAGAGCACTCCACAGAGCTTAACAATAACGACAAAAATGCCTCAATAATGTATGAAGAACGTGTCGCCTTGCAATGGGAAATAAGACTACCAAGCAATGCAGGGACGCGTGATCACAACGAATATGCAGGTACGAGGAAGCGATAGTTGCATTATTCTACCGCTAGGTGGAGCTGCACCCTTGCACATCGACAGAGATACCGCTCGAGCACATTATGCCAAAAATCTTGCAGCGTCTCATTCTCTAGTGCGGTGGCAAAGTTGATCAGCAATGTTTCCACGTTCGTGTCGCAGTTGTTGATCGAGCGAGTGCACAGCTTGCAGGGGTAGCGTGGTGAAAAATATCTGAAATGTTGCCGGCGAACGATGGAAGCGGGCAGTGATGCGCTGCTGTGTGGTCCACGTGTTACGGGACTGGTGGTGAAGTGCTGCTATGTGGTGAAGTGACCGGGCTCGGCTATGACGTGGGGACGTGGTTGAGCGCATCGAGAAGACGGACTTACATCGCCCGTCGGGAGAGGCGCTTTGCAGACGGGCGCGAATCTGGCTCTCTGTCGGAGAGAATGTCAGCGTTATCATGAGCAGCGACGCTGGATCCCGCCCGAGCCCACCATCTTACGTTTCTTAACAGTTTGAATGATGCCATTAACCGGTGAATGTTCTCTAATCGACGGGGGAAATTATTTGTACCACCTAAACTGACATCGGCTACTTCATAACACCATGGAGGGACAGCCGGGTCTGTCTGCTCTGGCTAATGGGGACCTCAGTCGCCAAAGGGCATGAGATTGACACTTACGACCAGGCTGACTCTGTACTCTACAGTGCTAGGCAGTTATGTTGAGTTTGAACAGTTGCGTGTTGATGCTGTGGAGGATCATCACATTAGCTCGATATGAGAGCTGCGTGAACAGTACATGGTTGGATAGGGAGAGTTGGGGGGAAGCTACACTACAGGTCTCTGTTGATGGCCACAACAACATAAAAGAGTGTCCATCAGGACAGGCCTGGTAGAGTGGATTTTCTGAGGCGTGCTGGGTGGCTCAGGGGCCCAACACCGTGCTCAGATCACAGACACGACGCTACTGTGACCCGCACTACATGGCATGTCACGCGACGGGCCACGCATTCAGAGTGTGTAGCGTGTCCTCCACGTACCTCGGGATTGGCTTCTGCCTCGTGTCACGTCTGGGCAAGGGGAGAGGGCGGGGTTGTCACAGTTAATATAGTCGTCAAACTCATTGCAGTATTTGTCTATACAGACTCGAGTGTACGTGGGATGCGATCGCCTACATAGACTCTCATGTGTACGACGAGGACATTGATCATTTTCCGGATGCTATTCCTCATCATCTCATTGTCAGAAACCGCTTAGTCCTGTACAGGGTTGCAAAGAACCGGAGCCTATCCCGGCAGATACAGGGCGCAAGGCAGGGTTATACCCAGGATGGGACGCCAGAACATCACAGATCACCGGGGGCAATTTAGTCCGCAGGCAAATTAACCTATGCAGCAGCATGTCTTTGGACTGTGGGAGGAAACCGGAGTGCCCGGCGAAAACCCACGCGGACACAGAGAGAACGTGCAAACTCCACACAGAAAGGCCCCCGAGCCGGGATTCGAACCGAGGTCCTTCTTTGCTGTGAGGCGGCAGCGCTACTCACCGCGCTACCGTGCCGCCCTTCATCCGTTATGAAGTGTTGGCGCGTGTAACGGTTTAATTGGTGGCCAGTGGCAAATATATTTGTGAAAGCACATGAAGGATGAGGGATGGAGGGGGCACGGTGGGTGGGGGGGGGGCGGGGGTGTGGGCAAGGGGGAGGAGGAGCGGTGGAGGAAGCAGTTGTAGGCAATTTATAATCTGCACAATGAGCAGCTAAATATTGTTCAGGGATTAATTTCCTTTTTCGTTTTTTCACTTGTGAGGCCTCGGTCCATGGCCCCCACCGGCCCCACCGGCCCCTGATTATGAACCCTGAGTGGTTTAGTTCCAGTGCAGCGCTGACCACTAACAAGCTCGCTCTGATTTTTCACGTCACCTTTGCGTCGCGGTGTTCCCACGGTGTGCATTAATTGTTGCCGTTTGTCGCGGACTTACTGATTTCCTTGCGGGCGACTTCCGGGGACGAATTGTCGCTTGAGCTCCCTGCGAAACATATCACGAGAGAACGGAAAGCATCAGGTGGCGAGGTGAAATGTATAAAAATGAGTTCAACAAAAAGACCTGTGTGTTCAGGTTTCGTTGTCAGATGTTGACGAGTGATATGTTTCGAGGGCCTTAAGGCTCTCCATACACTGCTCACTTGGTAGCAGGCATTGTCTGATGGTATCGACTGTAGTGTGACACTGCACGCGAGGCAAGTCACGTGATCCGTGGATCATGGCAAATATGTAATTGTAAGTGTTTAGCACAAGGCTTTAAACAAAAATATAACATCAGGCCGGCTCATCACAATGAGCACAACTTTTCAACCACCAGGCTGTAACTTTTGGAGGCCCGATATATATATATAACAAAAATTCCAGTTATTCGTGTAAACCTTACTATATTTATACCAAATTTCAGGGACAGAGAGGGAGATTGCTCGCCAAGGCTATCCCGTAAGAACAGTTCTGAAGCGCAGCCGTCAGGTTAGATGAATGGTCATAAATCAAGCAATTATTCCATTGCCCGATTGGTCCGTGTATGTCCCGCGCTCCCCCACCAATCTCGTAGCTCGAGTTGACTGTGGCCTTGGGGCGCCGCTCCAGGCTGGAGATCGGCGAGCGGCCGCGCGTCCCGAACTGCGTGGAGCTCATCGCGGCCGAGCGAGTGGTGCCTGATGGGGGAGGGCGGGAGGATGTGGAGCGTCGCACGGGAGCGAGACGGAGGGGAGCGAGACGGGCGCAGCGGGGGACACGTGAGATGAAAGGAACACCGAGCTGTGAGGGGCGTGATGCCGCACACCTATTTTGTTGGGAGACAGTGACCTTTCACCCGTCCCCCTATCCCCCCCAAGCAGGGATCAAGCCTCTGGTATGTTCTCACTGCAAATATTTGAAAAGATAAAAACAAACAATAAAGCAACCGGCGCAAAAAAACAACATAACTCAGCTGCGTGTTCCTAAGATTTGCCCCCGAGCTCTTAGGGGTGACACTCGGTCAAGGGTCGCTGCCAATAATTATCCGAGGCCGAGGTGACGCTGGGGGGAGGACGGGTGGGGGAGGACACTGACCCGGGCTGGGTGGTGTGGCTGGGGTCACGCCCGTGGACTTGCGGGAGTGAACGGTGGTGGTCACGGGCGTGCCGGACTCTGTCGACGAGTTGCACATGACCCCGAATCACGCACGGAACACACACATCGTGCCAAGGCAGTGGAAATTAAGACATAAGTCTTCATCATTATAAAGTGCTTTTTGGGTCGGGTCACGCAAAATGTGAAAGTGGCGTAAAAGCCACCTCCACCCGACAACATTGTGAATGTTGTGGGTTTGCTTTGTGCTGAAATATTAATGAACTGGCACGTTCTATTCACGTGATAAGACATTACTTGATTGGCTGTGTTGGTAGCTAGGTTTACAAAACGTTTACATTTATGCTAGCTATCCCAAATAAAACACTTAATTACATCCAAAATTGGTTGCGAAAGCTTTCATATTAAGCTTAACTAGCCATCAACTATCATAAGCGTCAGACATGATCAATCCACTGCTGGATGAAGGCCTCCCCAATCTGCTCACCAAGACAGAAAGCACGTAATTAATTAACTACTTATATTTTCCCCAAACCAATAAACAAGTGCCGCTTTAGGATCAAAATTAATTCAATACAGTGTGGTTACAGTCTCCCAGCCAAGAGGCCTTGTCGGGCAACTTGTGAAATCAAGTAAATATTTTCCTCGTCTCAACTTTCTGAGTGTCAGGGTGTGGCACGCTAACAATTGCTGCTCAGTTGGCCGGTGTTACAGGCAAAACCCCATCCACAGGCATCGTGGGAGTTATGAAGAAGCACCATTGAACATACGCACAGCGGTAAAAAAAAAATAGCAGTGTATGTTTTTATAAATTACAAAACGCGCGCAGCGAGAGTTGGGGAAAGGCGTCAGTTTAATTGCGCGCCGCGTCCCCAGCGATTTCATTAATTCCTGCACCGATAGCCGGAGTGCAAATGCGTCCTAATTTCTTGATTAGCGCCTCCGAAGCGTTTACGCCAACTGTGAGCCAAGAAAGCATCGATTTGCGAGCCAAGAAATGGAAGGGGGAAAGTGTCTCGCTGTGTTAAACGCTCCCGCGTAGGTGATGGGACGATGGGCTTTGTGTGGGGGGGGGGTGGTCGGGGAAAACTGGCGAGAGGTAAGGAGATGCGAGGCAGGGAGTGACACCTTGAAAATTATTGGCGTCTAATTGCACTGCCACCCCCCCCAATCACCCACGCTGTTACCCAATTTTTCCCATGCCCCCCCCTTTACCACTCCCACCACGTGCCCCCCCCCACACCCCACCCTCATTCATTGGGTTAGCTTCATACCGCCGTGGCGATTCTCACAGTGATAACAATTTGCAGCGGCAGAGGGGAAGCAGACAAATGCGTCGCACTTACTGGGCGGCAATGCAGGAATCCCGCCGGGCATAACTGCGAAAGTGAAACGTTGCACGAATTATCATCGCAGCAGTCGGCAGCCTCTCGAGCAAGAGATGTGTGCGTGCGTGCGTACGCCTGGGTGCATACACGCTCGAAACGGCGGCAACGTCGGGATTAGTTTCACGTTGTGCCCTACAGGTAAATATTATTACGCCGCTGCTTTGCATGAGCAGATTCTAATTTTCTAATTGAGCGGAAGCGTTATAGGTGGTAAATTTTAATGACACGGTACGCGATGATGGAGTGCACTTGTCGGTAATATCTGACAAGCCATCAGGGTTTGTTTAACAAGCCTGTAGACTGTTGACGAGGCAAAACAAAATGTAAAACGTGGTTCCACAACAGTGCCTGCTTAGATTAAAAACGGATACTGCTGGATGATGTTGATCTGGAAAGCGCAAAGGGTGCTCGCTAAATATTACTTACGTAAACGGTAAAAATGTGAGTAACGCCTTGAGATGAATTAAACATTAAAAAAATGGCTTTTTTTTAAACGATAAAATGTTTTTACAATCCGAAATGCAGATGAATACTGAGCACACACTAATATTGCAATGTCACTTTTGCAACGCTTATGCAATGCCGAGTGTTTAATGTCAGGGGTGTCACGGTGGGCCGCGGCGTGCGATGAGGCGCGATTAAAAAACTTCCGTGGTGGACGGCTCGTCACCCGCACGTACCTGTCTTGTCCGCGGTGCGGGTGGTGACCTGCGTCCCCGACTGACCTCCGCGACTCGAACCGGACACCAGCGACGACTGCTGAGTGACTTCGCCTCCTCCTCTTCCTCCTCCTCCCCAGCTGCCGGTGCTGAAGGTCGCTCCCGCCGCAGGGCCGCGCTCGGTGCGTTTGGTCGTGGTCTGGATGACGCTTTGGCCCGCGGCCCCCCCTCCTCCACCGCCGCCTCCGCCGCTCGCCGTGGTCGACTGAACGGCCTTGGCGCCTCCACCTCCGCTGAGCTGCGCGTCGGAGGAGGAGCGCGCGTAGGAGAAAGATCCGGACTCGCCACCCCTCGCCTCGCCGAGGAACGCGCGACCCGAAGACCCCGACGCCAGATCTACGCGGTCCCTCGCCTGCACCTCGCCCTCTCCTCCTCCTGCTGCTCCCGCCGAGAGGAAACCTCCTCCGCCTCCTCCACCCCCCGCCGAGGAGGACCAGCTACTCTCCACCAGCCGGCCCGCCGTCCCGAAGCCCTGGGCTCCGCCGCCGGCGCCGCCGTAGCGCACCTCCTCGTAGTTCGCGCGTTCTGCGAGGCCACCCCCGGCACCGGTCGGTTCGAAGCTCACCAGCGTCACGCCGCCACCACCACCGCCGCCACCACCGCCGCCACCGCCGCTCCACGCAGACGATGACCACGAGAGACCGGCGGAGCCAGACGCAGCCAGGTCGCCCTCCTCCAGGATGAGAAGGTCGCTATGCTGCGAGCCACCCGCCCCCCCAGACGTCGCCTGAGCCCCTGGAGCGGTGACACGGCGCACGGGACCGACGGAGGAATGAGTTGGACTCCGAGCGACACGCCGTGAAAACCGCGGACGTCAAACGCGCCACTCCGCCTTCGCAAATTCCACCTGACATTTAAGATGTGTTTTATTGGCAGGGGTGATTTTTTTTTCAAGGGTGTCCTCAGAGTAATCTGCGCAGAACGCTCGGTCTGCCCGAGGCAACAGGTGTATCATCTTATGAAGGGAGAAAAAAAAAACCCGCGTGTTTATCTGCTGCTGCATATCTGTGGCTTCTGTGGCTAACCGAAGAATTTACAAACATATATCGATAAGGCCATTTCTGGGTTATACACCGCGATTTCGCATTTAAACACATTTAACAAATTAAATAAAAGCACATACTTCGCGTAACGTTATGATTTTTTACGTTTGCAGGGTTCACAAATACCTGATCCACCAATGCTCTGGCCTTCGAACGAAATCTTCTTGCTGGATTTTTGACTGAGCATGCGTGCCGATGGATCCGCTATGAAAGAGACAATACAATCTTAAATCAAATGTAAGTAAATGGAAACATCAAATCAAACTAATGCTTCATTCAAAAGATCCTTTCTATATTCATGACAACAGGAGTACTCCAATTCCCTATCCAAAAGCCAGCACGTACCCCTACTGAAAACCAGTGCAGCAAAAAGGCTTAACACCCACGCGATCGCGCCGCTATGATAAAACCTGCGCTCATTTCCGTTACCTTGCGCCTTTACGCTTAACGGGAGGAAATTATTTCCCTCCTTTTACATTTTTGCCCAGTTTATTAATGTCCAGGACTTATCATAAGCACAACACAGCTGAGGTTTTCAATTCAAGGATGATTAATATTCACGGTAAATAACGCAGCTCTAATTAACATTCTCACTGCCATCTGTGGATTCCTCCAATCGCATCCCTTTGATGCGTTTATGATCCAAACATCTGGCTGCCGTGCTCGTACACACAGCATAATGCGAGACTCGTGGATAGCCGCGTGATTGATGGCACGCAATCTTGCTCGAGTTCAGATGCAAGACATCGAGCCCGCGTAAAGATGAGGATTTGATTCGGCTGATAATTTACCAGAAAAGGAGTTCGACTCGTTTTGCACGTCTGCTTTAAAAATAATGACATCGCTGCCTGCCATTGATACTCATTTAACCCCAAGTACCAGATGGATCGCTGCTTCCAAAGTCCACGACAGACGGCGTCTGCGGCAAGAAGAGGCTTTCATTCAGCAGTGGATTGCTCATGTATAATTATGGTGGTAGTGGTGACTTGCATCGACGGTCTAGTTATCCCCACGCGCCTGCTCTCTTTGCTTGTGCCGTGGCTCAGTGTCAGCCCGTAGCACAGACAGAGGGAGCCGGCTATGGTTTTATACCTTGAGCCTGGGGTGAGTGAAGCGGGCCACAGTGGCGCTGAGCGAGTGGGAACGTGACCCTGAGCGGCGCTCTGAGTCACGGATGCGCTTCTCCTTCACGTGCGTCAGCGCCAAAGACTCACAAATACGTAGTGGGGTGCGCATCACGTATCCCGTGGGTTTTTCCCACGTCGCCCCTCGTCAAAACACCCCGTGGCCTTAATGGTGGTGATTGAGATGCGAGGCTCACAGGTTAGAGCGCCGAGCCACCACGATTGTAGGGCCTGGGTTCGAATTTTCTGGGTTTCAACCGTCCATGGCTAAACCGAGTCCCCAGTGCCGTGAGTTAACGGGACAAACTGGGAGCTATACTATAGATAACATTGGTCACGAAAGCCTTCGTGTTATGTCTCGGCCTGATCACCAATAACCACGCGTAAATATCGTACGTTTTACATTTTGCTCTGCACTTCATGTGGATAGATTTTTACTCCCGAGGTTTAAAATGTGACATGACGGTCTCAAGACACAAGAGTCTGTGGGAAAGCATTAAAGGAGTCTTCAAAAGTCCTGTAAAAATAATAAATCTACTCGGCAGCCTTTCTCCCACTGGCTGGATTACAGTGTTCTGCGAGATTTACGAAGAGATGCTTTGTGTCACCGTGACATGATGCCGGTGACACTGGTACAATCGAGACATAACAGACAGAACAAATAAAGATGCTTTTACGGTGGCAATTGTACGCTCTTGACAATGCACAACAGAGCATATGGACAGAGCTGTCATGTGACAAGCATTATCCCTCTTGCCACTCCACTGCTGCTCCTGCTAGCACCAACTTGACCCGTGGCATTTCATCTTATAGACGCGTTGCACGGTGTACGGCTCACCTTCCGAAGACTGCATCGTGGTTGTCCTCCCAGTTTGTCCCGATGCTCCAGGCCCTGCATTAAATCAAACCACAATCACCGCACGACCGTGCGATTACATACTTTTTATTCATCCAAATAAAGCGACGTGGCTTGCTGACAATCACCGGGACGCCGACCTTGATAGTAATAATAATTGGTTATATTACCAGGCACGGTCCACTGGGCGGAGACCTGGAGGCTGACCCAGGACACGCTGGAGGGATTATATCCTTTGGCTGGCCTGAGAACGCCTGGGAATCCCCCGGGAAGAGCTGGAATCTGTTGCTGAGCAAAGGGATGTCTGGTCCACCCATTTTAAAGAGCTGTCGCCGCGACCATCACAAGGACAAGCGCTTTAGAAAATGGATAAATTTATATAGTAGCGCCTGCGAGAAAGAAAGGGAGGCAGCCACATGGAAAGCCAGCGCCAACCCACCAGACACCGTGTCCTATATAATATGATGGTATTAGGCAATTAATTAACAATAAATCTAAATCCGAAATAATTAATTTTTCGATGCGCTTTTTGTTTTTGGAGAAAACCGGAGAACCCGGAGTAAACCACGCAGAACAGAGGGAGAACACACAAACTGCACACAGAAACACGCCCGAGGCGGGAATCGAACTGCCACGGACCGGACCATCTTTCCGTGAGACGCAGACGGTTACCACTGTGCCACCCTGCCGCCACGTTACAACGTGTCATGAATGGAAAGGGCCCGTCAGACGATCACGCCGAGCGACGCGCAGCGCAGACCCCGCCGGAGAGCCGTCCGGCGTCCGCCGCCGACACCAACGCGGTGGCGTTTATAGGAACCGGTGAACCTGGCTGATCACACGTACCCGTGGTCGCATCACACGTACCTGACTGGACGAAGAGCCGCAGATCGTGTAGCGCTTTATCCAGGTCGGCCATGGTTTCACGCGGAGCGGCAGAGCCTCGGGGAGACCATGCTGCGGGAGCCGGGCGACGCTCGCCTAGGCGCACACGCGCACACCGCGCCCTCGCTCGTTAGAACGCACGTCGCGGCACCGAGCCGCGGACATTAAGAGCCCAAGACGAAGTTGGACGCGTTAAGCCGCGAGAGGCTGCGTGACGAGCGCGCGCGCTTACCTGTCGCTCGCGATGAAAAGCGCGCGGCCGCTCGCGGTTCTCCGATTCCGAAGCCGCGTCAGCCACTTAATACTGACGCGTGCAAATTCGACGATTTCAAAAGTTGAGCCTGAAAAAAAACAATTGGTTTTAAGGTTCGCGACTGTCACTCATCCGGGCACAAGTGAAATGTGGTTCCTTCTCAAAAAAGGGGGCGTCGTGCGCTCCCAGACAAAAAAAAACACATCGTCAGATATTGACGAATGACCCTGCAGCTGGTATTTGCAGCGATGTTCCTGCTTGCCCGCCGGTCTCCATGTGTAATTCTTTGCATATCCCACCAATAGCTATGTAGCAAACACAGTCGGCGCATTTATCCGAATCAAACGTGCAACTGGTCCTGGCCTGCTCGAGATTTGCACAAGCAGAGTTTATGATCTCCTTTTATGCACGCTGTCATGTAAGCGTCAACTGTATTTAATGCGTCTATAAACACCGGTTCTATAATTACGAGGAGCAAGCAGGGAGGCGTTGCAATTGAGACATTCCATCGCTAGGTTTATAAGACTTTACTTGCCTAAACAGACCACGTTGAGCAGAGTTGAGTCCCCCAGAAAATGTTCTCGTCTATTGTAAAAAATTACCTAACAAAATTGATATCCAATAACGTTGCCGTCAGCCAGAGGAGGGAAACCACGGCTGAAAGTACGGCCGGCGTGGAGATGGAGCGATGAGATAATATCGCTGTACGGGAGCCGAATGAATTGTTACATCACAAGACCGACTAGGAACGCGACTACTTGGGGCAGCCTTCATCTAGCAGTGGAGAATTCACAGAAGACGACAATGATAATCATTACTAGCGTGCATCAGTTAAAAAGACAGAGCAGATTTTCGCTATGATTACACCCAGATAACAGTTATTTTAAATCACCTGGGAAGTTGCACTGGAGAACGACTCTCAATTTGGATTGCATTGACCCCTTTTTACCCTGAAGGGCTACTCTTTCAGGATAGCCATGTATAGCGTTCCTCCTCTTTCCTTCGCCAAGTTTCGCAATTCTCATAAATCGAGCCGTGAAAACCTACATCGACACCTCGTTTACTCACAATACGCACCTTGTCCTTGGCATCCTTTCCCCATAGTGCCGTGTCGTGAGAAAAATAATATTTTACAGCAGTGCAGCTCTCCCCGTTAGAGGTCGACACGCGGGTGTAGACATCACAGGCATAGGGGCAGCACTTTCTTGCAGACCCTGCTACACAGTAAGACAGTCAACCCGATATTTAAAAAAACAACTCAGAGCTGGAAATTAGAATAGGCCAGATTAATTGTGGAACGAAAGGCTAACATGGCTTTTTATGGAGTCATTCGTAATCGGGATCAGACCATCAACGAGTTTCACTTGAGAATCCAGGTTATCCACAATCAGCTTGCTGCCTGGGTTCAAACCCAAGATGGCAGCACTCTGACCTCTGAGCCTCCCAGTCACCTGAATACATTTGTACTGAGAGCACACTTACAGACATTCGTTGGACTAATACATTTCAATACAAGTATAAGGATATTATAATGTTTTAAAATGGCCGTTAAACTGATATCCTATTTTCTACATTATTTGTACAACGGCAAAACGGTCCTTTGGTCTATAGCTTTTCATATCGATATTTGCTTGCCCAAATAACCTGTGGTAAAGGTATGACATATTAACATGATGATAACGCCATCTTCCTAGCTATCTCAGCCAAGAGAGGTTGGAACATCTGCAAATGATCTAATCCACCAAACGTTTGAGCTTCTCCAACTATCGTATAACACTGTACGAATGCCCTCTTGGTACTGTACAAATTGTAACACATTTTTGGCCCATTTTGTGTTGTCTCACTTGTAAGGCTGCATCAATAACAGTGATGGTGGAACGCTTTTGGCTTTGCGCGCTGTGTGGGCGTGTGAAGTGCGAATTCATTGAGAACTCCTACGCCACACCATCGAGCGAGCTGCTCATCGCGCCTAATCACACGACACCCACACGCCGCGATCGTACTTATTATTGCATTAACGAAAGTCAAACACCGCTGCCGCGTTGAAGCGAGGAGACTGACTGCCTGTAATGAGCACGAGCAGCCTGCATGTCGCGTGACGCGGCGCACGGAGCGGCGCTTTAGCCGCGAGAGAAGCGCGCTTCTGTGCGAACGCACGGCGGGCACGCTCCCCGGATTTGCGTTTACGCAGCTCGGCAGGATTCCTCAACTCCCCATCGCTTGCCCGTCCGTCGGTTCGTTCGATTGAGCTCTGTGTGTGACTCACCGGCCTATAACGTGGCCCCTGCAGGTTACGGCAAGTAAGTCCAAACACGGTGGCTGGTAGTACTCACGCCTCGCAGCACGAAGGTCCTGGGTTCGAATTGGGGAGCGGTCCCTTTCTCAGTAAAGTTGTGTGTTCTCTTCGTGTCCGCGTGGGTTTTTGCTCGGTGCTCTGGTTTTCGTCCATAGCTCACTATTAGACCGTTAACATCTTAATAGATAGAAGGCGCAGTGTCTGGCAAATGTTGGCACTAGCTGACATTCCCCCTCACCCGCCTCTCTGTGTTTCTTCGAGTCTCTGAGATATTCTCCTCTCTGAGAGTGTAGAATGTAGATTATAATTATTATTATATTGGCTCTCAAAAATGACAAAAGAGGTGAGCAATAAAAGGTTTGAGCGGTGTTTAAAACCGGAACTTGATAATATAAAGCAACATTTCCACGTGCACAAGGAGGACGATTAGAATCGTTGTGTATATTTTACCCGAATCAGAAATGGGGACACACAGGCAGAGAAAATGGTAACGGTGTTGGGATGTCTCCATGCAGCAGTGAACAGACCACGGCTAACGATGACGAGCACGCGAGGGGGCACCTGGCTGACGCAGCAGGTTTGTGGAATGGCTTTCAGGCGCGATGCCGCACGGCGATGGAGCGTGCGGTCGGCGTTTGTGAAGGGGCCACCTTATCAGCTCCTCCACAACACCGCGAGGCAGCGCGGCGCGTGGAGAGTCGCGTCCAAACGCATCGGCGACCGCACATCGCGCCGAACGCGTCGAGCGCGTTACAGCGCATAGCTCGGAGAGCGCGCATTCCATCTGCAAACACACGCACACACAACAGATACATATGTACCATCCATCCGTCTATTTTCAGAAACCGCTTAGTCCCGTACAGAGTCGCGGTGATCCGGAGCCCATCCCGGCAGACACAGGGCGCAGGGCAGGGCCATACCTACGATGGGACGCCAGTCCATCACATGGCACCGGGGGCAATTTAGTTCGCGGGACAATTAACCTATGCAGCTGCATGTCTTTGGACATTGGGATAATAATAATAATAGCGTTTAATATAGCGCCTTTCACCCGAGGGTCACAAAGCGCTGCACAAGGGCCGCGAAGAGAATGTCAACAATTACAACAAAATAATGATTAAGGCTGCTTCGAATATACTGAAAGATCGTGAAATTGGCAATCTTAAGTGCGGCAACAATCTGCCAACGTCCCCTAAGATGGCCGTCACTTCCTTAAAGATAAAAACGGAGGGAGGGGGAGACATAGGGACACAGAGACACAGACACGAGGGGGAAACAACGCCAATCCAAATCAAGCAATCAACAATGAAGCACAAGAACACACACATAGACACACGCAACAGCAAATAAAAAAAAATGCAGCCACCCACAACAACACAAACACAACTTCCACACGCGACACCTGGGCAACAACACGAGGCGAGTCTAGGAAAGGCAGGACTTACACGAACTGGGCCAGGAGTAGGCCGCACAAAACAGACAAAAAACAAGCAACAAGAGCATGGCAGACAACAAAAACAAACACCAAAGTTACAAAGAAACGAACCACCAACCAAAGAGAAAAGGAAGAGATGAAAACTGACAAATGTACAACAAATTAAAGCTAAATAAATACGATTAACACGGGGAACTCCAGCCCACGCGCCTGGCGAAAACCCACGCGGACACGGGGAGAACATGCAAACTCCACACAGAAAGGCAACCGAACCGGGATTCGAACCGGGGGAGCTTCTTGCCGTGAGGCGGTAGCGCTACTCAGCGCGCCACCGTGCCCCACCACAGAGTGCAGTGTCAAAACAAATAATTGCAAATGTCATTATGTAACAAACTTGAATAAATGTACAGACTAAAGCGGAAACACTACAAACGAGACGCGAACAACAAAACAATAACCGATGCTTAAATCGAATCACGACCACAAACATGTGCATTAGCGGTCCAGGTATATACACAAACACAAAAATCCCCCGGTTAGCCTTAACTGACTATTGAGGCAAGTGCAATTAGCAAGCACCTATAAATACTAGCACGGCACATGAGGGGGTTGGTGGCCAGCACCACGCCGGCAGCCTTTGAACAAGCAGCGGATAAATCATTAAAATACCTTTCCTCTCCATAGATAGATGTTAATTATTACAGCAGAAAATACCCAGTAAGCTTGCAAGCTCTTGATGCGGGATTCCTGCGATACAACAAGCTTTCGAAATAAGCAACGCAAGCAATATATAAAACCATAAGGTAAAATACAACGAATTTACAGCATTACATTGTGCAAGGATAAATCCAGATTCCAAGAATCACATACAAGCCACTCTGCAGCGTTTGACCAGCAAACACCCAACTCAAATCGAGTACATTCCTTTAAAAATGTTAAAAACAAGCCTCGAGCTCAGGCTTCTGAACGCGACGTTGAATCCAAACTGACGGCACAAGTTCAAGGAGGACCCCATCAATTACGACCGTGGGGTCCCTGGGCAGGCCTGTCCCTACACCCAGCCTGCACGCATCGCCAGCGGCGAGAGAGAGGGCCCGATTACATTCCTAAACAGCGTCTCCCTGCGGCGCCCATCACGCCGCCCACTCACTCTAACCGTTACACACTCTCACTGACTCACTCTCAAGGTGAACCCAGGTCTTGATCCGCAGGACGGTGAAGTTTGTGGCTCCGGCGAAAACAAACTGAACGGAGTGTTGTCCGTCACGATGATGTATGGATAAACATCACCACGTTGTTCACTCACACCAGTGGCTCTTAACCTTTACTGCGGCCTGCACCCCTTTATTATATTATTTCTTATTTTACAGTTATAACGCGTGGCACATTCATTCAATGTCGAAGGTCTTCATTCGACGAGAGAACGACTCAGAGGCGTAGCGAGGAAAGCGCAGAGGCGGAAGAGGCCGCCATGCGGTCTGCCGGCGCCATATTGCCACACACTTCTCCCAATATGTTATCGGCCAAATAATTAATATTTTTCTAAGTAGTGGGAGGAAACCGGAGAACCTGGAGGAAACCCACGCAGAACAGGGGGATAACACACAAACTCCACACAGAAATACAAATATACCACAATACCCATCCATACATTTTCTAAACCGCTTGAGCTTGTAAGGGTCGTGGTGGCAGCAGTCTAAGGAGAGTGGACCAGACATCCCTTTCCTCATCAACAGATTCCAGCTCTTCCTGGGGGATTCCCAGGCGTTCCCAGGCCAGCCGAAGGACATAATCCCTCCTAAATACTAAAGTCTAGCTTGTCTCGCACCCCCAGGGGGTGCGTGAGTGATGCCCCCCAATGACTTCCACCAATGCCAGAGGGTGTCTGTATGACTCAGGCAAAGACGATAATTTTCTAGTGAGTTATGATTTAAAGGTCAAGTGCGTGACTTTGAACGGCACAGCAGTGTAGCCCTGTTGCCTAACGGCAAGAAGCTCGCCAGGTTCGATTCCCGGCTCGGGTGCCTTTCTGTGTAGAGTTTGCGTGTTTTCCCCGTGTCCGCGTGGGTTTTCGCCAGATACTTCGGTTTCCTTAAGCCGCCCAAAGACACGATGCTGCTACTGCCTAGGTTAATTTGCCTGAATAAATTGCCCCCGGTGCCCTGCGATGGACTAACGTCCCATGAGGGGAAAAGCCCTGCCTTGTGCCCTGTGTCATGAAACCTCACAGAACGGCAGGGAAAGGAAGAAATCATTAATTACACGTACATATAAACGTGAACACGCGAGGCTATAGCAAGAAAGCACGTGGCAGCAGATTCGAGAATGAGGGCCGACACAGACACACTCCCTGTTAACAAGAGAATGTGACGGTCTAATGAACAACAGCGACGTTACAGATTTGTAACAACTGTTATTGAACAACCACATGCAGCCAACGAAAACATATCTGATTCAAACGCCGTTTCCACACCAGTATTTCGCCACACAAAGCAGCCAACGGGCTGCGTGACGGAAAATAACTCACTTCTGGCTGCAAATAGCCCAATGTTTCGAAGCCTTTATCACAGTGTGAGTGGATTAATCATTCACTACGATATCGATTATTTAGTTGACTAATACTTGCACGTGGCATCCTATGTTGTTTCCCCCCACAGTCCAAAGACACGCTCCTGCAGCCTAGGTTAATTAGCCTGCTGACAAGATCACCCCCGGTGTCCTAAGATGCTGGGTCTAGCTCTACCTTGCGCCCTGTGTCTTCCGGGGTAGGCTCAGGCCCCTGTACAGGATTAAGCGGATCAATTGTACCGACAATGACGACGTGTACTGATGTAGGTTTTCACGGCTCGACTCACGATGGCTGCTGTTCACAGCTGTTCTTTCGGGATAGCCGTGTCGAGCGAGCTGGGCAGAGCAGCCATAATGCTGACACTGTTTCGATCACATGACCCCCAACAGCAGCAGCAGCCACTAGAGGTCGCTACACTCACCCCGTTGATTTGAAAACGGAACCGAATATCGTCGCTGGTCTCGTCAACTTCGTGGAAAGCCCGACTTTGTGGCTGGGTTTTAGCGACAGACGATCTCCAGTCTACAAGACTGTCGCTGTTTACAACCACGTTAGGGTGGTGTTGAGGGTGGTGGGTCACAAGCCCGGCGCCTGTCTCACTGCGGCTACGGGCACAGTGATTTGACCGAGTGTCGTTTGTGTCCGTGAGTTGTGTCGGATGGCGGCTCCGGCGATCCATCATCATCTCTGGTTTCCTCTTTTGCTTTGCTGCTGCCTGGCTACGCGCAGCTCTCAATCCCCCGTGAAGATCACAAACCGACGGCCCATCATCGGTGAGAGGACCCACCCCTCCTGCCATCCCGTCAACTCTCATCTCCACGCCACCACTCTCTTGTCCTCTTCACTCGTTGTCATCGTATTTCCTCTCCCCCCCACTCCGCGCTCTCGCCTGCCTCTCATTCCCCTCTCGCTGCCGTCACCTCACTACTCTCCACACTCGTTACCTACATCTCCTCACTCTACTCTCCTCGCCCTCTCTGCTCCTACCCTCTTTTAAAGATGAAGGTCAAGACCTGTTCGTGACTACGCAGACCGCCTTGCTCCCTGCAATGCACATCGTCATCATTAAGCCATGATCGGCCCACTGCTACATTGAGATCGTATTGCCTTTCAGTAGACGCTGAATAATTCTGACCTGTTTGATTTAACTGGCCTGCTTGTGGAGTCAGGTGACACCCCTCGTTCCCTCGCCTCGTCCCGCATGGTTCCTGCAGGGGTTCTGAGCCAGGAGACCGTGGGCAACCTGCGCCAGTTGGGTCGGACCTACATCGCCGCGTCTTACGTCAAGTTCGTGGAAGCTGGAGGAGCCAGAGTTGTTCCCATCAGGTGAGATTTCTAAACCCTGCCCGATGCCTGCACAAAGTCCAAGTGTAACGCGTCAAGCGTAGTTGAGGGTACGGTTGCCACCTGTCCTGTGTTTTCCCAGAATCGTCCTCATTTTTGAGGAATATTTTTCTGGGAAATCCCCACGTTTATACGGAACAAGTCTTTCCAAATCTGGGTTTTTGCCAGTTGCACGTACAGTCCTCTCTCTCTCCTATCCTGTTTACCTCACGATGTGTCCCGGCTTTTTTATGCCTCCGAGATGGCTACCCTATGATAGGGGCAGTGTCATCCGGAGGACCGCGTCGGTGGAGGGATGACATCGGCTTGAGTCCAGGTGCCGTTGTGTGGATTATTATTACATCGCAGGATCGTGAGCGGCGGCAGCTACTTGGGGACGCCTTCATCCAGCAGTGGATCGACCACGGCTGATGATGGGAGTTGTGCCACAGGCGTTATGTTGTCAGCAGAGGGCACTGCAGCAACATCCATTGTTGCACTGAACTATCCTCAATGCCGTCACCAATTTGTAAATGACCGGAGGTGGTAAAGAATGGTGAATTAATCCCCAAGGCTCACCCGGACACGGCGAGGCCCTTATCCAGTCGTGGATTGATATAAGGCTTCTGCGTGTACATTATCGTTATTTAAAACATATAGTAGTCCAACGTTTTAGGTAATTGCCCTTCCGAGAAGCAAGAGGGCAACGATATCGACGGGATTGCAATTGGAGATTGCACTTTGCAGTGGCGATGTGGTTCCGCCCTTGCAACACGGCTGCCTACACCGACCCGTATTTTTTTTTATATCAATTAATCATACATATGGATCCATCATTAATCAGTTCAGTAATTCACGGATCATCAGTTACCTTGAAGTAAATGGAATCGTGCTGTGTTCCATCTATTTGCAGGGTGAATTTGACCAAGAGTGAATACACGGACCTCTTTAACTCATTAAACGGGTGAGTCATAGCCAAAGGTCATTCGCGATTGACCCGCGTGGCACGCAGCACAATGCTCACTTATAACCCCTTTTCCACTGTGCAACCGTGCTGTGCTGGGGCCGTGCTGAGCCAGTCTGGCACAGCCGAGGAGATGCCAGATGTTTTCTCCACTGCAGAAGCCGAGCCGTGCGCGCGACGTCACACGCAATGAATGAGGTGACATCACCATGTACTTGACTGACCTCACACAGAATGAATGGGTCATTAGCTCCACCCCTGGCCCTGCTTGGCTCTGAACCAGATTGAGAGGTCTTGTGGGGACTGAATCACTATCTCAAAACAGCCAGTGGAGAACCACCCCTCAACGCGACGGCGCTCTTAAGAGTTGCTCTTTCGTGATAGCCGTAACGAGCGTTCCTCCACTATTCTTCACGACGTTCCGCCTACCACGTTGTTGGAGGCATCATCAGGCTATTGACATTTACATTTTTTTTTAAGCCAAGTTGATCTTTGACCTTGTACCGTGTTCCTCACGCCGCGTGCAGAGTTGTGTTTCCTGGTGGGGATGTGAACATTGAGGATTCGGCTTACGCCAAGGCCTCCAAACTTCTGTTTGACCTCGCGCTACAGGTATACAATTACAATTGCATATCAAGTCGATTGAGATTTTATGAGGGAATGTTTTTTGAGTAAAAAAAAATAGTTCCTCCAGAAAATGCTTTGACCGCAGTATGTAATAACGGCACGTTTTATTTATTTATTATGTAACGCGTTATTAGGGTATGGATCCTAACGCGGAAATGGATCCTTGAGTTGATGAACAAGAGACATTTGGAAAGTCATGTATGTTGAGCGAAATAAATCCTGGTCTGATTAATCATCATCATCATCAGTAGCCATGCTCTACGCACTTGGATAAAGACCTCCCCGCTCCATCGCAATCCATCCCATTTCATAACCGAATCTCATCGCTTTCAATGCAGCAGCGGTTGTCTTCTCGAGCGTGATATTTCATTGGCATCTGTTCCATCACCGATCTCGTCCATCGATCATCATCCCTTCAAGCCGTGTGTCCTTCCCAAACGCACTTAATAATGTTTTAAAAAAGCACATGCCGTTGATGTGTGTTCAGCTTTTCAATTTCCTTGGTCAGCGTCCAAGTTACCGATCCATATCTCACAGCTGGCCATATTCACCGGTTGAAAACTAGTTTCCTGTCCTTCCTCTCCGTGACGTCAAATTAACCCATCAATCCTCGACTTCGTATTAGTGATGTGCCCAGCAACAGTTGAGATATCACTCTCCACTGATGTTGGCTGCGCCTGGTAAACAAACTCAAGTCACCAGGGTCATAGATCAGTGTGCTAACCACTCTGCCACCGCTTCTCCCAATAGTAGCCACATTTAATCTTAACTAGCAGAGTACCCGCCCTACGGGCGCTCTTGTTCCAAGCGTGGGACACGTTCTTCCGACATCTCCTGGTGATGATGTGTTCTGGTGACATCACTGCTTTGACCTAGATTTTTTCCTGGATAAAGGCGGAAGAGTGGCTTAAGAGTGACGATTGTAGAGCAAAAAATGTGAATTTAAAGCTGAAATAGTGCTAAACGTTTCAGAAGAGTAATCAGTGAGCGGGAAGTAAAGCTGAAATAAGACGTAAAAAGCCTTGGTCTTGTGGAAATAAAATTTGCGCTTGTAAACGATTCAAACCCAGTACCCTCTGTTTATGAATGCGGGCCACTGCTCTTGCTCTTGCAGGCGAATGAGCGCGGTGACTATTTCCCAGTGTGGGCCGTGTGCCTGGGTTTGGAGGAGCTGTCCTTCCTGACCGCTGGAGAGAACCTCCTCACACTGACACACACCCAGGACATCGCCCTGCCCCTCAACTTTACCAAAGGTACAACCTTCGGAATAGCACATCTGGTGCTCGCAAGTGTTCCGGAATTATGGATTCAAGAAACGTCGGATTATGTACGATTGCAAAACTGCATCAGTGAAGTTTTCTTTGGTAACTAATAGTAATGTATAGCTCTGTCAATCCACTGCCGGCAGCAGGCTGATGAAGGCTGATGATTATATACACTGTGTTACACCGTGTGATCGCGGGAATAATTTATCACCGGATTAACACTGCACTCATCGCCGTCACATCTCGCTGCGTTGTACAGAATCCCGACAGAGCAGGCTTTTCCGGAACTTTCCCAAAGACGTTCGAGACGCCTTGGCTTCTGAGCCTATCACCAGCAACCTGCACAGCTGGAGCCTATCGCTCAAGGTGAGTTTACGCAGCTTAGTCCATTCAGATGTGTATATGGTTACAGCCTTTCAATGTACTTTCAGCAGGGAGGCACAATTCCTTGTGAGTCTTGTCGTTTTTATGACACCCCCGGTAGAGGTACAAACGCGGTATGGTTTTTTTTTCACCGTTAGCGTGTTAAATCCGAAACGGTCGTAAAGCCTCTGTTTAAAGATACGTATTCACTCTGCAGTCCTGGTGTATTTGAGCAGCCTACGATTTACGTTTCTCGCATTTTAATAGAATTTCTCAGCAAATGACAAGCTGAGGAAATTCTATCGCGTTTTGACTACAAACACCGACTCGACTGGGGTGCAGTTTATCTCAACGATGGAAGGTAAGACTCGCCCACACTGTCGCAATCCAACACAGCTTGCGCGGGCTTCAATGTTACAACGCACTTGTTCGAATGATGACAGCTGCGTACATAGATGGCATTTATTTATAATGCTGTAAGAGGCCATTGAGACGAAGCGTATATTTTTCCGGGGGTTAGCTGAAGTTGAATGCGTACAGCAATGTGCCAAACACATTTTGGTTTAGAAACAAACAAAAACGTTGATGATGCTTCCAACGTGGGAGGCGAAGCATGTTTAATAATGGTTGTTGAAGCAGAGGCTAGTGCAGGACCGGTTCTGACATCACTCGCTGGTGATGCCAGCCGTAGCCGGGAATTAAACTTCGCTCACCACGTGATAACCATGAGCACGACCACTCCATCCCGTATTGCTGACCTGTGGGCCACCCAGTCACCCCACTATACCCCTCGTAACGTATACATGTAGGTGTTCACGGCTCAATATCTGAGAATTGCTCTCAACAGCTGCTCTTTCAGATAGCCGTAATGATGATGAGACATCATCATCATTACGACAATGCCTCCAACGTGGGAGGCGAAACGTCGCGAAGGAGAGAGGAGGAACGCTCGATGCGGGTATCCCCGAAAGAGCAGCCCTTGAGAGCAAATTCTCGTGCGTTGTGACCATGATTCTGTGCCTCTCCCACAAGCCTACCGCCACCCCGTGTACGCGGTGCAATGGCACCCGGAGATGAACGCGTACGAGTGGGCCAAGCGGCGAGCTCTGGTCCACAGCGACGGGGCCGTCAGAGCGACCTTCCACATGGGCGCGTTCCTCGTCAGCGAGGGTAAACCGCCGCACGGGACACGGGGCCAAGGTGGTTCGTTTACACCAGATATTTCAGGTGTTGGTACGAGCCGAATTGCCAAAACTCAGTTTATTTACATGGCCCATAATAGTGAATTCTGCAAGGAGTTAATACAGTACTGTATGGGTAGGTTATCGCATAATTCAGTTTCATTGGCCAAGTAGACAAATCTGTTGTAGCAGTGTCGAGCGTTCTCTCTCTCTCCCTCGCGACGTTTCCAACGTGGGAGGCGAAACATCGCAAGGGAGAGAGGAAGAATGCTCGACACGGCTATCCCGAAAGAACAGCTCTGAAGAGCAACCATCAGATAAATCTGTAACTAATGTTTTGCCCCCTTCGGTACCAAATTTCACTCTGGCCCTTGGATTGACCGTGGGAGTGTCACATTGAATCGACATTGCGTATAGATGTACCGGTATACAAGGGTTAGAAAATGTTAGGTTGACAAATAATACAAATCTAAAAAAAACAATTTTAGGCCCCCAAAAAAATGTTGACTACAAATGTTTCCTAACGGTCCTTAAAATAAATGTAAAATGTGCTTGTAAATCAGTATTGTTGTTTAAAAATGCGTACGTGTGTGTGGGTACACACGGCTATTCACATGGCTGCCATACTCACGAATCACACCGCAGTCTCTTCGTCGCCCATTTTACAATACACGAACCCGAAACGGCACGTTTTAATAAAACCCGAACACTCACACGCTATGATGTGGCAAGCACGGTTATGCTTCCACATTATTTTGCAAAGTATTGACCGAGTTCACATTAAAGAATTGGCCGAGGTCCCGAGGCAAGTCCATTGGAATCCTTATGGAATGTAGCGGCACGTAGGCTCCGGTCATAAATGACCCCTACACCAGGCTCCAACAAGCCCCCGCGAATTCACCTCAAACCGCACAGCCCTCGCTAACCATTGTTTTAACCCCCCCCCCACACACGCACACATGCCTTGGGCCAGAACGCAAACTGTCATCAGGCCCCATGGGAAACGCTTACGGGGCAGTCGTACGCCACGAATGACTGTCGCTTATTGCCTTTCAGCTACGAAGAGTGCCCACCGTTTCTCCAGCCAGGAGGAGGAGGAGAAACATTTAATCTACGGCTACTCGCCCGTTTACACGGCGCACCTAGATTTCTTCCAGCAAGCGTATTTCTTTGATTGAGAAATCACCGGACGCACTTATAAGAATTGCATGCTTGAACCCACTGAACTGAGGCTTGCATCTTGCATTGCATGGACATTCTTGCAATAAGTATCCAAGCGGCTCGTTTAAATGAAGCACACGTATCGAAATAAATGTTTAATCCTCAACAGCATTTGTTTGCGGGTGCATTGTGTGCTGCACAATTTCTGTTTGTAGGAGGACGCATCTCAAAATAGACGGCTCTAATCTTTTTTAACACACAAAAGATTTGCATTGCATGTACATTATCTCTCCGCCTTAACCAGAGCTTTTGAGCATGCAGTGCATATCTCAGTTGTATGGTTAAATCTATTTGTTTTCAGGTCTGCACTAATGTTTCTGTCGCGATGGCTTTTCTCATTGTTCCCACATTTGATTTAGAACTCGAATCTTGTAGATAGGTACCTATGCTGTGTACTTGATGCCTGGCTCATGTTTGAAAGTCATAAATGTATTTTACACATATCATACTCATTGTACTGATGTAAGTTTTCACGACTCGATTCATAATGGTTGCTCTTCAAAGCTGTTCTTTCGGGATAGCCGTGCCACCGTGCCGCCCCTATACTGTACATATGTTTTTAAAAAATACCTACTTGATGTACTGCCTGCTGGAGGCCGTTTGTTGCTTTCTCATGCAGTCATTGCGGAGTCAGCAACCAACCCTGCCACTACCACACGTTATCTCGGTTGCATTAACATCATAACAATAAGGATTTAACGATTTTGTGTATCATTTAAATTCCAGTTTATTGTAATTTTATTTTTTTAAATTCCCTAACCAACAGCAGCACAATATGGCAGTTTTGCGATTTGAAAAATTTGTACTTTATTTTGGGCCTACACATGAGCACCCATTGTTTCAGAAATTCACCAAGCAAAACACACACATACACAAACCACATTTCCACGTCACCATATACATCAGAGTTTCTAGAAGTGGAAAAGCCTTACATTGTTGCAATGTCACATGATTTCTATAGCTTTCTATAGCTATAAATGTAAAATTATTATTATTAAAGCCTATAGCAAACTCGCTTATGACTGCATAGCACGAGGGTCTGACAGTGGCCGAACCTTAGGATAAAACAGCACCCATATGACACCACTATCGAGTGTACACTAAGAACCGGCGAGCCCGACACTGTGAACGCACAACCAGAGACACCCTATGTCTCTCTTGGACCAGCCGTTGCTCGCTTTGGCTGCGCAGTCACTAGCCCTTTCTACCGCCTCTGCCAAGACCACCAATAAGACGAAGCCCCTTGGAAAAGCGCGCTGATTTCAGACGCAGTGCTGCCAGCCACTCCGTGCTCTCCCCTCCCGCAAGTCTTTGATTCTAGGAGTCAGTTGTTAACATTATAAACACATATTTTAGATTTTAAACAAGGTAAAAGTGCAGCCCTGCGATTCCTTGTTCACGCCACTGTTAGCAGAAGGAATCTCTATTAAGATCGCGGCTGTGGAAGGTACTTTAGCGTACACTTCCACTCTTTGAAGAAGTGGGAGAACCCACACTTAACCTCACCACATGCGACCTGTTAATAAACTAACTGTGGTGAACCAATTTATATTTCTGGGTAGACAGCAGTGACGTTTAATAAACGTGAAAGTCTTACATTTTATTGTTATCAAGATTTAAAAAAACGGAGCAGAAATTCCCTGGAGGTATCCCTACAATACATTCGCGGTGCGCACTTAGTTTTTTTAATTTTTGCGGCAGAATATATAATTTCTAATAAAAAAATTAAAAGGCTCATTTGAAAACCTGGAGACTTTTCGTAACTTGTAGCCATCGGTGTCAATTCCCTGTAACGTTTTTTTAAATTATCACGGTCTTTCACATTTCCATGAAAGTGTGTACATGTATGACAAGCAAACTACGCATGATACTGTACGTGGTAACAGGAATAGTGAAACAATAATCTACGGAAGCAGAGTTGAAACAGGACTCTGAAAACAACATTAACATACAACAATCCAAATGCTCTACGCAAAGCAAATCCAAAACGAAGTTATTGAATACAACATACTCTCAATTCCATCACCTGTCAGCAGATGTCATATATATGCGCATATTTCACACATTTAAATACAAATATACAATGACACCTGTAAGGGCAGAACATTTTAGTACACCGTAAGCTGCAAAGTAACGTAATACAATAATTTTGGAAAGACGGGTTGTCCTACACCTCAGTGCCAACATTTCACGAGGCACCCCTGTGCAAGATAATTATTACTCCGAAGTCGTTATCACAGAATTCATGAGTATAAAGGCACTAAAACCTATAGGCACTGGATAAAATCACCATTAAGTGATAAACGTGGGTGGCCAGCGGTCCCACAATGGGAAGAGTGGTTATGTTCAGTCTTAAACAATATTCCTAAAATTTCGTTTTGCCGAGATGTGAGTAAATGTACATTTTAGAAAGTATATAAGGTAATCCAGTGGGTACGAACTGCTATGAGAGTCCCTGAGAATTGCTAATGTACATACTTAACCTGCAGTGCCGTTCTACATATCAACCATCTGTTGAACAAGTATAAACTTTCCTTATTATGCACACACACCAACTCCACCTCGAAAACAAATCCATTTCATTCGTGCAATCAAAGTTGCAATGTTGTTCCTAGCGGTCACGACAATGGCATTTGGTCCCAACTTGTAGGTACACACTTCCGCTGTTTGACTGGGCTTTCCAACGCACGCCCATCGCTTCAGTCATGATAATAAATTCACATTTAAAGTTACAGTCATTGCAGGGTCACTGTTTCTGCCTGGCCATCACGTATTACACTACAAAGTTCTGTTATAAAAGTGTTTGATCAATATGCCGAGTTGTTTTTCACACGTGGCATGCACACTACTACCAATGCAGTGCCTTGACAGTTTGACTTGTAAATGTTTTTATCATAGACGAAGCTTAAAACTTCCGTCGTACATGGCTGCAACATTGTCTTGACGGCACAAGAGTGACATCAATGGTGCCGTCACTAAACGGGTTCTGACTGTAATTTTATTTTTTGGTATCATCAAACTCATGTCAAACATCCCGGGATACACAGTCTAGGAGGAACATATCTACGTGATATGCTTGATTTTAGTTGCCTCTTGAAGCACGAAGACACGTTGCTGTCAGGATAAATTTAAATGCGGTCATACTTCGGCAACTACTTTTCGCTCTGTTCAAATTTGCTGCGGCTAAAACTCCAATTTCAAGGCTTATTGGTCAAATAAAGTAATAAAAGTCATACGGATAGCCACAAACAAGGTTTATGCTTCTTGATGAAAAGTGATAATCGTAGCCCTCTATAGCCACAAAAACCTCACCGAAACTCAAGACTCTTTCAAGCAGGGTCCTGCATAGGGATGTGGCCAATTCTATTACTATACTCATTGGCATGTGGGAGGACAATCCTGGAGAAATCCCACCGTATTGGAGGGAATAACACTCAAAGCTCTGGATAAAATCATAATTTGGGATGAATCTTGACCTTTGTCAGCAAGCCGACCAAATGTTTGTGTATCTCTCAGTATCACCATGCTGTCATTTCAGAGTGCAATACTTTTTTGCATAGGTCAATATTCATGCACTTGGTAACTACCGTAATAGGCATGCGCCTCTTGTAAAGAATACTTTTACAACACTACGGCTACCGGTTTAACACGCAGCAGAGGCGCTAACAGACCATTAATAGCACTCGATGCATGATAACTCTAAAAATAGTTATCGCCAATAAAGCTTAGATAAAAAAAACTTGTAAATATGTACACAATAGGTCAGACACTGAATGGCTCATTGGTAACAGTGGAGATGATATGCGTTAGGGTTATTCTACACTTAAAACCGGCACTGCCACTACTTGTGAAGCCATGTATGTACGTGAACTAAAACGTATATTTCATAGCACCTGAACATTACAATGCAGTGATCATATGTGTTGATGATTTAATGTTGTTCCTGACAGGGTTTCTATGGCCTTATGTGGAAGAAAAGAAACCCATTCACATAATCTGTTTGGTAACACAATCTAATCAATAACCAACCTTGCTGGCACAATGGCGTTTGCATATCTATGTACTGTCTCATACAGAACGTGGAAAAAAAAACCTAGATTTTTGTTGTAACGCGGCAAAAATACGCTCGAGAGATTTTGCATTTTGCAAGGTTCCCTGTTAACCGACTGAACATTGAATGCATGTACGCAAATCACACTATCACATCATGACAAAATATACTCGGGAAGACATAGTAATTGACATACAGAGATCGATTGTCTTAGTAGCTCCTTTCGATTACAATTACACAATTTTACACGTTGCATAGTATGCCTTGCATAGTGCTCCCACCACAAAACCTTTACACTTTTTAACTATCCCATAATAAACATATAAAACCATCCCAAAAGATAACACAGGGTGAAAATTACGGTCGCCTTTTGCAATCACTGAGTGAAGGCCTGTCACTTTCATCTCCCTTTTCCTGAGTGCATAATATATACAAATATTTAATTGTGTATGTGCCACTTTTAATAAACCTTATACAAACAACACGAAATTTCCAATAAATTTGTTTGGTATCGATGGAAAGCCCATCGTATGTAGGTGTGGAAGCAAAACATATTTTCACTACAACCTTTTCTTGTTAAGTTATGGATGTAAAACTAAACAATCGTGCTTATATGGAAAACAAAATTCCAGATCCCAGAAGCCTATAGTGCCTATGTCTTACAAAATCTAATATTTCTCTGCTCGCCTACCTTCAACCTAGCAACAAATGTCCCAAGCTAATGGCTGGCCTATAAAGTCATATGAGAGCATCAGGGAGTAGGGTCGGAGGGTACGGAACAGCCAGTGAGCCTGCATGAGAGGCTGTGGGCAGTGAGTGAATGAGTGGATTGAAAGAGGTAAGAATGAGAATGATGAGAGAAATAAGTGATTGAATGAGGGAAAAGAGATACATTTTTACATCATAAACTTAAGAAAAAATTACTTTCACAAGTCTGCTTATATGTACTGTGAAATGTATCACCTGCACGTTAACCTGCTTATGTTCACTGAGACATGAAAAGGGATGGTGTAGTTTCGTGGGGTGGTGTAGCTGTGATAGTGTTGTGTTGCTGTGACATGGTGTAGTCGTGTACTCAAGTGGTGAAATGTGTACTCCTGTATAGGGTGTAGTTTAATTAGTGTAGTGATGTGATCTTGTGGTGTGGGGGTGTAGTGTAGAAGTTCAAATTCTTAATGTCATCGGCGTGGGTGTGATGAGTGTTTTGTCAGTTGGTCTGGCAAATGTGTGTGAGTCTGGCGAGTGTCGAGTGGTGATGTGTTAGATGCTTCGGTCTGGTGAGGCTCAGGTGGATGGCTAGTGAGTGATGTCTGGTGAGGGAAGATGTCAGGAATCTGGTAGGTTTCTGCCAGCAGTGTCAGGTGAGTGATTTCTCGTGACAGCATCAGATGGTGAGTAGTGTTAGGTGTCTGGTGAGTGTGGAGCGTGGCCAGGGGCAGAGCCAATAACAGAGAAATGCAACGAGGTGCGAATAGTGAGAAGAGGACTGGGGCATTAAGGAAGATAACCCTGTCCTGTAGGACGGGCTGCCTTCTTTTTTAAGTAACAACACAGACGATTATTATTATAATTTTCTCTTCAACAATGAGCAAGGGTTATTAAGAGGCTGATAAATACACCTGCATTGCAATTGCAACATACGAGCACATTTGGCACCTTTACATTAAAACGCTATATTTTGCTGCATCCGCGCACAGAAAATAGAATCGTGCAGCACAAATGATCATCAACCTGTACTCTGGCGCCCCCTAGCGACATAGTGCACACACAAAATGTATTTTCAATTTACACTTTCAGAAAGAAACACGTAAAATGTTATTTATAGTAAATGTACAACAATGGCGTAAAGGCTTCAACACATGTTCATTTTATCCTACACATACACTTTATAGTTGTGAGTCAAAACTGCTTGTTTTGCAAAGTAACTCAAGTTTCGTGGACTTTCAAGTCTTTTACACAAACGTAAATACATCCTTAAAGATAAACTGCCTGATTTTGCTAAGCATTTGCATGTCAACCTTCCGGCTAAAAGATAGTTGCAGTTGCTGTTAAAGAGGCAGCAAAACCCTAAGTGGCTCGTTGCATTCTCAATTCTGTGTACCTCAGCAATTGACTCGGAACCCTGGAGGTAATTTTTCACGTGGCTTGTATTATACACACTGCATAAATAGGAGGCATCCATTAATCAAGTTATACACTCCAGATGACTGCCTGATGATGCGCGAGTGAAAAAATGCACGGGTTACTTTTGTCCGTTGTAAAATTCTAGGTGCTTTCAAAAATAAAAACTATCTTCAAGCACTGTCATTCTACTTCACTCATGAACGGGTCTTGTTCATGCATGCAATTTATTTATACAACTGGTGAGCTTCCCTTGAGACATTCAGTAGTTAAGTCCATGTGTTTAAGATATCATGTCTTTTTGCATTCTCTCAAATCGAAATGTATCTTTTTTGCAGCAGAAGCATGGGCCATGTCATCATGCCCCCGTTTCCTGTCTGCTTCTCCCAGTTTGGAAAGCCTCAACGGAGATTTTGGTCGAATTTCTGTGGCCTCCCTCCCCCGCAAGACAGGCCTCGACTTCAGACTGAGACTCACTGTCCTCGAGTCAACATGCCCGCGATTCGCTACGACACCGGTTTTCGACACACGAAGGCTTGCTGGATCGCCACTGCTTGAGCATTTTGTTTTCACATCGTTCTGAGGGGGTTCAGAGCCCTTCAGTGGGCTTCTACTATTGGTTCCAGGGGATTTTGACTCGTTTTGCAACTTCGCATCCTTCATACCAATGCTCAGCATAGGTGTGGGAATATTGACACTCTGCATCCTTGACTTTCTTTTGCCGATGCGCGGGTCTGCAACTGCAGGAATGTTATTGTGGACGTCTTCCCAGAGGGCTTTGAGTTCACGAGGAAGGCGTACGAGTTTACCGCAATGGGCACCGGTCCATGTGGCCTTTCCGCGCATGTTCATGTACTTCTTTGAAATTCGTTCACCCTGTAGCCACTTCTGCTGGCACACCCTCGGACAATATCCATAGGAAGATTTATTTGATTGGGAAACTGTTGTTAACTTATTTTCTGGAGCATCTCTAGATGGCTTGGGTTTATCATTTTGGAGAGACTGCGCTTTTTCTTTTCCGGGGGAATTCGTACTGCGCTCCTTCTCACTCGAGCCGGTGACTGACCGTTTGGAATGACTCTGAGAAATGAGCTTTGCTTTACGGGCAACCTTCTTAGCATTTTGTTTCGTTGGCCCTTCCTGAGCATTACTCGCAGTCAGTGCAAACTTCTTCAGATGTTTTTCCATTCGATCACATTTTGCGGTAAGTGCAACAGATTTTCTGTTCAACATTTGCGTCGTTTTTTCCCGTGAAGCTTGCAAGACACTGAAAGGATCTCGGGCATTTGCCTTGGACAGGATGGGTAGACGCTTTGTTTCGGTGGACTCCAGAAACCATTCTTGAAGTTTTGGCAGACTCCAACTGCTGCTGAATAGCTGTGGGATGAGAGATAATCTACTGTTCACAGCTTTTTTTGTCCTCTTCTTCCCCGTCAGCCAGACATCTTTTTTTCGTTCCGATGGAGTTTTCCCTTTTGCCAGCAGATCGCAGTTTTTCACGGGGATCCAGCCCTGATTGATGTTTTCATATTGCTCATTGATGGAAGCCACCATTTCTTGATGAACAAAATATTCTCCTGCAAAGTTGAGCACAGGACCAATGTTTGCTGCATCATAGAGGTGCGGACTCCTATTGGGAATAAACGTATGGTATATACTTGGTTGTGCTGAAGGCTGTGTGGCATCATTATACATTTCAATTTCCTGAGTGAATACATTTTTCAAGACAGTGCAATTATCAGACAGCGAATGTGTTCCATTACCGTGTTTCTCTGAAACCCTGTGCTGCAAACATTTCTCTCGCAACTGTTGTTCTGGTGTTTCATGTGTCCGCATCTGCGATCTTGTTTGCATTTTCCCATCATCGTTATTAACATTTTGTTGTGCATCTTCATCCAATATGCTCACTTCAGGTATGGCATGCTTATTGCTCAATTCACTAAAATGCAATTCATGAATTTGCTCCTTTGATGTACTTTGTGTCTGGCTGGAAACACTGGTAGTGGTCCTGTGACTTTCAGAAATGGGCGTTTTAGTTGAGATATTTAGCGTGGACCTTCCGTAAAACAGCCTGGGTCTGAGTTTCGATATAAAGGAATTGTTGTTACTTTCAGGTGTCTGCTCAGCAGTGTTTGCTAACCCATTGGAACACTTGTTTTTTTTACGGAAATGCATTGTTGACGATAACATACTGCGTCTTTTTTGCCAAATCAACTTCATGAATTCAGACCTGGACCATTTAGCACCATCAGTGGACGGTGTGGGCACGCCTGTTGTCTTTGCAGGGGACTCCACTGTGGGAGGAGATTTCGGCTCAATTAAACTTGAGCTGCTGTCGTTCGAAACGGCTTTAAGAGAATTCTGCACGCGTTCTCGAGACTCTGACTCACTGTGACAAGGCTGTAAACATTCACGTGAACAGTCGGGATCGCGGCTGACAGTACACAGAGGTAGATCCTCCGGTGGCGTCATATTCCTCTTACGCTGAACATCTTCGACGACGACGACGACGATCCCACCAACTTCCTTGTTGCACGTTGAGTTCATTTCCGCTCCGGAGTGGTTGTGGTCCCCATTTACGTCGTGCGAGCACAGGATTTGCGCGTCATCGTCTTTCAAATCACCTTCACCTCCGTTAAGGCATGCTCGAGCGTCATCGGGACATTTCACCTTCAGGGAAGTCTCGAGGGCCGGATCGAGAGAGAAGCGGAAGCATGTTTGAGAATCTGCACATGCATCATGCGGTTGGCACTCCTGCGCAGTCGATGAACTCTCAATGGATATTCTCCCTGCATCCTCCAATGCACATGGTGTCCTTTCTAAATCGTTCACTTTCTCTTTGCCCGACAGATCTGTTTGTGAGGGCGATTCCTTCCGCTGCTCTTTGCTACACTCGTCAACAGCAACAGACTGTGTGTGGCGGTGGTGACTTCTCCTCAAGGTTCGCCGGTCGCTCGTAACCGGTGACCTTTCAATCGGCAAAATGTTATTGCTCGCTTTTGCAACGGAGCCCTTCAAAGCGGCACTTGCAGCTCCATTTCTCGAAGGCACTCTTTGTGATCTTTGGGAAGTCACTGCGTTTGTTGTAAGCTGGGCTTTATCTGTCCCATCTTTGATAATCAGACCGTCACCTGTCTGTGACAGCATACGTCCTGCAATATTTCTCCCTTCTCGAACGCACTGGCCGTGGCTCAATGTGCCTTTAAATTCAGAATGAACACATTCTCCTGAGCTACACAGGGCAGTGCAGGTAGAAAGCTCAAATGCATCACAGCTCAACGCATTTTGTTGACAAGGCGGCTGGTAATTTCCTGAACTGGTCGGCTCTGCAAGCACAGTGCTGGTGTTTACAGCAGCAATGTTTTCTGTGCTCTGGTGTTTTGCAGAGCCTTCCGAACGTTTTGTACAGCTTGCAATTTTTTCGGCCGCCTGAGTGTTTTCATCCATTAATTTTTCATGGCCATTTACATTACGCCGCGAGTTCAATGGTACACGTTCATTTGTCTTAGCATCTGCTCTCTCCTTCAAAATTAGTCTGCTGCTTTTCCTGGGACCTGGCACTCGTTTTGATGAATCATGTTCTGCCTTCAAAAACATTTTCGTTTCCGAAATGCAAGATACTCTACTGTCTTTGCATAAAGGTTGTTCTCCATTTTCCCAATTACAATTTTCCTGTTTACGTGCAGCAATATCTACCATTACATTTGCAGGTGCTGCCACGTGCTCTTTTAAATGTATGTCATTTTCTTGAGGCTGGTGTGGTTCCATCTCGTTTTCACTTGTGTCTGCAGTGCCTCTTAAACAAATAGTCTGCAGTTCATAGTATTCTTTATTGCCAAATGCTCTTCTTGTGCTTTTCCTTGCGGTACTTCGCCACATGTTTTTGAACTGGATTTCTGAATAACTGAGTTCATCCGGAAAATTATCAACGTAGATAATATCAGAATCTTGACTGGGTGAGGGGTAAAATTCACAGCTGTTAATTTGTATCGAAGGCCGCCGAATTGCAGGTTTAGAATCTGGGCTCTGAGCAGGTATTGAATCAAACTTGCTCTCTTTGTCTGAACGATCAATATTAGTTCCATCATCTCCCCCCGAAGCAGCATCAGTAGAAAGTTCCTTGGTCACATTAAACGGACTCAAAGAGAACTTACAATCTAGATCAGCAAGTTGATTTTTTATTTGCATTGTTCGACTACGATGACCGACCTCGTTAGTAGGAGATAACACTGATTGCGGAAGAGTTCCAAGATTTTGTTGTCTTCTTCGCAACCGGGTCTGCACCACATGAATTTCATGTTTTCTCAGGAGGTCCACCAAACTATAGTCTCTCTTGTCTTTCGTAGGCTGCATGAGCGATGTGATATCATCCAACATCCTTTTCCCATTATTCTTATTGCTATTTTCTGACAACTTAGAGACCAGGTTGCTGCCATCAAGATGCACCGTGGTCTCGATGGTTTGCAGTCGAAGATTTATTCTGTCCATGAGCTCGTCAACTAAGACTGTGCTCTCCAGACTATCTTTTTCAGAAGATCTTTCAGACGAGCCTTTTTCAAACTCTCCATTATGGACAGCCTTCAAACCTCTTTTCTGCACTGCTGTTAAATTGCGTGAATGCTCCAAGGTCTCGCGGCTAGATGGATGTAGGCTCCCTACACTTTGCCGTGTAAATCCTTGATCGTCTTGGGGCATAAGTCGCGGTGGCCGTGACTTCCTAAAAGGGATTTTTGAGTTTTGCTGAATATCACAGTCTTCCAGTTCATCCGGTGAGTCTACAGGTGAGAGTGTTGGTGGAGATGGACTCTTCGCTCTTCCCAGCTGTCTTGCTCTTGGTGCTGTTGAACATGACCTGCGACAGTTGACCTGTGCAGGACCATTTTGTAAACGTTCTGACTGATGTTTTGGATCTTCTGCATTTGACTTTGCAAGGCACCTGAAAGAACGTCTCTGAGGCTCGGGTCTTGTACGAGTGGAGTATCGTTTGTCGGAATCCTTCGAATTGCAGTCAGACGTGTTCGACAAAACTGAAGCATTTGAAGAAGCCCTAGATACCTTTGCCAACTGTTGACCAGTACATTCACTAATAGATTCATTGCAGCTCTTAGTAATTGGAAATTTGGTTTTACACCGACATAAAACTTTACAATCTGAAACTGCTGACATACAAGGATTCTTTTCCTTTGTGCTGTTTGATGACTTGAGTTTTGATCTGTAATCTTCAGCAAGGAATTTCAGTACCACTACAAGCAAATGTTGGTGCAGTGGACACAGTTTCAACAGGATCAAGTAAAGGGTACTGTTTTTGGAATCACCATTGCAGGACGGTGAATCTTCTTTTATCATCAGTACCTTGCCAGCAATTCTGAAAAAAGAAAATCATTGCACTTTTTAAAAACGTGTTTGATCAAATATAATTTGGACGAGTAAAAACAGTATCTGTTGATAACTCTAAACTACCAGACTAAAACATATAGTGCTTAAAATAATACTTAAAATCAAAAACGTATCATTATCCATCCATCCATTTTCAGAAACCGCTTTATCCTGTACAGGGTCGTGGTGAGCCGGAGCCTATCCCGGCAGACACAGGGCGCAAGGCAGGGGTATACCGAGGATGGGACGCCAGTCCATCGCAGGGCACCTGGGGCAATTTACTCAGTAGGCCAAATAACCTGGCAGCATGTCTTTGGACGGTGGGAGGAAACCGGAGTGCCCGGCGAAAACCCACGCGGACACGGGGAGAACATGCAAACTCCACACAGAAAGGCACCCGAGCCGAGATTAGAACCCGGGGCCTTCTTGCTGTGAGGCGGCAGCGATACCCACTGCGCCACCGTGCCGCCCCAACTTATCATTAGCAAAACGTAAATACATAGATGAGTAACGAAAAAATGTAACGTGAAGTACCATCCATTACGACAGCCGTTATAATTAAGCCTGTCCCCACTACCAACACAAAGTTGATTAATTGCAAACAGCACTGATGAATAAACTAAAAATGCGTTTAAAAATCATAGGTATTAGGACAATGATCTACTTATCAGCATATAAACATTCTTGCAAAATCACTCGTTTCCATATGGGGTTGACCCAATAAGCAGCTCCCTGGATCTGCAACGCAAAACTCGTGTGCGTGAGTAGCTCTGTTACTATGACAGCATGGGTTTATTCTAAGCAAACCTGCATTAATATCACGATGACGGGATGACAATGCGGTAGTAAGGGATGCCACGCAGCCATGTTTAACAGACTTGTAAGGAAGCTGTTGTGTACAATTAAATAGCGGCATGTGTTGCATTTCAGATGCGTTGCTGCTAAGTGGAGCATGCATATGGAGCCATCCACAATGCGGCTAGATATAGACAGGCTGCAAACCATAATTTGGCCCATATGGAAATGAGACAAATCCTTTATGCAATGGAATGCGAATGCGGCAATGTGGTTTCTTATCACAGAATTACAACAATATCTATTGACGCTTATGGGATACATGTGCAGGCATACTGAGCAAGTTAAAGTATATTAGGCAATCACAAAATAATACATATATTCTTTAAATGAGAAGCAGACATTAAATGCTCTTCAGTACACGAAATTTATTTCATGTACAAGGCAAACACAATTTAGGACACAAACTTGACACAATGGTACAATGTGACAAATTAATTACAGCAACTCAACTTTAAGATTCCAGTTCATTGAATCCCCATGACATTACACAGCTGATGACAAATACAGGAACACATCTAATGGGATTTACTTCAAAACTCTAATGTAATTTCTACAATCAATAGCGCAGAAATGTATTTTGATTACAAAATATTTTAAAATTTCCCCCATAATAAATACAATTTCATAATATAGTGCAATTAATTAGGTCCAGATGAATAAATTAAACTAAGGATCTAAAAAAAGGAATTTATATACTTTAACAATTTATTAAAGACTTAAAATCAAGGCTTTATTGAAACAGCTTTAAAAAAACAGAATACTGCAGCCCCTATTGAAAAGTACAAATAGTACCTTAAACCTCTTTAAGCCCATCGGAAAATCACAGTAATAACTTTACATCGTTACACTGTTATAAAGGGTCAAGCAAGTTAATGTACATGTCTGTTGGGGTAATCTTGAGCACAGGTACTATTGTATATTTTAGCGGTTTAATGCCACAGTTTAGGAATATTATTGAGATACTTTAATAAAGGTGCAAATTCAGTTTAAAAAAAACCTCAGACTCCAACCAGTTCTGATTGAAATGAATTCCACAATATAGTTTTTTTGAAACATTTTCTTTCGTGAACCACTAAGACGTTAAAAATAAATTAAATACGTGTACTTGATGGCAAAAGTACATTCTGAGAACATTGCCATACAAAACAAATATATAATTTTTAAAATTCTAAAAACTCCCGGGCGTAAACAATTAAACATTTCCGACATCCTGGATGGGGTCTTGACTCTGTGGAGGGCTATAGTGTCACCCTTTAAGTGCCAACGATAAAAAAAACTCCGATACTTAAAGAGGTTTTTTTTTTAAACACACTATGCATTATAATGCAACTAACCTTAAACATAAAAGCAAACCAGCCACGCAGGTCACACAAGTTTTTTTTTGATAATTTACTACAAATATTATTTTCTCACTCGTTTAAAACGCGTACAAAAGTTCAGTAGTTTTACACAAAGGAGTTATTTTTTCTTTTGAAAACTGGAGGTTTGAGAGAGATCGTTTGAGGCACCTTGTTGCTTTACAAGCGGACGGACAAGAGACAGTAGTAGTAGTAGCAGAGGAAAAGAGCCCCGGTGGCCGTTTTTACTGCGATTGCCGAGATGTGTGCGAGACTTCAGCCGGACCATTTGAATTCAGTTTCAATGCCGCTTCCGATCTGCACATTTAGTAGTGATGGCAAATAAAGAAACTAAAGTGCCGAAAAACAGTTTAAAGTATTTCGCCCGTGTAGTATGTGTGCAATAAGCCTAAATCAAGTGCTAACAATTATAAATTGGTGCATTTAATCATTATACAGTACATTTTCATCATGTGCAGCTTAAGCAATCAAAATGCAATTATACGAAATTAAATACTTTCACTATTTTCTTTCAAATTCCCAATTAAGTCTTATTAAAACATTTTCCCCACACCCCACTCACCCCGACTGTATTTGCATACATTCTTTAAATTATGTACCAAAATGTGGGATGTTATTTAGAATTTTGCGCGCTCGTTGCAATACCCAAGAACTGCATTAGAAATTTGCCACAATAACCAATGCAATTTTTAATGTATTTTCCAACAATGCAACCCAACACACAATGGGCAGCCAGTCACCTCCAATCATATTGATTTTTTTGGTTGTAGCTGCCTCCGTGGGATGAAGGGCAAATACAGTAAGACTTGTTTCGTGAATTAATATCCGCTCAAGTTAGCTTAGTCAGTAGTCAACTCTTAACACTTTACCTTAGATAAAGCACATTCATTCCAGATCAAACCACATCCCATTCCATTAACAACCAGTGTACATACTAAGCATAAGTGCTTGCATTAGGTAAATCATGAGACCTAAGACTTTTTCATCATCATCTTCTTCTTCGTAGACGGAATAAAAAGGTATTTGCTCCACATCACCTCAAACAAATGTAGTGCTACAATAAAAAATAAATAGTTACAAAATTACAAGTGCTACAGTACAGTATATAAGAGTTAAAATTATAAAATGCACGAATATCCCCCCCCCCACACCCACTCAAAAATTGCAAAGTATAGCAATTGGCTTAAATTTAACCAACAAAATACAATTATAGCTGTGGAATAGAGGGATATCATTACAAAGTTACAGTATCTGAAAAAATCAATGTGGCCATTCTGTGCAACACCGGTATCTACATTCACAATGATAAGAAATGTCAGCTTCCAACCACAAGCACGTCTCAGCAAAAAAATAACAATGCAACTGATTTTGAGATACACGCCAATAAATACTGTACCATTACTTGCCGTGCTGGCAGAAAGAAAGAATTATGGGAAAATTTACCAAACATTATAAACACGTTTCACTGTAAGCAAGTGTAAGTTCACACAATGAATTAGTGTTTTAAAATAAAGTAAAAAATGGAATGAAATTTACACACACATGAAGGGGAAAATAGGAACCTATCCAATATATTGCAAAAAATAATTTACTTTCCGAAAACATGGCTACACAACCTGCTGGAATATACAATACATAAACAAATACCCCACCCACACACAACCTGCGCTTGTTGAATAGGCCTGATTGAGTTCCATAAAATGAAATATTTCGCTTTTTTTTACATGCCTTATCTTTCTAGGCACACGAGTCCAATGTGTTTGCAAAGATGAGCTCACGTGTGCAGTGCAAGAAATGCAGCACAGCATCAAAAAGGAAATGATTTATGCGAGTTGGCTTGTAAGCATGAGCAATTAAGCATGCGATTTAATTCCTAACAGCTCTATACTAATATACCATCATGCGAGTGACAATCAGTAATTATTGCAAGTTAACACAGAAAGACAAGCCTGCTACAGGACTCAGCTGCTCGAATCGAGGATGCTGCCTATACTGAAAACTGAAAAACAGTGTGGAGCAGGATATATATACGGTGGATGGGTTTCCAGCACCTGGGTGTTCCGATCTACATTTTTAGGAACAGAACATAAATAAAAACCACCATACAAATAGACATGAGTTGTAATCCAGTGTACTGAGGAGTGCCAGAGTAAGGCCTGAGGAAAAGAAGTCTGCGAGATTAAATGTATCTTAGTCCCCTGCGCCCACCCCCCATGCACTACATGTAAAAGATCACCAATATTAAGAACTGCCTCTAATCAATCACGTAGCCTCTTTCCAGAATAGTATCAGCAAGCTTTGCTTGCTTACACCCAACGCTTTGCAAAAGCTGAATTTTTGTAAGATTTTTACAATTGTCCCTGAAAGCAAAGCCACAAATATTACTTCAATCCGGAGACGAAACTGCTTTACATAATGCACTATTACGACAACGTTATGAGCTTTTACAAATTTATATTACACGTACGTCCGTGCCTTAACATTCTTCAATAAGGCATAGAGCAATTAACCCCTATGGCTATAGCTGGAGTGGTCATGCCAATAATAAATCAGAAAAATACACGAGGTGCACTTTGGGCAGAGTGATCCTTTACACGCGGTGCACGGAGAGTGCAGAAGAAAAAATCTATAAGCACTGGCCAGTCTCACAGACTCGTAGGACAAGGAGAGTAGTACTGCATATCCCTGAAGACTATTAAGGAGTTAACGGTAAAGGCTGATGCTACAGTGACCCGTTAAAAGGTGCGGACCAGTCTACTGCTGTAAAAACAGTTTTTAATTCTCAGCAGGGAGGTTAATTACGACAGTTTTTTTACTCTACATTCACTGTAAACTATTTTAAAGGTGTCCACAATCTGCATTAGCTACAACGGTACCTCCATCTTGGTCAAGCTTACCGTATTCAAGTGGTAAATGTTTGGACCCACAGCGTTCCCATCCTTACCATTTATTTCAGACGCATTTCAAATAAATAAATAAAAACTGAAGTGTCAGAAACCTTCAACTTGGGCAAATTCAAGCCTTTTTTGTATAAAATGCTGCACACAGCACTTTAATCCCTGATGGACAACCATCTGCATAAACATAACATATTCTTCTGTTATTTTAAAGAGCAGGCCATATCTAAATATTGTTAGTTATTATAAATGTAATTATCCTGAATTACAATACAACTCATGCTCCAAAAAAAATCACTATTAACATTTTGATACTTCATAACACCTTTGCCAGTATTTGTTACATTAAGAAACTATTTTATATCTTCTTGCATTACCTTCGTGTACCATGTAGCCCTCCCAAAAACCATCTGCCAATCACATTTTTTAAATCATGACTGCTCAGCATCTACCATGGCAAGCATACACCAAAATCTATCGAAACCATACTCTAAACGTCGTTTCCTTTCTGCACACAGTTACCATGCAAACTCGCAATTCCGAACCATGTCGGGAGATTGACTGGAGACCTTGCTTTGTCAATAAAATGCCTCCTCTTACGGACAGGATATGTTTTCTCAAGTAGTCCCTTTTGTAAGCATACCAAGTGGCAGTGATCTGACCGAAGAACGATGGCTTACCATCGCAATTAGTCTTGTTGATTTTCCCAATTGTGAAAGCCTGTGGTGCTCGTAAAATACCGCTCAGGATTGTTTTAATTTATATGCACTTTTGAACCTTACAAATTAACAAAAATATGTTAAGAGGATCAGTTACGAATTGATTTAGATATTCTTTACTTTGTTATACATTATTAGTGTTCTCGGTTTTCAAACAAAACACGACATGGCAATTAATGTCAGCAGCAGACCTCTCTCCCGACATGGCTGCAGCCTTGCTTTGTTTCCTAATCCTTGACCTCCTCTTGCCAGCAATCATACAACAGGCAGATATCTAGCCCATTGACTTACTATACAGGTGGTACCTTTTAAAAAGGTATTAAGTGCATCATTGCACATCTCTTTACTTTATTCATTTAAGAGCAACGCAGTTATTCTCCACCATTAAGTGCTGTATCATTCTCATCGGCGGTCAAGTTTGGGGCACTGTCATTGTGGGTTGAGTAGCCGGAGTTAAAGGCAGCACAGTCCGACACGGAAGCCGTAAAACTGAAAGCCAGTCTGCTCCCCGTGTCGCTCTCTCCGTCAACTCGGCGGCGCTTTGGCGGCACCTTCAGCGTGCCCGCACGCTCCTTCACCTTGTACTCCAGCGTGCTGTGAGGAATGCCATACAGAGCCTGCGCCTTGGACACGCTCATCCGCCCGCTCATTACCATGCCGATTGCCTCCTCTAAGATCCCGCTGTCATACTGCCGGTAACGACCACGTTTTCGCCGCGGCTGTTTGTTTGCTTCTCCGTTATCGGCTCCCTGAACTTGTCTTAGACCGGTCAGGAGTGGACCCACCTCTGGCGACCTTGGCCGCGTTATATCCTGCTCTGACAGATATTTCCCATTGAGCAGAGCCAAGTCATTGTTATTGTTGTTGCTTGCGCTGCCTTGGAGGATCTTGAGTGCATGCAGTTCTGCCGGCAGGTAACTGACGTTCTGCTGCTTAGGCAGGATAGCCTTCAGTTTGCGGCTAACGCCGGAGCCGTCCTTCAACGTCGACAAAGCAGACGATGCACAAGGAGAGGCCCTTTCGATGCTCCAGGTTGCAATGACATCTGCCGGTGGCGGATTGGACAAGGCGCTTGAAGAGTTGACGCGAAACTGGGGGATCTTAAGACGCACAGACCCGGAAACTGAACCAGACCCAGAAATGTCACGATCTTGCAGTCTAACTGCCTGAGCTGCCATACGTTTAAGTGCCAACTGTTGCAGAAAGCTGGATGAGCTCATTGAATGCCGCCCATCTTGCCTCACCGCAGTGCTTTCCGTTTGTTTCACTAGGCTGCCCAACCCCTTGCTCAGCAGAGCTCCCAGCCACGGCGCGAGGTTTCGGCCCTCAGAGGTGTTGATGCGAAGTTCGTCTGTGTTGCTCGTGCCAAGGCACGTGAGCTCTGCTAGCCCCTCCTCAATGGCACGCTTGGCCATGCCCTGAAGCGTGGCCGCCCCCCGCGTGTCTGCATCGGCTTCCGCCCCAGCCCCGACTGTGGGCCGTAACGCTCCCAGGCCGAGGCTGTCCGAGGACCCCCTCCTCCTCCTCCTCTCCTCCCCATACAAGTCCCCCGCGGCCAGGCGGCTGGTCCTAGAGGCACAGGACGGAATGATACCCGCGCTCAGCTCAGCTCAAGATGGATAGGGAGGGTCATAGGGGGCTGGACTGACCTAGCCGTGACCAGGGTTTGGTGGGGACTGGAGGAGGGGGTCCACTGTTTTCATTTCAACTATCAACTTCAGCAATATAACACTTCTCCATTTGAATATCACAAAAGTCATTTTTTTTTTCCAATTGAAGTTTTGAATGCAAAACTTCACCATCCTTTTTTTTCTTTTTTATTTAGGTTTCCAACTTTCTAGCGATTCATTGTGCAGCCATTTAAAGCTGAAAGTTTGCAGTTTCAAGAAGTTGCTTCCATTTCGATCAGAATAAAAATAAATGCGGCTGAAGCTTAATTGTGTCATCTGGGATCCCTGAAACTGACCACAAAAATATCGCGCAAGAGAAAAGCGCTCCACCAAAACCCCGGCCACCACCAGAGCAATAACAATGACGTTTGAACATGCACATTTTTAACAGCTTTTCGCCAACGTTTTTTTTACACCTTCAAAATGATTGCCAACGCGCATGAAACAACCTCTACGATTTACTGTATACTTAATATGCTAGGTAATTACAGTGTTGACGTGCATACCAGTGCACAAAATGTATGTCTTACCCTGCAGCCGATGCCTTTGCAGATGGGGATTTAGAAGCAGGCATTGATTTTTTGGTGGAGAGGTCCAGCACGCCAGCTACAAATAAATAAATAAGACAACATAATTCGGCTGCAGATAACTGCAGACGAAGAACACATGATAGCATTTAATTTGGATGTATTTCTCATTTTAAATGACAAGCTTATTCGAGTATGTCGCAATTACAGCACTATTGCCTAAGTGCTGAAAAGCACAGCAAAGTTGGAAAATGCTAAACAACAATGCAAAATACAGCCCCACCCAGCAAATAAATGGACAACATCAATAGACAGTGAGAATTACTACCTTGGTCGTATTTGCAGTCCTGAGAACTCTTGCCCAGGGACAGGTCGAGAGGGCCATCCTCCTCAACCTTGTCATTGTCCTCTTCCTCCTCATCTGCTGTATGCTCGTCTTTTGTTGACAGCAGCTTGCTTAGGATGGAGTCATCTGCCGGAGGAGTGGGGGCTGTGCCTTTCACTGGGATCGCTGCAGGCTCCGTCGGACTCTCGGCATCGTGTTCCGGCTCTGAAGGTGTGGCCGGAGTGGTGCTGCCAGCATTACTGCACCAAATCAACCACAAACCCAAAGCATTGTTAAGTGAACGAGTGTTTTTTCTACCGCATTGTTAAGCAAACATTTCTTTCCCCCCTGCTTTAACACAGAAATTAATTACTGGTACTATGTATGTTTTTGCGGTTCTTCTGTATAGCTCTTGTGCGTTTTTTTTTTTAAACTGTACTTAGTGTCGTTCGGGATGTCTGACATTCCCTTCTATGGCTAACAACACATGCTACAAACTGAACATGCTTCCGAGAGCTATACAGAAATTAATTGACAATTCTATATTCATATATTTGATGCCGAGCGCTCCCTCTCTCTCATCGCAATTGAGGGAGAGAGAGAGGTTGCGCTCGACACAGCTATCCCGACAGAGCAGCTTTGAAAAAACAAGCGTCATCCATCGAGCCATAATAATAATAATTTTACATTTATAACGCGCATAAATTCATTCACTGTCGACGGTACTCATTCGACAAGAGAACGACTCAGAGGCGCCAGGAAAGCACAGAGAGGTGGAGGAGGCAGCCAGGCGGTTTGCCGGCTGCCATATTGCCACACACTGCTTCCTATATATTAGGATGTTATCGGTCAATTAATTAACGAGTATTTTTTTTTAAGTTGTGGGAGGAAACCGGAAAAGCCCGGAGGAAACCCATGCAGAACAAGGGGAGAGAACACACAAACTCCACACAGAAAGGCGCCCAAGGCAGGGAATCAAACCTGCTTGGGCAAGACCATTCTTTCCGTGAGGCGCAGTTGTTACCACTGCGCCACCCTGCCGCCATGAAAACCTACGTCGGTAAAATTATACATTCCCACCGGAGACAACGGCACACGTTGGCACACCTGCTGGACGTGGGGCAGGAGGGCATCGCCGAGGGCACGGGAGTGGCCGGGGCGGCCGTGTCGGCGGCAGGGGGCGGTGCCATGGGGCTCACTTCACAGCCGTCCTTCTCGGCGACCGCCGCGTCCCGGCGCTGCGCGTACTCGGCTGCAAACTGCCGTATCATTCTGTACATGATCTCGCGGGCCACCAGCGGGATGGCTGGGTTACATGCTCTTGGTGGGTCTGCAATGGGGAAAAGACAAAAAAAATATCGTAAAAAAGAGTAAAATAATGAAAGTGTATTTGGTGTATAAATGTTTATTATTTTAAACACATTCATTACACACGAAGGCTTTCGTGATCAATGTTATCCACAGTCTAGCTCTTTTTATGAGTTAGGTCACGTAAAAATGTACAAGTGTCATAAACCCGCCTCCACTCGACACAGCCAATCAGTAAAGGGTTGTCACGTGAACAAAAACGTGCCAATTCGTTACTACTTCGGCATTACAATTGTAGACAAAAACGACTAACGAATTTGGAGGCACCAAGCAGTGATACAATGGTGTAAAAGTAGATTTTTAATTGCGGGAAACTCACGCCAACTATCGTTGGCTCTTAAATATTGTTACGTGACAATAAAGGCCTGCTGATAAACGTCACTTGAGCAAAATGATGGAAAAATAGGCTTTTACCTTTCCGCTGAAAGAGAGCGTGAAGGAAAGTTTCTGTTTCTCGTTCCAGCTCCTCGGCGGTGTCTGTAGAATCCGGCGCACCGTCCAAATCCGACGGGGAAGATAAATGCTCCTGACAAACGCAAGAAGAGACTTGCGATGAAAACAAAAAACGCAATGACAGCCCTGACCAATCCTTTAAGAAAATATTTGATGATTACTTAAAACAGTCAGAAGGATGGCTTGTGTTAAATAAACAACACGGAAATGAATGCTTCGGACATGTATATCTGGTGAGACCAGGTGTGCTGGCTCACCTTTACTTTGTCTCGCCGTAGACAGCAGAAGGGGCAATTTTCATCTACTATCCAATCAGAGACCTCCTCGGGTTCACAGTCTAAAATAACCAGTTTGCACATCCGCAGTCAGAGACACGGTCACGTTCATTCATAAACAAAGAGTATTTGTATTGTAATTCCGATCCAGTTTCTCAGTGCCACTCACACGATGCCTTATATAGGAAGAGTGGCATTTAGCATTAATAATTCTTTAGAGTACCATTGTCATAGCTAGGAGAGAAAATGCAAAAAGGAGACCATGTACAATGGTAATTGGCTTTTCCGTATCATTGGAAAACATTTCTAATGATTTTCACAAGTCTTTTACCGCCCTGTAAAATGCACTGCGCATAATGACTGCTTAGATGCTCTCTTTTAGCAATTACAAAATCACAAAGGAGAAAAAACGTACAGTCAAAGCTTGCTTGAAAAAAAGTATCTGCAACATTTGCATATATAAATTATCAATCATCTGACCTGTCTTTTATACAGTCACGACAGCAAGGATTACACACTAAATATGACAAACACACCAAAGTCAGAACTGGAATTACAATAGCCCTGCCCCTTGTGTGGCCCCAATTATGGTGCAATAATTTAATGGTTGCACTGACCTACAATTTCTTTCTCACAGAAACACACACGCAAACAGTTTTACTTTAGAGATGGAAATGCAGCCTCTGCCTGCACATGCTACAATTCCAACTAGCCAGATTATAGGCTGCAATTGTAGGATTTGGGGTTTTCAGGTGCGCTTAAGCTGGCCAATATCAAGGAAGTTCATTTGGAGCTACCTGGTAATTTTGCATTTCTGAACTGCAGTTTTACCATAAAAACATACAAAACGCTCGTGCGCGCAAAACCAACAGGCGTCAGGGCGCATTCATTATTTGGTCAAAAATGAAGACAATTCTTTACGGAATCCAACCAAACTACTAAGATTTTAAAAGCACATGTACACAGCTATGGTGTTAATTATAGACAAAAAACCCTTGGGCCGTTGATTACAAAGTAAACAAGGCCTGAAGGATAACGCGTAGTACTGTCAGCTTTAACTAAACATTAACAATGGTTATACATTGAAGGCAGTGAAATGATGACATACATACCATCAAAAAGACTCAAGTCTCTGAGCAAGCCTGGTCCGTAAAGCCCCTCCAAGATGCTCTCAAAACCTGCAGAGAGGAGGAGGAAAATAAACCCGTGCGCACCAGGTTTTTTTTAGCTACGTTTAAAATCCCTTTCAACAAATGTCTTTCAGTTACTGAATGATTTTTTTTCGTTACCACTGGGCTTTATGTATGAAAAATGCCGACTCTGATCACAGCAGATGTCGCAGAACACCCACAGCAGCAGCCAACGCAGCGCTCAGCCTCCTCTTGCGCCACGCTTCATTTGCTCCACCTTCCCCACTGTCTTCCCAACGCGCTCCATTATGAGCGCACACACTGCGTGTTTACTGTAAATAACCAATTACCTAAACTACAGCTGCTTAAGAGCGTAGCCTCTCTCAATGAAGATGCACCACGGGTGCAAGTTGTGAAACCAACATTGGACTTGAATGCTGGACTGCAGCTGTGTTTACTCGATACAAATACCACATAGAATCTCCTCCTATATCTACATACCTTTAAAGGGCATGGGGCAGTGTGGTTGCTGCGAGTAAAACAAGCCGGAACTGAAACATTTCCACCAAAGCTCTGTAATTTGGGATAACATTCTAAAGCTTGAAATAAAAGTTTCGCTATAATTGTGTTCGTGAAAAAACGGCGCGGGTTTTGCTTTCTGAAGGAGCTGAATGAACATCGTGCATGCAGTTATGCTTTTTTTGGTTACAAATCCCATCCATATAAAATAAAGCAGTAATAACCTTTAACCTGTTTTACAAAGAGTCCACAGTCATGTACATAATAAAAAAAACACCACATGCAACAATGCTAAAAAATCAATACAACATGCCCCTCCACACTCCTGTCAGGCTGATAAGAGCTAAATGAATTGCATATATGTTAACTAGCTCGCTTTCTGGCATAGTTACACCACTGACATGCTCGCAGTAGCATACATCCACCCCACTGACGTGCATGGAAATAGGAGAGACACAACCTACCCATCACACATTTTAAAATATTCAACGTCAGAGCATATAGCATTTTTTTTCTTCTCCTCCAGCGTGATTTTAATGTCATTGTGTTTTTCTTTTCATAACCATTAAGAACCGCCAACACTGAAGTCGTAAATATCACTGGCATGCCCACTCACCAGGACACGAGCAAGCCATAAACCTATGCACACGGGCTGCCCATTCATTTCCCTTCCAGACTTATAGGCTTATACACTAGAATGTTACCCAATGTGGTATCTCTGCAGCTACCAATAAAGTCAAATTTGGTCCAGGATACAGCACAAATAAAACTATGAAATTAATATGTATGCAAGCCACAACAGCTTGACAGCATTAAACAGTCACATACACTGCAATTTCAAAATATACACGCCAAGTATGTCACCACGAGGTTACCAGTAAAAATGTGTACGGAGATTTAACAGTATGACATAAATATGGGCTCTTAAAGAATACAATTGCTAAACAAGTTATTATTTTCAAACGTGTATTATCAATGTAAGCGTCTTCATTTAATCCTGCAGCGATATTGTATATTGTTTTTGTAATTATAGATATGCTAGACCTTATACAGAATATTTGACAAAATTTTGTTATTTTGGCCAACTTGTTGAAATCGTTTTTTATGTATGTAAATTATAGTGAAACATCGTCATATTCCTATGTAATACACACATTGGAACCTGGTTGAAATGCAGTACAGTACTTAGTTCTGAAGTAATTTGTGCAATCTCCATGAGTTATTTGAAATAGAATTTGAATTCCTAATTTACATAATTGGCTTCATTGAAATACAATGGAGGGTCTATATAATGGCTTCTCTTTCAGGCTTGTACTGATGGGATTCTAGCATGTGTACCTTTATTAGGCTCTTCCTAAATAAATGGCTTTCATACCGAAATATTCTTTAAATTACTGTATTAATAACAAAAATGACTCAAAAGACAAAGCACTTTAGGTCAAATAAAACAAATATACTATAGGTGTATCCTTATACTACATTTCTGCAAATGAAATATTTTTATTCCAGTGTTTTTTGTGAACATTTTGCGATCAACAATATAAACATGCAATTTAGAAATATGGTAATTTACAAGTTGCACGTGAAAAGTAGGTTAGGCTATGAATGTAACCAATCATATTTATAGAAGAATTATTAGTTTTTCCTTTCCATTAAGCAGACAATTTTAAAGTGTGGGATAATTTTAAGAGGGGCTGCAATACCAGTAAAGAATTGACTTCTCCGACTAATGTCACAGGTTCCTTAACAATTCCTTCACAATTTTCTTCACAGTAGACAACAAGCGTTGATAATTCTCAACAGTAATGGGCAGTAGTGGGGATCGAACCAATGATCCAATTGGAAATGACTGTCATAACCTGACACATTTTCAAGTGTAAATGGTTTATCCTCCTTACTTAGACCTAGAGATTTACGTCGAATGTTAATTTACATTTCAGTTCTCTTTTTTTCTTTCACACTGGGTTGCAAAAATGAAATGACCTAAGTATGAAAATAGATTTTAAAATAATAATACAATATTGATTGCCACTGTATTACAGTGGGACAATTATGGTTCCTCCTGGAGGCAAATGGAGTAGGTGATCATATGTCTGTCCCTTCCTGCTATCACTCACAACTACTTGACTAGACAGAAGGTGTTCAAGGACAGCAGATGCAACTGTAGCTTAAGTGACATCCTGGGTCAAAAGGTCAAATATTAGGGTCTTGGGCTCCCTAAATGTATACCTTACATACATCTATTTTTGCATCTGTTATCCACATTATCTTTTGCCCACTTTAATTTCCTGCATTTTTATGTATATGCATGGACAGCCACAACACCCCTTATTCACGACGATCATTTTCACTATCAAATTATGTAAATGCTATGGGATATGAGTAACCAATAAAAAGTGTAGCCTCCCTGGTTGATATTTGAATCTGTGTTTCTCAGTGTGACATTCAACAACGAAATGGACTTTGTCTCCACATTAATTGCGGACAACACCTGGGCCCATTTTGTCAATGCCGGAAATGAGACGTTTTTGAAAAACTGTATATCAGAATCGACACTTAATTTACTCTGAAGGTAAATATAAAATTCACTTGTAAATATATTGTCCTGTGCCTGATATAGTAGAAAATAAGAGATATTTAGTGTTGCAGTTACGTTTGGTCGATGTTTAGAATATTCAAACAGCACCGGAAAAACATTACAGGTTGATTTGTTCCTTATTTATGCTTCATTTATCGTGGGTAGACAAAGGAAAGCACTTATCGTGCTTTCATACAATTTTGCAAATGAACACTTACCTGAAGGAAACTTACAAATGCATGTTTAAAATGTTTTGAGGCAATGGACTTTCATTTGTAAGAAATATAAGATAGGCTGCAGAATATTGTGACAGAATGCCTCTTCAAGATGAACCCCCGCAACAGAGGTAAGGGTAGCCTGTGCAAGACATGGTTTTTGAAGACCACCTTGTTACTGTTACATAGTTAGCTTCGGCATCAGTATGGGATCAGTGGAAATTAGCTTGCATGATCATTTGGGAATAGGGTGGCCCATGGTTACATGTAAAAAAAATTAAGTTGAAAATATCTTTCTCCACAAGGTTCTCCTTGTTCCACTTGACATTATGTCTCTGCATTGATGAAGGCACACGTTTAAGAGATTTTTGCATGCAGACTTAACTTTTCATATGTAACAAGGGCAGCCTTGTGGAGATAGATATTTCAAACTTTATTTTGGGCCACTCTAATGATGAAGGCAAACGTTTAAGAGATGTCTTGATGGTGATGGGGGGGCTGCATTAATCATTATCACCCAATCCATACAGTCTAAATATCCACCTTCTCAAATTGTCAAGGAATTCAAGTCAAAGAGATTGTATGAAAGATAATAATAATAATAATAGCGTTTATATAGCACCTTTCACCCGAGGGTCACAAAGCGCTGCACAAAGCTGCAGAGAGAACGACATGTCAACATACTGAGGAAAGGGATGTCTGGTCCACTCTCCTTGGACTACTGCCATCGCACCACAGAATGTGTTGGGATGCTAGCGGCGTGGTGCACGTTGACTTCATGCCACACGAGGAAACGCTCACAGCTCAATATCACGTAGACTCGCTCCATCGACTGCAAAAAAAACGCCGTGAAAATATTTGAGCCACACCCTCCTGCGTGGCAATGCCCCAGCACACACAGCAAGAGTAACTAAGGCTGATGCTGTCAAGGAATCCCACTTTGAGGAACTCCCACATCATACCTATTCTCCACACAAAGTCCCCAGTGACTTTCACATGCGTCTCAATTGGAAGAAGAATCCAATTTGAGAATAATGATGAGCTAAAGGAGGTTGTGCAGAAAAACATGAACGGGCTTGATGAAAAGTTATTTTGGAGGAGTAAAAATGTGTACGAAAAATGAAGAATGCATTTTTAAAGAGGGCTACTTTGTTGAAACAATGCAGTTATCGTTGGCGTATTTACATTGTATATATGTTAGACTTAAAAGTTTTAAAACCAGAGTTTACACACCCCAGATCACTAGGCTGACAAAATGTTTAAACCTACAGAATTTTGTCACATTCTTAAATATTGAGATTCTATATGACATGGAGCTAATTTATATGGTCGACATAACACATTTCAGCAAATATCACACTAAACATGCGTAGCCTGGGGAAGTTTCGCAGCATGAGATATACATAAAGTATTTGAACAGATGCCATCAAATGATTGCCCTGTTTTTGTCAGCTCAGGAAAAGCAAAAAAAAACAATTCAGTGTTTAAAAAAGGACCATAATCGGGTGCTTATTTAAATTTCATGGAGTTACCGAGATGGGATATTCTCTACCAGTGCAATGTCCATAGCTTGACTTACATTCTATGAAAGAATTGTGTGGGAGTTGTGTTTGGTTCAAGGCATTGCTGATGACCTTGACAAAATTGGGGGTACCAAGTACAAAACGGAATTTCACAGCATTCCTGACACACTGTGTCTTTTGCCACATAACGTGTTCATCACGAGTTTATTTGATCGTGGATAACCAACTCAATAAGAAAATAAACTTTGTAGTTTCACACTTTGTCAAGTATAAAGAGTATGCTGTTGAAGGTAAATCAATATAGGTTTCCATGCATTGTCTGTAGACGAGACAAAATGGGCTCTCAGTGAGACTTTGGCCTTCATAATATTTACACTAAGCAAACCACAGGATACAGTAATTTACAAAGAAACACAATTTCCATGCCTTTCACAATTTGTGGAAAGTAATGGTACCAAGGCGGTCATAAAAAAATGGAAAATCAAGAAAGTTTCCAAAATATATCATGTACTTAAAGAATGTCATAATTAACTGACAATTATGTTTTAAGTGACTACAGGTACAAATAATATGAATGTGTGAATTTACGAATAAAAGTAAAAGCTTTGGACTGCATTCAATAATCACACGAAACAGCGCATAGTATTGCTGAATCTGTAAATTGTACATGTGTGGAATATTTCTCAAATGTGCACCAAGTGGGAAAATCATCAAAAAGGAAACTTCCTTAGGTTTAAAAATTCTAGAAGGAGAGCTCTAATACGAAACAACTGATATGGACGTGGAAAACCTCCAATACAGTACTGTACGCCATCCACACAAAACTTGACAAGAGCCGACTTCTAGTGACGATCACGTTAACATACATAATGGCGACGTCACCAAGGTGCGACTATAAAAAGTCTCAAGGGAATAGCCTCAATGCATTCTATAAATGGGATAACACAATGTGCAATTATATTTTTTCACGACTGATCTCATTTTACATCCTTGGAAAAGATACAATGAAAATTTCGTTTTCATACCGGTGACAACACAGACAATACATAGGATTCCCAAAAAATTAAACAAAGCCAGGTACACAAGCATAAATACTACGCAGAGAAGTAAAGTGAATGGCACCAGACAATGTGTTGGTAGCCAGTTTTGTAACAGTGATTCTTTTCATCAGTGAAGGATAAGCGATGACGGGCCAATGTGCAATGTAATTACTGGACTGGCTTGCAGGTTCTCAGGAGTCCCGGAAGGTTTTTGGCTTGCTCCAGCCCAGGCCTGCAGGTAGAAACTTGTCACTTAAGCTCTGTCAACATCAGGTGGTGTTGGAAACACCCAAATTTAGGTCAGGGCACTGGAACTAAATTGTGTATTTTCTTCACAAATGTTAATTTGTGATCTAACAAACAGACAAAAAAACTATGATGTTGTATATATAGTGCTTAAAAGTTTATGACACCATGTTGGGAATCTGTATTTGAATTATCTAAAAAACAAATGAAGTATCAGGAAAGCCAAACGAAACACCAGTAATCTTGTTGCAGTCAGTTTCGGATACACACTAGAATATACATGAGGTTTTTTTAGAAGTCATTAAAAAACCTAGATGGATTTAAAATTTAATTTATTTTGTATGAAATAATCAATAGTGTATTAAATGGTAATTGCAGCAGCTGTAAGTCAATGTGCCGAAAAAATATTTGCACATATTTTTTACGGTTAGAAATGTAAAGGAGTTAGCTAATTATCTGATATTTTAAAATATTTTTTTATTTTGGAAGAAAATAACCTGTGTTGTGTACTCATAACAAAAGAAATACAAATTAAATGTGGGGGGAAAATCCACACTCGCTAGAGCTCAACATTTGGTTATTATTTTCAGGAAAACCACACAATCGAATGACAAAAACAGGCTAGTGTTTACATTTTATGAAATGTTTAGGTAACCTACCTTAGCGTATGATATAAATCTCGTGCACAGAATTTTCAATGAATGCATTTTTCAAAATTCTATTGGAATAAAATACTACATGAGCACATTAGATAGAATTCTAATAACCTTGCATCTAGGTCCTAAATAATTGTATTGGAAGCTCGGTATACTCACAATGTTGTGAGACAGAATGGTTTATTTTATATTGCACTGAGGGTTATTTTGAGTATTTACATGGTCAAATTTTGACTTCTAAAATATACTGCCTTTTAAAAAGATAAATCCATCAAATAAATGTTCCCAAGCTATATTAAATGCCCCACACTGAATAATGTACAGTATTATACAATCTCTGTGATTAACAGCAACACAAATATTTTCTGTAATTGCACAAAATTGTAAATAGCTCAAGTTCACCAATTACATGTGCTCACTCTCTCTGATAACAGAAATGAAAAAAAAAACCCAATCTGTCCTCACATTGTTACCAATTGTATCTGGATTTTGGCTACATATGTTTCAAAGTCAAAAGATGGTATTTGTGCAAATACCATACAGAGCTTTGAAAACAAATTGGAAGTAAATAACACACAATTTCTACCAAGAAACCAAAATACACTAAGCCCCATCTTCATAGTGTTAAAAATCACATTCAGAAAAAAGCATGCAACTGTAAGAGCAATGAGTATATTCAAATGTATCATAACTGGCTCACAAAATTATGCGTATCACTCCCGTCTGTTTCCAAAATATCTGATCAAATTCATGAACAGTTCTGTTAAAGCACATGTGGCTGCCAGCTGACCATATTTTTTGATTAATTAAATCCATGACTTAACCTCATTACTTCTATATTACTGCACAGGATTACATTGTATATCTAAAAAAAATGATATTCAACTTATCCACACCTTAACTCAAAGTAAATACGTGTGCGCTTTGTAGAATATAGTAGAATAATTTTCATAGTGAAATTATTGTTACTGAATATATTTAAATCCAGTGTTTGCACTATGAACCAAATAGAGCATAATTTATTGCACGTTGTCCTTCCATCGTATGAAATGCATGTAAGCAAAATATGATTTTGTCCATGTACTCAATTACTGCCAAGACAGTGTCGGAGTCAACAGTGTTATGTTAAATGTCATCTCTATAGTTGTATATTATTTATCATCTGGCAGAAAATCTCAAAAAAATAAATCTAAATATCTGGGTTGTTTCCACCTTTAATATTTAAGATATGTTCTGTTACATTTGGATAAAACTTAAAAATGTGAAACTGTACAAACACTGTCAGCAACACTTACGGTTGCTTGGAGAATGAGCTTTGGAAAGTAACACTAACATGCATTGTATTTCATTCAATCGGTTGTTGGCTCTTTACAAAGATAACATAGCGTTGTATTTGTGGCAGCATAGTTCAAAGGAATAGACCATGCAAATAAAAAATGTAGAAACCAGCAATAATTATCATATGCCGGTAAATAAATGAGCTATGCACTAAGCTTACTAAAGTGTGCTTTTATGGTTAAGCATTTAAGACACAGCACTTTGAAGAATTTAATTTCGGTTACCATAGACAGTATTGTGAAACGAAGCATGCAAGTTGCCCTTCCACAGAGAAAATAATTCCAACCTATACAAAGTAGATATGCAAACATACACGCCCCAGTAAGTTGTGTCGGGAAATTTTAGCTTTACAACAAATGTAGGAACGAATAGCAACACAAATGCACGAAACTTCTCCGGAAGGTATTGTTAGATTTCATGTCAAAAATAAAATAAAACTACTCATGTTTATGTAACAATCATATCTTGTTTCAAATTTACCGACGTCTAAATCGTAATGACAAATAGAATGCAACCAGAGCAGAAAAATGGGCACTCTCGATTGGTTGCAAATTATTAGAATGCAGACAGTGCTGTGCAGCTATATTGTATACCTTCCAAACTTGGACTGCAGATTTTAGCATGTTCACTTTCAAGTCCAAGGTTCACCAATTCGGACCCCCAGTCACCAGGTGGGTTGTTGGTTGCGTGCGGAGATTAAAATATCCCATGTCACGCTTTGCATGAGTAGTGCATTAAGAGCAGGTGGCATAGCCAAATTTAAAGCAGACAATAGTAGTCCATGAATAAAAATTGGCCACATTGTAAACAAGTAGTGTAATGGAGACACGGAATACAAATTATAAAAACACACTAAATACTGTATAAATAATAAAGGCAGTTCTCTTTGAGCATCGATTTCCTCGACTTTAATTTTTTTTTACTATTATTACATGAATATTTAAGTGATTTTAAACCCTATTTAGAAATGTTTTTCTAAGAAATGCTTTCTTTACCTCAATATTATGTTGCAGCATGACTGTTCTCACTAACAGCAGCAGTTTCTCATTGGTAAAACCTTCAATTAAAGTGAAAAGAAGATCATCATAATTTTGCCAATTGACACTGTGAGACTAGAAAAAAATAAACACGTAAAAAATGGTATAAAGAAAGGAACACATTCAACTTCTCTGAACTCAACTTGGTCTTGTCACAAACTGGCTGTTTTGCTGCTTTTCAGACGCATTTACTGGGGTTAAAGTTTCAACCACACCCTTTAATGACATTGTTCAAAACGGCTCCCATCCAAATAATAACGGCAAATTTAGGTGGCATTAAACACTCCCCAAAACAACAATTGCGTGTGAAAATACAAGTTGAAAACCACATCTCATTATGGCTCCATGAGAATGATGAGAAATATTCCACAACAAATTCTTGCCATGTATGATGGCTTAGAATGTTTTCTTTCACAGCCACTTGTCTCAAACGTTCTGCTCGTTGTAAGATTCAGCGACTTACATGCTTCATTTTTTACGCTGTTTGCTGCAGCAACACGTTTTTCATATGTTTGCCAAGACAAAGTGAAAATGGCACATTTTCACAATGCCGACACTTATCTGCAATCAGCTCTAATGAATATGTATGATTCTGAGCAAATCCAACGCAAATATGCATATTATGACGCTACTAAGTATTCCTAGTCTTTAAGCTCGGTGACATTAATACCAATCTGGTGCATATGCTTATTTAATAAAATAACTAGGCATCCATCGTCAACAGATTACACAAGCATTTTAGATTGCTGCAATTAGGGACCACAAGTGTTGGTGAGGTGTGCGGTACTGAACTGCCACACATATTAAACCAGCAATTACACACTGCTTTCACATGCTCGCTTAAGTTTCTAAATGCTGCTGCTGCTTAGGCAATCTTAAAAGGGTTCCGTCGCACACGGCAATTATTAGGAATTTAACCCGTTCACCCTGGGGACACGGAAAGCACAGGTGATGGAAAAAGACTGCAATCGCGGGCAAAGGTTATTTTCTCTTGACTTCGGTGACAACAAAACAGGGCTTTCAAATGACTCTCATTCAGCGGGCGTCACAACACAATGGCGATACCCAATACGTGAACGCCAGTACTGTATGCTACAAACCAAAGTGTGACTGTCTAGTTAAGCTCGTGACACATGACTGATCCTTTGAGGTTTGTTTGGCTCGCACTAGGGGTTTAACACCAACACTTGCTGGAATTCCTCACTAAGGAGCTCTGCCAAGAAGAGGTCTGCATGCCACAAGCGTGTGTGGCAAACCATTGCCGGTCAGCGCCCTCCCAAGAGAGAAATCGCCTCTTTATAGAGTTACTGAGGTTACCCCATTTCATTTGCTTTTATCTTAAAATGGCCTTTGTCTTGTATTCAATACATCACAGTACAATAATAATTGAAAAGGCAGCGCATTAGTTGGCGGGCTGCGCTATTAACCCGAGTCTGATTATCAGCAGAATCACCGGCGTTGCCCGCTTGTCCCAACCGATCTCGCAATAAAACCCACATCACCCATACGATATGGGGAAATCATCCAGCAGTGGATTGACAACGGGCTGTAAATTATTAATGACTGAAATATCCCAAAGCTCGCAATCGACTCTTGGGATACACGACTGTGTTTTCCTCTTAGGACCGACAATTATGCAACAAACAAATCTAAAACAATATTGCTATACAGCCAGGAGTCCCCTGGGTCTTGTGTCATCACATAACACGAGTATTCTGCCCTCAAAGCAACATCATGCCAACATCACACAATGATACACGTAGCAGCCCTCAACCACCCGAGCGGCTCGCTCTCATCTTGCACACCGGGGATGTGTTTAAAGGGTTTAAAAGCCAAAGTTAAACCCGCCACAGAACACGAACACAGAGGCACGGAAGCACACACAATTCTCAGGTGAGCACGCGGCACGTTAATTAAGGTTACCGATACGATAATCGCACGAATGTTTACTTTTTATCTGCCTGCTGGTGACGCACCTATGTTCCGGAGTGGTGGCGACGGGATGGACGGACTGACGGCGGATACGACAGCTAAAAAAATAATAGTATTTCAAAGACACAAACATTCTGAAGAAAAAGCCAAAAGATGATAGGAATAATATTTTGGAGCAAACAATCAAGCGTACCGTATGTGTGTGTAATATTACAAGATTATAGAGCGCACTGAGAGGGAGATGGTGCGGATTGTTTAAAGCGTGAACAACAACAAAACAGGGCAGAGGAATCACATTCCAGATAGAAAACTCAAGCGCGGCGCTCTTAAGCTGCGATCGATGCAGGTCTACAGAAGGGAGAAAAAAAAACCAGAAAAGAAAACTTTCTGTTCGTCTACAACTTCTTACTTTTTTTTAGAGCAGAAAGAGAAAGAGAGGGAAAAAAATGTTGGGGACGCTTGTTCCGACTGCTCGGGGAAAGCGATAGTGTAACGCCGGCCCGGGTTTCCGGACTAGAGGTGGGCGGAGAGGGTAGACCAGGGGCGGGGAGACGAGGAGGGACGGACGGGTGAATGGGTGGATGGGTGGGTGAGGAAGGCTTGTTCGGCGAACGGCACAAGTCGTAGAGGTGAGACGGAACGGTTGGGTTTACTGGGACAGCAGCAAGGTTGGCAGGCGAGCGGTAGCAGCAGCAGCAGCAGCAATAGTTGGAGGAGATGAGAGACTATCGTAGTTAGAGGACGGTGTGGGTGACAGGGTAACGGATGGGTGTTTTGACTGACGCGATTGACAAGGAAGGGCAAACGAGCGGGTGAGGTAAAACTGACTGGGTGGGTGACAGGAAGGGTTCGCAGGTGAGGTGTTATGAGGAAGTAGTTGGATGAGGTGGAGTACTATACGAGAGACTACGAAGAGGTGGTGAGGATGATGAGGGGTGGGCATGGGAGGGGGGGGGTGGCCTGAGAACCGACCTCACTTGCCACTTTCGCCCCAAACCCCGGCCGAGACAGCAGCAGCAACACACGTAAGGTGATGATGGCGAGAGGTGGTGGATAGACATCGAGATACTGTCGATAACGGGCCGACGGGCGAGAGGGCAACATGCAAAAAGATAAGAACCGCGAGAAAAAAGACCCACGTATAAAGCACCAGCAGAAGTAAACAGCGGCAGCAGCGAACACTCGCCCAACACGGCGTGAGCCGCATCGGCGTGGTGGGCGGATGGAGAAAATTACAACAGTCATAATAATAACATCAACACAAAATAATAATAAATAAAAATGCAAAAAAATATGGAGTCGCCCGCCTCGCCGAGGCGGGGGAGGGTCGAGGTTAGCCCTGTCCCAACGCTACCCGGTCTGAACACGCACGACACCGCCGCTGCTGATGATTCTGCTTGGCGTAGTGCTGCTGTCAGTGGATCTGCTAGAGGTGTCAGCTGCACCACCGGACAACAAGACCTGTCTCGTGTCCGCTTACTCTCGCTATCGCCCGCCCGTCCTTCCGCGCCTGCAGTCTCTCTTCTGTGCGTCCGCTCTCCCGTTACAGCCCCTTGGTTTCCGCCGTCGCCTGTCCCCCCTCTCAAGAAAGCGCTCCCCACCAGCACCAGCACTACCACCCCCCTCCAGCGCAACCTCTTCCCTGGCCAACGCATCCCGTCCCTCAAGTCACCCGCTCGCATCACGGCACTCACTCCACTCACCGATGCAGTGGATGAGTTTGTGTCGCCACGAGTCGAGTTCCCGCCTGAAGCCGCGCCTCTCGGCCGAGCAGCGCGGGCTCCGGCACCAACTCGCCATCATCGCTGTCGTCGTCATCCGTCCGTTCCGCTTTCCTCAGCGAGCGGGCCTCCGCCCCCTTTTTTTCAACCTCCCCTTCTTCCTTCAGCCTCCCCGTCGCTTCTCTCTCCCTCGCCTCCTCCTCCCCTCCCTGCCGCCGATCGCCTCGCCTCCCCTCCCCGCTCTTCTCACGGCCGCCGCCGCCACCACCGCCGCCGCCGCCTCGACCAACCCACCCCACCTCCCCACCTCTCTCGCTCGCTCGCTCGCTCTCTCTCTGAGTGCGACGTCAACTCGCGGCGACGTCATCACGCACGACCGAAGGGGTCGCATCACCGGGACGGGATGTCATCGCGCACCGTTGGGGAGATGCGGCGTTTTTTACGCGACGTCATCGCGTCGGGCTTTGCGTGGTGACGTCGCATGTGGACGTGACGCGCTTGGTTGTGCCGCTCCGAGCACGTGTAGTTGTTGGTGGTTGATGCCACTGCTGCTTGCTGGGATGTAAATACTGTAGTGTACCGTGTGAGGTGTTGGTGTGGACTAACCGCGGCGTGGATTCGCTTGGAATTCAACACGGTGTTATTCTGAAATTTGTGGGACTGTAGCTCTAGCGGGTAAAAAGATACGACGCTTGAAATTTGACTTTTAAATTAAATATTGAAATTAATTATATGCTACCGTTCGTCACTGACGATAACTTAATTATATGGGAGCGATTAATAATGTAAAGACATTTAACCAGTGGAAATGGCAACTTCATTACACTAGAAGTACTTGCTAAACTTTTACCGAAACTTCCAGGCTTAACTTTTAGACATAACTTTTTTTCAGTTTGTAGCTCGTGTCCGTAAAGTTTTAGTTTGCGCCCTTTGTTACTTTTCTGCTTCGGGACTTTTATTATAATTGTTGTGATCTTAATCTCAACGGGCTGGCTTTAAATAAAGAAGAAAACACTTTCGAGTATTGTGCTGTGAATAAATTTCAGATAAATTCCCAACTGCGTTATAAATTCTAGCTTATAGCGCCGATCAAGCTAGACCTGCGCGGGTTAAGCCTCCAGCCCAACAGCCAACGCAGCAAACTCACCTGCCCGAGGTGCTCACCAATTACAGAACTCATACCGATATGAGATATTTTGGGTGTTCAAAATGAAACCTTTACGAAAGTGAACTCAACAAAAGCCACCTTTGATCAGGCGTCAGAACAATTGCACCTGCATGAGTAGATATTTTATTTATAGTATTGCTAGTTCCCCTTACATATACTGTATACCATTGGCCCCCAGTTGATCGCGATCGGCTGATTGATCTCAGAGTGTTGAACAGTCAATCTTAACGTTAATAAAAATATAGAGAGTGAGAAAAGCCGAGATTCTTTACGGTTGTTGTATTTAAAACTGGCGGCCGTGGGTCGCTAATGCAAGCCGCTGGATATTGTGTGCACGCAGAATATGTGCGCGTTATAAATACATTATTATTAATGTGCAGCAAACAACACGTGTCACACTGGGAATAGGTGAGCGTTAAACATGGCACACATTTTGGGGGTTTTCGTCAAGTAACATTTTGAAGCGTAAGATGTGTTGAGTTTAGAGTCTAAAAGCGATCTTGTGTTTAAAAGGGTTGGATGGAGACCACTGCTGTGTAATGTATTCAGCTTGAGGGGAGGCCCGGTGAGGAGTGCTACCGCAAAAAAATACCTGGGTTCGATTCCAGACGCAGGTGCCTTTCTGTGTGGCTTTTGCATGATCTCCCCAGGTCCGCGTGGGCTTTCGCCGGATACTCCTGTTTCCTCACACAGCCCAAAGACATGCTGTCGAGGTTAATTGGCCTGACTAAATTGTCCCCTGTCATGGTACTGGCGTCCTATCAGGGAATCGTTCTGCCTTGCGCCCTGTATGCTGGAATAGGTTCCGGCACACCGACACCCTGTACAGCATTAAGCGGGTACCCATCATGATTATATTTATTTTGAGCCTACGCCCAACTGTGTCCTGTACTATAAATAGCTTGAATACATATGGAACAATGAAATCAGCGGGTTGGCAGGTGCTATAGGTGGATTATTGCATCGCCATGACCCAAATATAGAGAGAGCCTTCGACACTGCGTGGCCTGAAGGTGCACCTGGCTTGGCACAGGCGCCGTGGTGACATCACCGCCACTTAGTGGCGAACGGATGTTGTTATTGCATCACAGCTTGGGGAGACCGTCATCCAGCAATGGATTGATGATGGCTAAATGTTAACGATGATGAGTGTGTACATAGAGCTTGAAGACCTCCCCAGTACCTTGACTAACGCTGTAAATAAGACAATACAGTATACATGTGATATCTAGAGGTATACACCTACAGTACTGATGTTATTGATGCAGGTTTTCACGGCTCGATTCATGATGGTTGCTCTCCAGAGCTGTTCTTTCTGGACAGCTGTATCGAGAGAGGGAGAGCGCTCGACACGGCTATCCCGAAAGAACAGCTCTGAAGAGCTACCATCAACCTACAGTTTTCCCGTCTCATTGCGTGGATAAACCTCCTACCTGGCGAATCACGTACTTACGGAATATGCTTGTCACGTCTAGAGGCAAAACCTCCAACTTGGCACTTATTAACCACGTGCTCAGGGAAATGTACGTTTCGTGTTTCGCAACAAAACGTGCTGCTTAGTACCGGGCCAATCACGTGTTCAGGCCAATCTACGGCGTCATCTCAAGCAGCACAACCTTCCACTGTACCTGGCACCTGGCTAACCACAAGCTTTTGATTTGTGTTTGAAATGTTGCAAATGTTGCACTTGTTCCCTCTCACAATGTGGAATAAGCTACCTATAATTTGTTTTTCTCATCGCAATGTATAACTGTAATTGTATTTGTTTATTTTATCAATTATGTGCAATGCTGCGTGTAAATGTTTTTTGTTTGGTTCATTTGTGATATCCATATTTATTTACGTTTGTCAATTCGCGTAAATAGCTTGCAGGCTCACTGGGTACTTTTATGCCGAAATAATATCAGGGCAATGTCCGCCTATGATCTGGAGGTAAAACCTCCAACTTTCACACCTATTACCCACGTGCTTCTTCTTTGTGATTCTATTACCCACGTGCTGAGGACAACGCATACCTCAAATCCTCGCACAGTCCAATGACATGCTGCCGAGGTTAACTGGCCTGACTAAATTGCCCCTGGTGCCCTGTGATTGACCGGCATCCTACCTCGGGTACAGCCCAAGTTATCTACTAACTTTCTCACCCCCCTCCCCGCTGGACCACTGTTAGAAATAGCTACATAGCTCAACCGGTTCCTTCGAGCTTGCATCGAAACTAAAACCT